>CM070775.1:114506532-114829032 GCA_036346955.1 Dipus sagitta
TAGTTTCCCCCTTGATGGTGCCAAAGACGGTGAACTTGTCTGACAATAAGCTTTTATGTCCAGAGTAAAAGGGAACTAATGTTTCTATCACAGGCAGAGTTTACCTAATCAGGAAAAATGGAAGATGATACGATCAGTGCTCTATCTCAGGCCAAAATGTCTGCAGCTAAAGATGTAGTCACCTCATCCGAGCCATGGAGTTTCGCACGTACAGTCCCGGTCCTGTTTTGATGACGTAAGTAGGCAGCCAGGAGAATGAGAAAGAAGTTTGTTCAGCACTCATTCTTGATTGAGGACTGGTTGGACCAGCTACAGCGATCTGCATAGCCAAGGAAGCAGTGCAGGTTCCACAGCCAGAGGGTCTGAGTCCTGGCTGTGCTGCTCCCTGCTGTGTGAACGCAGCAACCTCACCTCTCTGTAAGATGACGGTTTCAATAAACCCACTCTCCAATATCAAGCTACCGTCAATTGTGGGCTACAAGAGGGCCTACACCTATTAAATTCTCTATTAAAAAAAAAAAAAGGGTTATCTCATTTTGTCCTGATGCTAACTTACTCTCCGTTGGAGAATCTGCTTCTCTTTTTCAGATAGATGTAGATCCTAAGGAGAGAGCCGCCCCATCAAACCTCAAAAGGGCCCCGGCTGAAACTAAGAAAAATTGGCGAAACAAGCAAGGGTGCTGTTTTCCTGATGAACCGAATACCAGCACAAGGGGGAAGGAGATCAGCACAGAGAAAAATCAACTCCTACCAAATCAGAGAGCCAGAGCCTCAGAGGCCCCCAACACCTCATCACTGAAGCAGACCCAACATGGCTCAGGGAAATTTTGTGGAAGAGGGGGCGGAAAGAATGTCAGAGCCACATGTTGGGTCATGATATGCAGAGACATTTAGCTTACCCATAACTGTGGGCTAACTCCACAATGCATGACCCGTATACCTCAACAAGGAGGGGCCAAGGGGAGGGGGTAGGTCATGGATGAGCTTAATAATGGTACCAAACTGACTGTAAAAAAAAATAAAATAAAAAATAAAAATGAAAAAAAAAAGATGACGGTTTCATGGTACCTCCCATAGAGATCTGGCAAAGATGAGATATGTTCATATATACTGCTGGATTGCTAGCCATTATTATAGTTATCATAATTATTACTATCACAATAATATCAGTATCATTGCTACTACTTTTATTATTCACTCCTCTTCTGAATACCACCTGGAATTTTCTTCCTTTCTTCCATCCCTCATTTTTGCCCTAGGGTTTGGGAGGTAGCAGAGGTAGAGCCTGACTGGCTTAAATCCATCAGTATATGTTGTCTAACCCATTACAGAATGAAATCTAGCCCCGTCCACTCTCCTATTTAATAGGCTGAAGATGCAAAGCTTAGTTTGACTATGGTGGGGACAGGGTAAAGGTGGCCTAGAAATGCCAGGGACCCACACACAGAATCTATAGACTGAGCTAACCCAAAAGCAGGGGCCCAAGAATGGACCTACATGGCAACATTGAGTCAGACCTGGATCAACCAAACTCAAAGTCAGCTTCCCTGGACTGTTCATTTATAGGACTATAAATCCTTGCTATTGCATGAATGTTTGTGTCCCTATGCCAACAAATATGTATGTTCACACCCACACGCATACATACATACACAAACAGAGAGAGAAAAAGAGAGAAAGTCATATGCTGTTGAAACCCAGCCACCAATTCAATAGTATTAAGAGGTGGGTGTCCTTTGTTAGTTGATTAGGTTATGAGAGAAGATCCATCACAGGTTGGATTAGTGTTCTTGCAAAGAGGCCTGAGACATGGTTTGTCTCTTCAACCAGGAAAGGACACATGGAAGGTACCAGCTATGAGGCACAGACCCTAACCAGACACAGAATATGCTACCACCTTGACCTTAGACTTCCCTCTAGAACTATAAGCAATCAATCTCTTGTTGTCTATAAATTACCAAGTCTGAAGCCTGAATGGATGAAGATAATTCTGTTTAAAGTAAACCTAGTTGTGGTCCAGTTTTGTTCCCTAGATTTTTTAAATATATATTCATTACTTTACTCTCTCTAGGGTGATTTGGGGGTTTTAAGTTAAGACCAAGAAAGTCATTATTTAATGAGGATCTCACAGAAGTCCAAACAAATGAGGACATAACTGTCCTGGGTGTAGGCCTTAACCATGTAAATGGTTTTTTGAGGAAAAAAAAAAGAATTAAGTCATAACCACATGTACCTAGTATGTTCCTGCAACATGTCATAGTGTGGAGCATGCGTACACTCATGAAGCAAGTCTTCATTTCACGTACTGTCTCAAATGTCACATGGCAGAACACAATTAACCCAAGACTTTATGTACACACATTATTAAGGGTTCTTTCAAGTGTAAGTAATGGAGTCCTATCCCAAATTAATTTAAACTAAAAAAGAAATCTAAGAATGTGTTAGAAATAACTGCATCAAGGGCTCAAATGATGTGATCGGGGTTAGATTTCCGTCTCTGTTTCTCAGCTGTGTTTGTCCACAGTGTCGTGGGGAAAATCATGACCTCTCCAAGCAGGCTGTAAGATTTAGAATCTGGGTCCACTGCTCCTCCATAGCTGCTTGACACTAACCTCATTACCTGATTTCACCTCAGTGTTTCATTGAGATGAGGATAAGGACAATGTTTACCTCCTAGGTTTGGGAGGAGGAAAGCGGGAACTGCTTGAATCATTGTCATTGTTATCAGCATCATACAGGCTCTTTCCTCCTGCTGGCAAAGATGCCCCAACCAAAGCTTATATGATTGCAAGTGTGAGAAATTGTCTGGGAAAAGAGCACCTCTTTCCTTGGTACTTCAAGGAGAGAAAAAAAAACACAGACATAATGCTCAATTTCCAAAGCTGGATCATGTACATGTCCACCTCTAGATTAGAGGGTAGGGTCAGCCCCAGCTGGACAACCTGAAGTGAAAGAAAGAGAGGAGCACTTCAAAGAAAAATTAGAACGCTGTTACCAAAAAAGGAAAAAGAAAAGAAACGAAAGCTTGGGCAAAAACAAATGTTCACTACAGAATCAACTACATCATTATGACTAAAATATAAACCAATAATTGCTGCTATTTCACATACCAAACAATAGTATTCATGAAAAAGACACATTCAAGAATTGTTTTTTAATTCCTCTGTTTTTCTTTTTGTGGTTTTTCAAGGTAGGATCTCGTTCCTTGACCTGGAATCCACTATTTAGTCCCAGACTAGCCTCAAACCCATGGTAATCCTCCCACCTCTGCTTACTGAGTGCTGGGATTCAAGGTGTATGCCACCACACCTTAATTTCTTTTTTGATTGGGGAGTGGGGTTTGATAATTATAAAATTCCCTTCCAGATTCAATGAGGTTGTGATTTAGAAGGATATTTAAAATAATTATTTATTGATTGATTTTTGAGAGAGAGAAAATGGGCATGCCAGGGCCTCTAGCCATTACAAATAAACTCCAGATGCATGCACCACTATGTGCATCTGACTTATGTGAGTTCTAAGGAGCCAAACCTGAGCTCTTAGGCTTCGCAGGCAAGATCCTTAACTGCTAAGCCATCTCTCCAGCTCTAGAAGGATTTTGAGACAATTAAAAATGAAAATAGGGGCTGGAGGATGGCTTAGCAATTAAGGTGCTTGCCTGCAAAGCCAAAGGACCCAGGTTCAATTCCCTAGGACCCATGTTAGCCAGATACACAAGGGGATGCACACGTCTGGAGCTTGTTTGCAGTGGCTGGAGGCCCTGGCATGCCCATTCATTCTCTCTCTATCTCTATCTCTCTCTCTCTCTCTCTCTCTCTCTCTCTCTCAAATAAATAAAAATAAATAGAATATTTTTCAAAAACTGAAAATGGAAATAGATTTTTCAGTTATCTACAGAGTGGGCAGATATTGCTACAAAGATTTCCCATTCAAAATAACAAATAACTAGCCCTACTTGGGTTTACTGTGATTGGAAATAGCCATGAATGCTTTATAGATATAAGCAGTCTAGAGGAATCATCTTTCTTTTAATATGGAGAGATAAATACATGTTCAATAAAAGTATATGTGAAATTTACAAAAATCATACCATTTTAAGCATATTGCCTAGTCTCCCATTTTGCTATTTTAGCATTCAACATTAAAGTGCAAAGAGCTTTTCTTCAGTAAGTGTCTTTAAAGTCATAAAAAAAGTTACTTTCAGAGTCTTTGAGACTCTCTTCTGATACAAGTGTGTTTTGGACACAGATTAATGAGCAAATGAGTTGTTGAGGCAATCAGTCTATTCAGGCCCATCAGTCCACACAATAGAATTCATTTCTCCCAACAGGGGATCGGTCAATTACCTGTGGACTCTCAGGAAGACATTTTTTTGTGTGTGTGCTTAATCATGATAATTAAAACACTTCCCTGCCTGGCACAGAGACTATTGCCCCAGCTTCTGAGACGCTCCATGTCCTCAGTTCATGTGTTAACTTTCTGTGCGTGTTTTGGGTTCTTGGGGGCAGTTTTGTTTTCAGACAAGGTCTTGTTGTGCAGTCCACAGTGACCACACACTCGTGATCTTCCTGCCTCAGCCTCCCAAGTGCTGGGATTACAGGCACGTGCGACAATGCCTATCCTGTATTCTACGAATTCTAGCAATACATCCAAAGCCGAGGGCCACTTTGAGGGGGTTTTGTTGTTGTTGTTGTTTGTTTGGTTGGTTGGTTGGTTGGTTTTTTTTTGGGGGGGGGGTTGGCTGTTTTTGTTTATTTATTATAGTTCTGTAATTTCAACAGAAGAAATCATGCCAGACTTTAAAACTTGGCAAAGTTGCACATATACTCACAACTTTAAACAGTTTGCAACTAACCAAGACTGTTTGTTTGCTTGTTTGCTATCAGATAGGGATGATTTCCACTGATAGATTCCCACCACAAAAAGGCACCACAAGCTGTGGCACAGCCCTATACCAACAGAAAGCCAGCCTGTGGCAGTGACATCATGAAGGTGGCCCTCCCAAACAATGGTATTCGCTTTCTTGGGCCCACGTCACTAACTAGATGAGAAATCTCCAAGGATCTTTGACTCCAAGAGGGTTACTTCCACAAACCATTCCCAGCTTGGTCATGCCTGAGAACAACCTAATACCATCTCTTCTGAATTTCCCACCCTCCCAAACATCTCTCCAGAGGAAATGGTCAGGAAAACTGAAGTGAAGAGCTCCCTGAGTTGTTAGTGATCTCCAGATTTCCTGGATAAGGGGAACTTGAAAGATCTCGAATCTCTTAGTTTCTGTCAAGGGAAACCAAAATAAATAAACAAATAAATAAATAAGCAAGCAAGTAAACAACTACAAAAAACAATCAGATTATCACAGCATTCTCTTACTGAAGACAAAAGCTTGACGCCCAGGGTTAGGCCATGCAACGGTAAAACACACAAAGGAATGAGAAACAGCTCAGTCAGCAAAGTGCTGACCACGCAAGTGTGAGGACCTGAATTCAGATCCCCAGCACCCAGGTAAATGCCAAACAGGTGTGGTGACGCACCTATGATGCCAGCATGTGGGAGGCAGAGGCAAGGATCCTCAAGGCAAGCTGGAATAGGTGAGCTCTAGGTTCAGGGGAGCGAGCGAGCCTATCTCAATAAATAAGGTGCCAAATGACCGAGGAAGACACCCAATGTCAAACATCTGGCCTCCCCATGGATGGATGTGCACACACATGTGCATCCATACCCCTACACATATGCCCCACACACACACACAAAAATAAAATAATACATAAGAATCATACACAGACACACCCCCTTTGTCATTACTAGCCAAGCAGACATCTTCTTTCTGAGACAGAAAGGAATCCTATCTGCCTATGACTTGTAAGTAACCTAAATGCTCTCCAGATGAAGAGATTAGAGGGGAGAAAAGAGAAGTTCTCTTTTTCTGGAATCATGAAAAATCACATACAAGGAAATGTGGCCAACATGATATGACACGACAAGGTGCGTGGCATGAACAGTAACCTGAGGCTGAGTGCAGGTGGCCGGATAGGTGACCACATGGACACATGAGCATCCCTGATGGGGATGACTCACCCCCCCCCCCTTGGGGAGGGACGGTTCCAATCCAGGCTGGTCCTAGGACAGCCTCCCAGCCCATCGTGAGGACATTTGGGTCAGAACCTTAGAACGACACAGCACTGCCCCTTTCAAGCAACATCTCACCCATGCTGACTGGAGACCTGCATTCATGTGAGCTTCAGAGAGGGCTCTCCCTACAACGCAGGTGGCCAGTGACTGCTGAGAATTCGGGAGCCATTGGAAGCACAGCACATGCTCAAGACTGGTATCAAAGCATTATTCCACATAGAGTGCTTGGGAGATGGCTCTCTGGGTCAGAGGTGCTTGCTTGTAAAGCCTGACAGGCTGGTTTCAATTCCCTAGTACCCATGTAAAGCCAAATGCACAAAAGTACATGCCTTTGGAGTTTGCTTGCAGTGGTGAGAAACCCTGGAGGACCCATTCTCTCTCTCTCTCATCCCTGCCTTCCTCCTTCCCTTCCTCTATCTCCCCTCTCCCTCCCTTGTCTGTCCTCCCTCTTCCCCTCCCCCTCTCTCTCTCCCTTTGCAAAGAAATAATAAAAATGTATTCATTTTAACAAAAACATCCTCCCACATAGAGACTAATCCATAATCAGAGTATGTCATCCAATTGCATTAAAGTCACAGTAAAAGTGGACTCAATCAGATGAGTCAGAATTTGTACCTACACCCCCCGTCTCCACCAAAAAAAAAAAAAAAAAAAAACCAAAGAAGAAGAAGAAGAAGAAAGAAAGAAAGAAAGAAATGCCCTCCTGGCTTTTGCAGAATTTCATGTGAAGCCAAAGCTCAGAGGACAAGGGGGAGCCAGGGAAGAAAGATCTTGTGGAAAAGGCAGAAAATAGCACCCAACAAGATTCCACATTGTGCTAAGTTTGTATAAACGTGGTGGTGAGGTAAACCAAATAATTAATGGCCGTGTAACCACCAGTCAATCCTTTACATGGCTCAAGACCCAAGAGTGCGGGCATCTGCTTACAAGTATTTTAGACAGTGGTCAGGACCACTTCCAAGTGCAGGCGCACCAGCCTTCAGATCTCAAATACATTCTTGTCTATTCTACACGAACAAGTAAATACAATTCCCGGGCCCTGAAAAACAATGCTATTGTTTTAAAGATTTTGTTATTCTGGTCCAGTGTAGGCCTTGATATTTAAATATTTTAATAGTTTAAAAAAAAAGATTTATTCTAACATAAGTAACTAAAATATTTCAAACTTCCTTGTTCATACATAGGAAATGTATTGAGTTAACAATGATGAAACAAATTTCTTTGGAGAAAAACAGCCAATATTCTCTACAGCCACAACTCATTTCTGCATACCTTCCAAACTGGTAGGTGTACCCACCCATGGGTTAAGGGACCATAAGTAGTGGCTTCAAGGGTCTTCAAGGTCTCTATGCACAGTCCTCATAGCAGTGAGGATAACTTAAAAATCTGTGTCTAGGGCTGGGGAGATGACTCAGTGATTAAAGCTGCTTCCTTGCAAAGTGTAACAGCCCTGGTTCAATTTCCCAGTATCCACATAAAGCCAGATGTGCAAAGTGGTACATGTGTTTGGAGTTCATTTGCAGTGCAAGGCCCCGACATACCCATATTCATTCATTCTCTCTCTCTCTCTCTCTCTCTCTCTCTCTCTCTCTCTCTCTCTCTCTCCTAGCAAATAAATTAAAAAATATTTTTCAAAGGGGGGGCGGCTGGAGAGATGGCTTACTGGTTAAGGCGTTTTCCTGCAAAGCCAAAGGATCCTGGTTCGACTTTCCAGGACCCACATAAGACCGATGCACAGGGGCAGGGGGAGCATGCGTCTGGAGTTCATTTGCCATAGCTGGAGGCCCTGGCACACCCATTCTCTCTCTATCTCCCTCTCTCTGCCTCTTTCTCTCTCTCTCTCTCAAATAAATAAATAAAAATAAAGTTAAAAAAATATTTTAAAAACCTGTTAATGGTGCAAGGTTACACACAGTTCCACACAGAAATAGCAAACTCTCACCTCCTTTCATGAGGCCAAGTACTCATGGCTGGGTATATTCATAATACATGAATGGGAGATGTGAGGTGACCATTCCAGGAGCCACCAAAGCTCCATGCATGGACTATCAATGCCACACTTACTCCCCAATCTCAAGCTTATGGTCAACAAAGAACCCCTTCCATGTTCTGCCCAGCACCTATCACCACATTGTGCTCATGACTGTACTCATCTTCAGGAAGGACTCTTGACACTGCCAATCACTCAATTTGTGTGAAATGATTTGACCACATCCCTGATAGCACGGTGTTTTGAATACTTATCCCCTAGCTTGTGGCAATTTGAGAATGTTGTGGGGACTTTGGGTGGTGGAGCCGTGCTGGAGGAAGTGTGTCACTGGGGGTGGGCCTTGGGATTTTTTTATGATCTAGCCTCCACCCCTGCCAGTGTTAGCGAGCTCACTCAGCCTGCTTCTTCCCAGCTGATGTGATCAGATGTGACCCAGGCTTCCTGCTCAGGCCTGCCATGCTTTCCGACCATGATAAAACTTCTCTTTGATGCTGTAAGCTGAAATAAAGCCCTTGTTCTCATGAGCTACTTCGAGTCGGGTGTTTTACTCCAGCGATGACAAGGTAGCTGCTACAATACTCAAGCCTTTCTTCTAAAGTGTAACTTTATTATCACAAACCTCAGATGTTCTAGGTACAGTAAATAAAAATAAAATCCTATCAATTACAAGGAGTTATGGATGTCTTCAAATGCTTCAAGATGGCACTAAACACGAACCATTCAAAATTCATATAGCAAGCATAACCTCAATTAAGCTATAACTGATTGCCATTCAGGCTGTTCACCAATATATGTTTCTCTTCTTCCTGGCCTATGGTAAGGCCATGATAAACTCAGTATGAGCACGTCACTTTCTTCAGCCAATGACTATGAGCAGAAATGTCATTTCCTAGAGGAAGTTTTGAGAGTCGATGCCTCTTTGCCACATGCATTTCTTCCTCTGGTACAGTGATCAATGTTCTCAGTGGAACTGTTCTTTGTTGTGTGCACAGGTATGTGGTTGTGCATATGTATGTGTGTGTGTGTGTGTGTGTGCGTGTGTATTGTGCATGAGTGTGCACACACATGGAGGCCAAAGGAGTCACTCCATTCCTTATTGGTTGTGATAGAATCTTTCACTGAACTCAAAGCTCACCAATTCAGCTACACAAGACAACCAGAAAGCGCTGGGGACACTCCTGCCTCCACCTCCCCACAAGAGCACAGGGATTATAAGAGTATAGCACCATAACCAGCTTGTCTGTTGGTTTGTTTTTGTTTTTGTTTGAGAGAGAAAGAAGGAGATACTGAGAGAGAGAGAGAGAGAGAGAGAGAGAGAATGGCCATGCCAGGGCCTCTAGCCAATGCAAAGAAACTCCAGATGCATGCGCCACCTTGTGTATCTGGCTTACATGGGTACTGAGGAATCAAACCTGGGTCCTTAGTCTTCACAGGCAAGCGCCTTAACCGCTAAACCGTATCTCTAGCCCATAACTAGTTTAGATGTGGACTCTGGGGATCTGAACTTATGTCCTCAGTCTTGCATGCAAACACTTTACTGACTGGGTCATCTCCCCAGCACTTGGTATGTGTTCTATCAACCTAGATTACTGAATAGAGGAAGCAATGATATACACACGATAAACAAAATGTAGCCTGTATTACTGATTGTCACTTACTAAACTGACATTTCTTCCACCCAGCCCTAGAAAAACTGCTTAAAGCAATTAAATAAAATAAAAGAGATTCTCTCTGGGTGTGGCAGCACCCATCTTTAATCCCAACACTTGGGAAGCAGAGGTAGGAGGATTGCCATGAGTTCAAAGCTACCCTGAGACTACATAGTGAATTCCAGGTCAGCCTGGGATAGAGTGAGACCCTACCTTTAAAAAAAAAAAAAAAAAGAAAGAAAGAAAGAAAGAAAGAAAGAAAGAAAGAAAGAAAGAAAGAAAGAAAAGAAAAAGGGAAAAAAAGGGAGATTCTCCATTCTGACCCACTTGCTAAAATCATTTGCAAGGTCACATTTATTTTTCAAGAAATACATTAATCAAATACAGAACCTCAAAGGGGTACATCTTGAGGGACCCAACAGACAGTGAATCAGCTGCTGAAGAGGGCCAGACTCACCCAGTAGGAGAGGACTTAAATGCAAAGAGGAAGCCTGCCAACAAAAACAGCACTGGAGAGCTTAAACAAAACAGAAGGCCACCCTATGCCAGCTCCTTTCCTAGGGTGGGAAATGTAAACCAAGCACGTGTGTTTGTTTACTCTTAAGAAAATGCAAATGTCCCACATCTGGTTGATATACATTTTTTTTTCTCCTACGCCATAATCAGAGGGAATGTTTTGGGGGTCTAGAGTACACATCTGGGCATCATGCTCAAACGTGGACTCACAAGCCTGGCCACACACACGGTATTATACTTCTAACGTGTAAAATGTTCCCCCCCCCTCCCCACCCCCTTGACACCATGTCATTCTGCGAGGCTTTCTCCTTGAACGCAGAAAAACAAATTGCTTCAGTTTCTCACGTCAGTGAAGGGAAAACTGTCGGTTTTCCGTCCGCCGGAGTGTTGAACTGGTGAGTCAGGGCGGGATGATGTCATGTGCTATTCTACAATCTGCGTCCGCTGCGCTGCTCGACCAAGTCCCCTTCCCTGTTCCTGCTGCCCACAGGACTCCCTTCCAGCCTTTCCTGAGCTTCCTCCCAGGCAGCCACAAGCCAGCGTGCAAGCCGGGCTGGCAGGGATGCAACAGGAAGTCGGACCGCTGGAGTGTGCCCAGGGACCCCTAGTGCGTCCCCAGCCCGTGTCCTGGCGAGGTTCCCCGGCTGCACAGCCCCGCACACAGTGCTCCATTGTTGCAGCCTTCCCCAGCCCGCTGATCCTAATATGGAATGCTGCAGGAAACCCATGACTTCCTGACACTCCGCAAGCTGGAGGAAGCCAGCGGGGCTGGGGGGGCGGGGGGGGGCGGACTCCACTGAAAAGCCCTGCTTTGCTCCATGTCAGACGTACAAAGATCTAGGCGCACCCCACTGTGTCTCCAGCCAGGCTGGAGAGATGAAGAGGGGGCAGGCACAGTGAGACCCTCAGGAGCTGCTGAGATGTGCAGACTCCCACGAAGCCCCTAGAGGTCAGTTGGGAGATGAGTTGCCTGACTCCAAGAAAGGGAAAAGAGACGGGCCTCTTCTAAATGATCCTTCCCAAGAGGGTGCCCCCTTTCTTTTCCAGGATGGTGAGCAACAGGCTTTCTCCGGGTCTGGGACGTGCCTGGAAGATGCCAGGCGGCCAAAGGGAAAGAGCCTGAGCCCAGCCTGCGCCGCTCCCCCGCGAGGCGGCGGCGGCGGCAGCAGCAGCAGCAGCAGCAGCTGGAGCCGCAGAAATGAACTGCGAGGAGGGAAGTGACAGCGGCTGTGGCTGTCGGGGCGACGGCGACAAGAAGATGCTCAAGTGTGTAGTGGTCGGCGACGGTGCCGTGGGGAAGACCTGCTTGCTGATGAGCTACGCCAATGACGCCTTCCCTGAGGAGTACGTGCCCACTGTGTTTGACCACTACGCAGGTAAGAAAACAAAAAGTGGGGACACAACTCTCCACCCAGAGGAGGCAGTACCCCAAGTTATGAGAGGCTGGAATGTCAGAGCTGGGCATGGGCCTGGCAAGTATCAGGTAACTCAGCCCAGGATATGGCCAAGGACTGACTGAGCTGGAATTGTGGGGAGAATCTGCAGATCCATTTGTATTGTTACACTCGTCCAACCCTAACCCCCCCCACCCCACCCCCCACTTAAGGTAAAGGAATAAGTCTGGGGAAATACTCTGATGCCCTCTGGACATTGGGGCCACAGATTTGACTCATTTGACTAAAGTTTCACGAGCTTTTTTATTATGAACTCTTTGTTTTGTTTTTTTTTTGGTTTTTTGGGTTTTGGTTTTTCGAGTAGAGTTTCACTGCAGCTCAGGCTGACCTGGAATTCGCAATGTAGTCTCAGGGTGGTCTTGAACTCTCGGCGATCCTCCTACCTCTGCCTCTCCAATGCTGGGATTAAAGGTGTGCCCCACCACGCCAGGCTAATTCTGAACATTTTTAAATGTAGTGTAATTATACAGTTCTTTCCTATTCAAAAAAAAAAAAAGTCACCAGTAGACACATGATAGTGAAAGGTATTTTTCTTGCCACATTTTGTCTTTTCCTTCATGTCATTCATAAATGAAAATGCCAAAGATGAATAATTAAAGCCCTCATTTTTTTCCCTATAGTACTTGGAGCTTAAATCCTAAACTGTCATTTCCCTGGGGTGTAGATGAGGGGAGAAGTGCTCAAGGTTTCAATTATTGATTAGGACATCTTGGCCTTGGAGTAAAAGAAAACTTTTTGATTGATATGTTTTAAAAAGTAAAACTACAAACACAAATAAAAATCATTTTAAGGTATGTTCTGACAAGACAAAATTGAGAAACAATTATATCTTGAAGCACGGCTGGTTTGGTACTAGAATCGTGACTTCATTCTTTCAGCGGGCTTTCCGTGTCTGAGTGCTTGAAAGTATGTGGAGGAATGTGTCAGCAGCCTCTTATTTTCCCCATTTTCAACTCTATTTTTCTTCTAATCTCTAAAACAAATCTCATTACATTTCTCATATGCAAATGCAAGTCTTTAAGTTTATGGTAGCCTAAGTGTTAGAACTTTTTTTTTTTTTTTTGAACACTTGGATGGATCACCACAGTGAGGTACCAGGGACTTGAGACTTAGTGAGAAGAAAATCTCTCTCCCTTCACCTTGCCTTTGGGTGAGGACCAGCACAGGAAGCAGCCCACAGGAAACCAGCATGAGTGTTTGCTTTGAGCTGCGGCCATTCGAAATCCTCCTTCTATAGGAAGTAGCTTCTTTTCCAAAGCTAAACAATCACTTACATTTTCCCTTCCTTCTACGTGTACATGGTTTGTGACAATATTATACAACACACAGAGAACCACAGTGGGGAAGAGTGTACAGTTCCTAGCAAGTTTTTTGTTTTGTTTTGTTTTGCTTTGCTTTAGAAATTATGAGCAAATTTTAATGTCAGATCTCTTAGGCTTTTCTGAAAATGTAGTCGGTATGCCCAGGAAAGACCTTTTTAATGAGAACAGAATAAAGATAAGAATAGAGTTTTATCTTGAGAAGAAAAACTAATTGCAAAATATATGGACATGCACCTTAGCAAATGTCTGGTTCTGGTCCTGAAAACACCACACCAGAAGTTACTTAGCTTTTACTTCTTTCTGCCAAGAGAGCAAAAAGCGTAGCATCTTAGGACAAGAACTTTTAGAACCAACATGGAACTGAAAATCTACAAAAAGGAGAGGCTTCAAATGCTTGAGAAAATTGTGTCTTGAAACCACCATAAACTGGGTGGACAGATAGCAGTGGTGCTGGGAGGAGAGGATAAAACCATCTTTGGAAATAAAGTCAACCTGTTTCTTTAAAAGTTAGAAATCAGGCCTGGAGAGATGGCTTAGCAGTTAAGGAGTTTACGCACAAAGCCAAAGGACCCAGGTTCAGTTCCCCAGTACCCACTTAAAGCCAGATGCACAAGGTGGCACCTGCATCTGGAGTTCGTTTGCAGTGGCTAGAGGTCCTGGAGTGCTCATTTTCTCTCTCTCTCTCTCTCTCTCTGTCTCTCTCTCTCTTTCACTTTCCCAAATAAATAAGTAAAAAATAAAGAAGCAACCAACAAAAAATAAATAAAACTTTTTGAAGAGTTAGAAATCAAACCAAGGCAGAACCAAAACTAGGTTTTGCTAGGATCAACTATTTTTATATTTCAATTATATACATGCTGAGTAGGTTTTGAGCATCACAACTTCTCACAGAAGTTTTATTATTTTAGTTTTGAAGAACTGGAGTGTATTATTTTGGTTCACAAGAAATCACAGCCACTAGAGCAGAGCACTAGGCATTCCTAAACATGGTTGCTTTGCTTGACTTTGTACTTCTTGAAGTATGTAATTACCTCACGTGCTTGCAGTGGGGTTAAGGAGAAAGGACAACATGAGCCTCATTCATGTGGGGGGTCATGACATGGTTATTTTTATCCAAGAAACTCCTACTGCTTCTACTACCTTGCACCTCATAAATGCTTGACTGGACCTAAATCTATAAGCAAGCATAGGAGATGCACAATCAACTCTACAGCAGCCTAACATCCACTTCCCATCTGAATCAACTCTAGAACACCCTCCCTTACACTTCCTCTCTGAACCAACACTAGAACATCCTAAGGTCCACTTCCTCTCTGAACCAACTCTAGAACATCCTAATGTCTACCCCCTCTCTGAACCAACTCCAGAACATCCTAGCGTCCACCCCCTCTCTGAACCAACTCCAGAACATCCTATCATCCACCCCCTCTCTGAACCAACTCTAGAACATCCTATCGTCCACTCCCTCTCTGAACCAACTCTAGAACATCCTAACATCCACTCCCTCTCTGAACCAACTCTAGAACATCCTATCGTCCACTCCCTCTCTGAACCAACTCTAGAACATCCTATCGTCCACTCCCTCTCTGAACCAACTCTAGAACATCCTATCGTCCACTCCCTCTCTGAACCAACTCTAGAATGTCCTAATGTCCACTCCCTCTCTGAACCAACTCTAGAACATCCTATCGTCCACTCCCTCTCTGAACCAACCCCAGAACATCCTAATGTCCACTCCCTCTCTGAACCAACTCTAGAACATCCTATCGTCCACTCCCTCTCTGAACCAACTCTAGAATGTCCTAACAACCACTCCCTCTCTGAACCAACCCCAGAACATCCTAACATCCACTCCCTCTCTGAACGAACTCTAGAATTTCCTAACGTCCACTCCCTCTCTGAACCAACCCTAGAACATTCTAATGTCCACTCCCTCTCTGAACCAACCCCAGAACATCCCAATGTCCGCTCCCTCTCTGAACCAACTCTAGAACAGCCTGATGTCCACTCCCTTTCTGAACCAACTCCAGAACAACACCTAACATCTGTTCCCTATCTGCATGTGTTCATTTCTCTGATTCTGCTGATACACTCTTCAATTTGTTTGGGGTTTTTAAATTTTGTTTGTTTTTATTTACTTATTTGAGATCGACAGACAGAGAAAGAGGCAGATAGAGTGAATGTATGCATCAAGGTCTCCAACCACCGCAAATGAACTCCAGATGCATATGCCACCTTGTGCGTCCAGCGTACGTGGGTCCTGGGGAATCAAGCCTCGAACCAGGGTCCTTAGGCTTCACAGGCAAGCACTAACCGCTAAGCCATCTCTCCAGGCCTGGTTTTTGAGTCTTTAGAAAAGTGCAGTTTACATCAAAGACAAACTATCTCTTGAAGATGGGTTGCTGAGTGTGCCATCCTGAGAAGTCTCCATGGAATAGTAAGGTGACAGCACAGCCTGCTACTCAAGATGCCGAGAATCCACAGACTCTTCACTGCTTGTTACAGTCCCTTAACCTCTCTGTGCCTCCGTTCTGACAAAGGAAAAAAACAGGGCCAGTAAAGATATTTGAATTACTTGTAAGAACAAGATAAATTAATAAAATATGTATTGTCTCATATGTGAAGTGTGTTAGATTTGGGACCAGCTGTTATTATTGAGACTAAGGTCTTCATAATTGTACACAATGATGAAATGGAATTAAAATGTTATTAGCTAATAAGAACTACACCATTAAAAAGATGGAATTCCAGGGCTGGAGAGATGGATTAGCGGTTAAGGCATTTGCCTGCCAAGCCAAAGGACCTTGCTTTGATTCCCCAGGATCCATGTAAGCCAGATGCACAAGGGGGCACATGTGTCTGAAGTTCATTTGCAGTGGCTGGAGGCCCTGGTGCACCCATTCTCTTGTTCCCTATCTCTGCCCCTCTCTCTCTCTCTCTCTCTCTCTCTCTCTCTCTCTTCTCTCTCTCTCATATAAATAAATGAAAATAAAGTTTAAAAAGTTTCTTTAAAAAAAATGAAATTCCAAGAGTATGCTCAAGAAGAGTAGGGTGTGTTAGGGTGTAGTAGTGTCCTTATAAAGTAGCTTGTATGTTGATAATTAACAGCTATGACTATGCAGAGTAATAGCGGGATTTCTTCAGAAGGGAAATATTAGTTTTATATAAGTAATAGCAGAACAAACAACAAACTATCAAAAAATAAATTTTTATTAAGCCCAATTTTATCCCCCTCATCCTAACTAACAGAATCCAGAAGTTCGCCAACTCCATGTAGCTTTCCTGGACTCTTTAAGGAGAGTCCCTTGATCTATCTCTAATCCACCTCTGTCTCTAAGGCACATCTTCCACTCTCATATTGTGAGTTTCCGTATTCCCACGACCCACTGTTGCATGAGTTCCTTAAAGGAAAGGGTCATGCCTTGCCACTTCTTACTCTGGGAGAAGCCTTTTCATGTGCAGGCACATGTGCATGTGTAAGAGCACACGTGCCCAGACACTTGGGTGGAGGTCAGAGGGCATCTTTGAGGTGTCTGTGCTCCACCTTCTTTGAGACAGTCTCTTGCTCCTGAAAATGAATTGCCAGACTGCAAACGAAGGTCGGACTAGCTGGCCCATGAGCTTCAGATTCTCCTTGATCTGTCTCCCATTGTCATAGGCGCAGTGGGATCACAGATGTATATGCCACTTTGTGGAAGCTTGAACCAAGGCTGACAGTTTTTGCAAGCAAGCACGTTTAGCCACTAAGCTATCTTCCCAACCCCAAGCAGTCTTTTGATGGTTTTTATTTATTTATTTGAGAGAGAGAGAGAGAGAGAGGCAGACAGAGGGAGAAAGAATGAATGGGTTCACCAGAGCCTCCAGCTGCTGCAAACAAACTCCAGATGCATGCGCCACCATGTATATTTGGCTTACTTGGTTCATGGGGAATCGAGCCTGGGTCCTTTGGCTTTGCAGGCAAATGCCTTACCCACTAAGCCATCTCTCCAGCCCTTAGTGGTTTTAAAACACGTTCTTTATTTGGTTTCTGGAGTGCCACCTCCTCTCAATGCTAATGCACTCACCAGCAAATCTCTATCTCCTCCTCACCTTCCCTGTTTCCTCTCCCCTCTTCCCATCTCCTCCCAATGGCTGACTGGTGACACCTCAATGTTCAGACTTCAATCCTTTTCTGTAGTCAGCCTCAGGACCTGGTTGGTGGTGTCTAATGTCACAGCTTAAAACATATATGTGCTGATAATTTCTAAATTTATATTCCCCTCAAAAAAAAAAAAAACAGAACCCAACTGCCAATTTGAATATTTAACAAACAGCTTGAACAACCCATCCAATCCACCCTCTCCCATATAAGATTATCATGGTTCTCTTCTACCCAGTGACTGAGAACAAACTTTGGTGTCAGCCATGACTGCTTTCTTCCTTTGACACCATCCTCTTCGTTCAAACCATTCATTACTACCCCTTGCTCCTATAGATCAGCTCAACATTCAAAGTGCAGAACCACCCCAAGCTGGTCACTTGCCACCACTCCCCTTGCCTGTGCAACTGTCCAAGCCCACCACCACCACTCCTCATCACACTGCGGCAGTCATCACCCGGCTCCCCACTGCCAATCCTATAGGCAGATGCCCACATAGCTAGCCGAGGAACCAATCTCAACTCCTCAATCCCTTCCTTTAACACTCCCACCCCTTCTTTTGCCCTGGTTTAAAAAAAAGGGGGCACTCCATGACTTCATCCCTGTTTTCTCTCCCACCTTATCTCCTAACACCATCACCTTTTCAGTATTTCTGATGCAGCCACAATAGCCATCTTGCTATTCCTCATACATGCTAAAGTTGCCCTAAAGACTTGCCACATGCTCTGACCCTGGCCTGACATTTCCCCCAAATTAACATCAACTGACTACATTATTTAATATATTTGCATGTGCCTGTATGGACAAGCACACACACACACACACACACACACACACACACACGTCACTCTGACATCTCATTCTGCTACACCTTTCTTCACCGCTTGACCCTGCATTTGTATACTTATTAGCTATCCTGAGCTTCTAAAAACAGAGTGGGGCATATGTTAGACTCTCAGTAGACAGTCATTGAGTAAACTGATTAGCTCATCATCTTGGTTATGCCAGTATTTAAGTAGTTCCTGATCCATTACAACCTTGATGAGGGCTAAGGAGACGGCTCAAGTATGCGTACCTGAGTATGGGCCTCCAGAACCCATGTAAAAGCCAGACCGTATAGTGGGGATCTGTAATCCCAGTGTGCCCATGTCAAAAAGGGAGGCAGAGATAGGAGAGGCTCCCAGGCACTTGCAGTCCATCATGGGGAAGGTAGCAATGAAAACTGAGAGACCCTGACTCAAATAAGGTGGAAGGTGAAGGCCCACCAACAAAGTTGTCCTCTGACCTCCACACATGCTCCGCAGCATGCACGCACCACACTCACACATGGACGTGAACATGCACACACACATACAGAGGAAAAACCACTGATGGCTAGGGCTGGAGGTGTAGCTCTGTAGTAAAATATTTGCCTCCTATGTACAGTGCCCTAAGTTTGATCTCAATCACTGGGGGGGGAGGGAGCAAAAAACAAAGTGAGGAGGGAGGTAAGGAGGGAAGAAACTCTGAAGACTATATGAACATTTCTCTGGTCCAATAGATAGCTCTTGGATAATAAACATATGAAAATACTTATTAAATGTAGTTTACCTTTTAGCTCACATTTTTTGCTTACATTTCAGCTAATAATTTTATCTCTACTATAGGAGTCATACAGGAATAATTGTCTTGACATAAGTGAGCAAGGTGTTATCTATTGAATAGTGTCACTCAATGGTGTATAAATGTCACTTGGGCATCCTCCACTTACATTGTACTAAAAAAAAACTAAGTTAATTTGGGGTAGCCCACTCAGGCACTTATAGATCTTGTATAAAAACGTTTAAGAGTAACCTCAAGTTCAACTGAGGCTGAAGAGTAAGGCAGAGGGGTAAAGGCAGAAAATGTGACTTGTGTTTGGAACAAGTGTGACTAAGAAAGGACCTCAGGCCCTTTTCCCTACTCCTTCCCATGGATGACTCAAAACCATTTGTCACTTACCTTGCTCAGAACAGTCACATCTTTCCTTCCATCCTATCTGCACCCTTGTGTCTTCTAGGCAACCCCTCGCTGATGGAATACGGTCATCCTTTTATGCTTCATACGGCATATGACATCAGAATAAGACTTACATATCCACTGAGTCAGTCTCCATGCATGGTTTTATGTTGAGGTACAGTGGGTGTGAACAAGTCAACCCCAGCTGGTCTATGTTCACACTGTCCCTCCAACTCACCACTTGAATCATTCTCTGCTTTGAAACGCATTTTGACTAAGGATCTTTCTTCCAAAACCCATCCCACCCAGGGATAACCCTGGTGAAAAGCCATTATTCAGTTGGTAATTTCACTTTAAGCAATGTTTGTAAACCCAGGCCGCCTGTGCAGGAAACTAACACAATTCATGGAAAAGAGGAAAATCCAGTTACCCATCAGCTGAGTGAGATATAAAAGGAAGTTGCTTTCACAAAGAACTGAAAGTCAGTTCTAACTTTTTCCACCATGTTGGGTGGCAGTCAGCCCACGGTAGACTCAGTAGCACCCGTCATAGGTAAAGCAGTAGGGAGGGGACTATGTCCAGTCCACCACTGTAGGGGGACAATAAAATAATAAAGAGCAAATAAAAAAAGGTCTCAGGCCTATAAAGAGTTGTGACAGGGGCTGGAGATATAGCTTAGGTTAGAGTTCTTGCCTCACATGTGCAAGGATCTAGGTTCAATCCCAGCACTACAAAAAAAATAAAAAACAAAGAAAAATTTTGACACAGTTCTGCCCACATAGGAAAATTTCTTCTATCTGAAAACACATAAGGGTCTCTGAAGAGAGAATGGGTTTCACTCCTTGTAAGCCTTAAGAAAACCTAAAGCAAACTCTCATGAGACTATGAAATAAATCACCAGATTCTTAACCTTTGATTAAAAAAATAATAATAAATCCCAGAAAATTTTGACAGGGGACAAGAAATGGACAGTTGAATTGAATACTCAAAGTCTTGTCAGTATCATAACTTGACACCATAACTCTTGGAGGGGTGGCTAGGATGCTGTCTTCTGGGGTGTGGGCAAAACACAGAGACAGGAATCACACAGACACTGCCTCCTACCACCTACACTGAGATGCTTAGGAAGACTAACTCCCTCCGAGGTATCTAGGTTGGCAATTGCACTCAGAAAGACAAAAAGAAAAAATAATATACTGTAGAAGTGGTAAACTGTAAACTTCTTAGGAAGAAGAGAGAAAGAATAACAATCAGGGAGAAAGAAAAGCATGAATCTGTGCCCACCCTAGCATAAGACACGCCTGTTCCAAGGTTGGAGACTACATCAGCCATCATGATCCTCTACGTGCTCACTTTAGCCAGAAACAACAGACAGCAAGCAATCCAGGCCCTGGAGGACAGGCTCCCTGTAAGCAGGCTTTATTTCTACACAGCCTGGCTCCCTTCGCTGTACAACGGAGAAAATTCTTAATAAATTTGACCACCTAACTGGCCTTTGAAACCAGGCTTCAGGTAAATAGCCTCAGATAACTTTTGCAAAATCATCCATCACTCCCTCTTCTTCTGGGGTAAATTAAAAATTGGGCCCCAGGAGGCTCAGGATTTGGATGCCCATGTTTCTGGATATGGCTACCCTTTTCTATGAAGCAGGTTGGAGGTAGACAGGTAATATAAAGTTCTTTTGTTTTTGGCCTGTGTACACACGTGTGCACGTATATCATGGTACATGTGTGGCAGTCAGAGGACAACCTTGGTGCCCAACCTCCCCTTTCACTGTGTTTGAGACAGGGTCTCCTGTTTGCCACTGAGTACATCAGGCTAACTAAGCTGTTAGCTGTTGAGGAATCTCCTGTCTCCACCTCCCTCCTCATTGTAGGCACACTGGGATTACAGACGTCCACCACAGTGCTTGCCTTGGTGGCTTAGGTTCTGAGGACCCAAACTCTCATTGTCATGTTTACACATCAAGCACTTTCATTTACTGAGCCATCTCCCCAATGCAAACATAAGGTTCTTAAGGAAGGACGGGCACAAACCCGCAGCAGAAACTGGTTCACACATTAACCTTGAGCATGGGATCTACTAGGATATGTGCTAAGACACTTTACTGTCCACAAATAAGACATCCATGATGCCTTCTAAGCTACTTAGCAGAAACAAAAACTTTTCTGGGGATAATACAATGCAAATAGATCCCATCCTCCCAACTCAGAGCGGTCTGGCACTATCCTTGAATAATCTGACATCTATCAATTCTTTGGATGCACCCAAGTTTCACAGAGCAAAAGGATATAATTCACTTAGCATTTTCATCTCTGTTCACAATACAGCTATAGCATTCATTCTCAACCACAGTGTCATGTGTGGTCCTACAGGCAGAGTGATGGTATTACTAATAAAACTAGGGTCAGGGGCTGGAGAGATAGTGTTACAGCCAGGTTCTCATTGCTGGTAGAAATCACCCAACCAAGAGCAGCTTGTGGGTAAAAGGGGTTTATTTTGGCTTGCAGGCTGGAGAGGAAGCTCCAAAATGGCAGGGGAAATGATGGCATGAGCAGAGGGTAGACATCACCCCCTGGCCAATATAAGGTGGACAATAGCAACAGGAAAGTGTGCCAAACACTGGCATGGGGAAACTGGCTATAAAACCCGTAAGCCTGCCCCCAACAATACACTCCCTCCAGGAGGCATTAATTCCCAAATCTCCATCAGCTGGGGACCTAGCATTCAGAACACCTAAGTTTATGGGGGCACCTGAATCAAACCACCACATTCTGCTCCTGGCCCCCATAAACTGATAATCATACATGATAGAAAATGCAATGCGTTCATCTAACTTTAAAAGTCCCATAGTTTTTATCAATTCCAATGATGTTCATACATCCCCATAGTCCAAGTTCTTTTAACTAAGCCATAATACCAAAAAATAACCCCCAAAAACCCATAATGGCACAGAATATTCACACTGCAAAAGATGATAATGGGCGTAGCAAAGAAGCATTCAACCAATACAAGATTTGAAACACGAGAGCACACATCAAACTCTGTAGCTTCAAGTCCAACAACTCTAGCCAGTGACAAATCTCCAAGTCCCATAATTCTAACCAGCAACAAGTCTCTGGCATTCCAATTCCGCCCCTCCAGCTAGGCTACTCACAGTCCTGGAAAACTTCACCAGGGCCAGCAGCTTTTCTGAGCAGCTATCACGTGGTCCCGGCATCTCCACTGGGTCTCCACTGCAACCCACAGTTCATCCTCATGGCCCCATGGGGTCTTCATGCAGGCATCCAGCAAACCTGCTTCATATTTCCCATGGCCATTTCCAAAACACAAGACCGTGTTGCAAAGTCAATGACCCTCTCTTTCCTGCATTTCTTATACTCCATAATACCTGGTAGGGTGCCAGTTTGTTAATCCAGGGGGGGAATAAAGAAGACTTTGAAGAACAGGACTCCTTGAGTACTCAGGTCCCTTCAAAAGTGTCTACATTCTTCCTGTTGTCCCAGTGCAGGTCAGCTAGCCCAATCTCAAAGGTTGTAATCTCTCAATTGCAGCTGAATGGGTAACAGTTCACCCAAAGATTTTTCTTTCTTTGCCACAGCCCTCTGCTCACACCAGTTCATTTCTACGCAAAGCAACCCTGCACAACTTCTCAGGACATGGGCTTAAGAGTAAACTTCTCACACAAACTGCTAGCCCAATCCAAGCAAAGCTCTTTCTCACTCTCATAAGCCAAACCTCACAGTCCATAGTTCTTACCGCATTCAGGTCTTGCAGCTCAGACCAGAATAGTCCATCAAGCTGTACTTACAGCACTGCAAGGCATCTCTTAGGCCAAGGTTTCAAATCCTCCCACATTCCTCTTGAAAAATCAGCTCCAAAAGGCCAAAGCCACACACAGTCGGGTGTCTAGCAGCAACCCCACTCTCGGTACCACTTTACTGTTGCAGTCAGGTTCTCATTGCTGGTAGAAATCACCCAACCAAGAGCAGCTTGTGGGAAAAAGAGGTTTATTTTGGTTTACAGGCTGGAGAGGAAGCTCCAAAATGGCAGGGGAAATGATGGCATGAGCAGAGGGTGGACATCACCCCCTGGCCAATATAAGGCAGACAATAGCAACAGGAGAGTGTGCCAAACACTGGCATGGGGAAACTAGCTATAAAACCCATAAGCCCACCTCCAACAATACACTCCCAGGAGGCATTAATTCCCAAATCTTTATCAGCTGGGGACCTAGCATTCAGAACACCTGAGTTTATGGGGGACACCTGAATCAAACCACCACAGATAGCTTAGCAGCTAAGGTGCTTGCCTGTGAAGCCTTAGGACCCAGGTTTGATTCTCCAGGTCCCATGTAAGCCAGATGCACACGGTGGCACAAGCATCTAGAGCTCGTTTGCAGTGGATAGAGGCCCTGGCATGCCCATTCTCTCTCTCTCTCTCTCTCTCTCTCTCTCTCTCTCTCTCTCTCTCTCTCTAATGAATAATAAAATAGGGCTGGAGAGATGGCTTAGTAGTTAAGGTGCTTGCCTGTGAAGCCTAAGGACCCATGTTTGACTCTCCAGATCCCACATAAGCCACACGCACAAAGGTGAAGCCTGAGCAAGGTCACACGTGCCCACTAAGTGGCAAAAGTGCCTGGAGTTAAATTGCAGTGGCTGGGACCTTGGAACATCAATTCTCTCTGCCTCTCTCTGTCTCTCTCGCACTCTCTAAAATAAAAATAAACAAATAAAATAATTAATAATAATAATTTTTTAAAAAAGGAAAACTAGGGTATGGTGTGGTGGCATGTGCTTTTAATCCCATCACTCAGGAGGCAGAGGTAGGAAGATCACTGTGAGTTCTAGAGTTAAAGGCCAGCCCAGCACTACAGAGTGAATGCAGATCAGCCTGTGCTACCAGTGAAATCCTACCTCAAAAATAATAATAACTAGAATGTCATGTAAATATATGCTTGCAACAGTAAGAAAAATATATAGTCCTTGCTAAGATTCAGGTATAGCTGAAGTATTTATACATTCATTGCCTCCCCACAATAGCTTAGGAGATGCTATAATTTCTTCAGTTTTACTGACCATGAAATGAAAGCACAAAAAAGTGTTCATTTTCCCAAGGTTAAATTGTTTATAATGGAGAAAGGGGACGCCTTGGAATAGTAAGCAATATAAGCACTGCACAGGATTTTAGCCAATAGCATTAACCAATGCCGCTGTTAGTTAGGGTGCAATAAACAGACACGCACGCTAGCTCACTGCAGGGGACTCCCCAATGCTGTTGTGCTCGCAGTCCAGCAGTCAAGTTAGTGCAGATTCTTTTCTCCAAAGGGTCACTCAAAGATTCAGGATGCTTCCATTTTGCCACACTGTCACCCCCTGAAATCCCATATCTCTCTGTATCAGCCAGCCCAATGGGAAACAAGATGGGGAAACTAGACTGGGAAGTCTTTACAAAGCCTCATTTTCAGTCGTGTTCCATAGGAGATATGTCACCTGCAGCACCTCACTCTAATGGGGAGGGCCTAAGAGAAAGTTCAGTTCTGTGCCCAGACAGAAAACTGCTTTTCAAAACATGAGTCTCTCTCTCTCTCTCTCTCTCTCTCTCATTTCTTTCTCGCTCTCATAAACAAAAATAAAATTAATTAAAAAATTTTAAAGGGGGTCTAGAGAGATGGCTTAGCAGTTAATGCATGTGCGAAGCCTAAGGACCCAGGTTCGACTCCCCAGAACTCCATAAGCCAGATGCACAAGGTGGCTAGTGTGTCTGGAGTGTGGTTGTAATGGCTAAGACCCTGGTGTGCCAATTCTCTCTATATATCTATCTATCTTATGAATAAATAAATAAATAAATAAATAAAATTAAAAAGTGATCAATCTCTTCCTTATACCTACCCAGCCACAAAACATCCTTACATGCTTTTTACCACCTGTGAAACGCATTCACCCTTTGCCCCGAGGCACCAGCCAGAGTGAGTGCTCTGCGTCGCTGCCGCCATGCCGAAGTCCACATCACTGCTTCCAGCAGAATCCTCTCCATGTCCTTCAGAGGTGGCTCCTCACGGCCAGTCTAGCGATGGGCCGGTTGTCTGCCCTGTATGCACAGCTGTCTCTTACACAATGATGGAGCAGAAATGGAGTGACCAAAGGATTCAATCCGCTTTCAGAAAGAGACAAATGGGGGCTGGAGGGATGGCTTAGCGGTTAAGGTGTTTGCCTGCAAAGCCAAAGGACCCAGGTTCGATTCCCCAGGACCCACGTTAGCCAGATGCACAAGGGGGCGCACATGTCTGGAGTTCATTTGTAGTGGCTGGAGGCCCTGGCGCGCATGCTCTCTCTCTTTCTCTCTCTCTCCCTCTTTCTCTGTCAAATGAATAAGTAAATAAAATATTTTAAAATAAATAAATAAAAGGGACAAATGAGATTAGGAGACAAGTAATAGAATCCTAATGGCAATCATGAGGAAGCCCCTTTGGCAATAGGTGGATGGGGGAGGGATCTGAGTCAATCTCAGTGCTGCTGTCTGGGAGAAATGCCTTTGTCCACTCCTCTCAACTCTCCTGTCTCTCTGTTCATGTCCTTACAGGACCCACATCCAAATTGGCTTTTGTGCAGTATGACTTTCTTGATTATGTAATTTCAGGGTACTCAATTGTTATTTTATAATCACAAATTCATTTAATCCAAGCTTGGAATATTTTGAGAAAACAAACTCCTTCAAAAACTTACCAGTAATCACATCAAAACCAAAGGCTGCCCTTCTAGACCCATTTCTTACATATGTTTGATTTGTGTATCTCTCTGTTCTCCAGGGCTGCGTTGCTTGGGCTCAGATCTGTGGCTCAGAGCAGATTCTCCTGTTTAAGCCAAGTGTACATGGACTTTTGTTGCTCAAGATCTTTTTCCATTATATCTTCTATTTGTGGAGTCCGGGGGGACAGGGGATGAACTTTTTAACTTTATAAGGTCATTAACATCTGTTTCTTATCAGTGTTTACTTCAAAAACATACATATAAGTGCCTGCTTTTAAATAAAAACCAATTCAGGCCTTCCTTTTCTTATAATGTCTCGCTAAACATGTAACATAACAGTTAAGATACACTAACATTCTGACTTATTCCAGAATTTTCTTTGCACTCCATACAAATGAAGTTTATCATCCAAGTTTCACAGACAATAGTTGTATAAAATATTTTAGGGGTTGGAGAGATAGCTGTGCAGTTAAAGAAAGCTTGCTTGCAAAGGCTGATGACCTGGGTTTGATTCCCCAATATCCACTTAAAACCAGGAACACAGAGTGGTGCATTGTATATGGAGTTTATTTGCAGAAGCAAAAGGTCTTGATTCTCATTCATTCTCTCTCTCTCATAAATAAATATTTAAAAACTAAAATAACATGTTTTGCTATAGTGTCACATTGATCTTCAACTGCCCAACCTTTTCTATTGTCTCACCATCTGCCACCTACTAGCTAAGCCAATGGCACATATTTTACATTCTTGTCATAATGGCAGTGCAGAAATTAGGTAATCTAAGATGCTACAACAAAGAAATCCACATGTATAAGATTTGGTCATTGGTCAAACTATTAAAATTCCCTTTCTTTAATCATATAAGAGTCCCAGGCACTGTTTAGGTTGCTGAAATTGCCCTGATCCATGTGGTCGTTCAAGGATTAAAGTGTTTCCTTCTTTGACTTGGCCAGCATTTAGGGCTTCGTGGTGCCCTGTATCTACACAGTGGGAAATGAAAGACGTTGGAAACTTGAGGGGCAAGGAATCACGGTGTGGGAATGATGGTTACAAACACACATGCATATAACATTTCTTCACTTGGGACTTTCTGATATGTTGTACAAAACACAGAGTCTTTCAGAGTCTCTTGGAAACAGCTAGAAAACTCCTCAGTGAGAAAACATGATGTTCGTTTTCTCTCTCTCTCTCTCTCTCTCTCTCTCTCTCTCTCTCTCTCTCTCTCTCTCTTTCTCTCCATATATATACCTGGACCTAGACAGACTCTGAAGCAGCCCACACGGGACAGAGCATGAGTAGGTCCTGGAGAAAGGCTCCTGCAGATTCAGAACCCAGGCCAGTGGGGACTGAAAGAGAACTAGAGCCCTCAGTGGGAGCCGCACAGCAGCAGCTGGGAGCAAAGCCCGGCGCTTGGGTCAGTGTACGAGGCTGCAGGAGCATGGGTCCATTTGCCTCCTGCTGAACAAATGCCTTTGGAGGGTCACCAAGGGTTGCTGGTTCCTCCGCTCCCGTGGGAAGCAAGCAGCAAGAAAGTCTTTAAACACAGGAAAGCGCCTGGGAGCCTGGCGTGGTTTGGGTACAGGTCTGTCTTGGAAAGGATTATAGATGGTCCAGTCCATCCAGCCCTGTGATTACGAAATGAGCAGTAAACATCTGTTTCCCCTCTGTACAACCTTCTGTTCTGCTTCGTGCTTTGACCTTACATTTGGGGGAAAGGAGAAAAATAACAAAAGTGGAAAAAACCTCCTGCAAAACAATTTTTCTTAGTCCAAAAACAAAAAGGCAGGGGCACTACTTCAGCTAGGATGTGATTCCTGAACTACGGAGCATGTAAATTCTGGGAGGGGCAGAACTGCATCCCTGGAACCCAGCTGCCTTATCCGAAACAGCCTGTGGACAAGCACTCCTGCCCTTCCTCGGCAGCCTCTGGGGCTGTGGTCCTAGGTTGAATGATCAGGCTTCATACTGTGACCCTTCTGTCTGGGAGCGCGGTGTATGGCCCAAGCAAATTTTCCATCATGGAAAAACTTGAAGGAAGAGTCACAGTTATTACTAAAGTAATATTCGGGCTGGAGAGATGGCTCAGCAGTAAAGGTATTTGCCGATAAAGCCTAATGACCTGGATTCAATGCCCCAGGACCCACATAAAGCCAGATGCACTAAGTGGTGCATGCGTCTGGAATTCATTTGCAGCAGCTGGAGGCCCTAGTGTGCTCATTCTCTATTCTCTCTCTTTCTCTCTCTCTCTCTTTAATGCTGTCTCTCTACATTTAAAAAAATAAAACCTGGGCTGGAGAGATGGCTTAGGGGTTAAGTGCTTGCCTGTGAAGCCTAAGGACCCTGGTTCGAGGCTCCATTCCCCAGGACCCACGTTAGCCAGATGCACAAGGGGGCGCACATGTCTGGAGTTTGTTTGCAGTGGCTGGAGACCCTAGCACGCCCATTCTCTCTCTCTCTGTCTCTGTCTCTCTCTCTTTCTCTCTCTCTCCCTCCCTCCCTCCCTCTCCCCCTTTCTCTCTGTCTGTCACTCTCAAATAAGTAAATAAAATAAAAAACAAAAACAAAAATTAAAAAAATAAAACCTAAGCCGGGTGTGGTGGCACACGCCTTTAATCTCAGCACTCAGGAGGCAGAGTTAGGAGGATCACCATGAGTTCGAGACCACCCTGATACTACATAGTGAATTCCAGGTCAGCCTGAGCCAGAGTGAGACCCTACCTCAAAAAACAAAAATAAATAAATAAATAAGAATTAAAACTAAAAATAAAGTAATAATTCACTAATGCTAAGTAACAGAGTACTTCCTGTGTGTCACGCTCCATGTTACCTCAGCTATGCTGTGAGAGTGTCCCACGGTGTCTAGGATTGAGGTGTCCCCGTTTCAGGGGTAAGGAAGTGAAGCTCACAGTTACTCATCAGCATCACGTGGCTGGGAAGGGGCAGAATTCAGATTCAGATCTATCGAGTCCAGTGTTACCTCCTTACTAAGACCACACCACCCAAATGACACGTTTACACATGAGTTTTCACACCCTGTTGCAGTGAGGAATTACCCATGGCTATTATCTCACTAAACACTATGCCTGCGGAAGGTTCTTTCTGCCTTGCTTGTTCCTCTATTCTCAAAGTACAGGAAGAAAGCTCCAAAACAATAGCCACCCAGACATGTCTGTTGAGTAACTGAATGAGTGACTGAGTGAATGAATAAATGACATCCAAGAGGCTCGCTCTCAACCACCATATATCGCTGAATTTAGCAACGTATGCGAACAATCAGGATAAATTTTCTATGTTGAAATTATATATAGTCAAAGATGACGATGATGGTGGTGGTGGTGGTGGTGGGTGTGTGTGTACTAAGGGGATATATCCCATGCATCATGAACACATATTTTAAAAGAACGGCCTTGTGGGGCTGGGGAGACGGCTTAGTGGGGAAAGCACTTGTTGCCCAAGCATGAAGACCTGAGTCCTGAGTTCAGATCCCCAGAACATGATAGTGTGTATCTGCAGTCCCAGCATTCCTGTTGGGAGATAGGAGGTAGAGACTGGAAAATCTCCAGAGGCTTGCAGGCCAGCTACCCTGGGTACATAGTGGCAAACAAGGACCCCTGCCTCGAAAAACGCAGGCAGCAAGGACCTTATTGTCTTCTGACCCCCACACGTGTGCTGTGGTACGCACACACCCACCTTCACACACATCCACACAAAGCTTAAAAAAAGAAGAAGAATGGCTTTAAGAAAGAAAGAAAAGAAGGAAAAGAAAGGAAGAAAGAAATCAGTTTTCCATGGGGGAAAAAAAACATTCAAAAGATTTTGTTATGGTCAAATTCCAAACTTGTGAGTTCTGAGTGCGTTAACTAGGCATAAAGTCATTTTCCTAATTAAGGACTTGCCTTATCTCTGTTTTTCTGATGCCATATCCTAGAGGCAAAAACTCAATTCGTTAAAGCATGTGGTGTAGAACTCTTCTTTCAAATAATGAGGCTAATTAAGGGGAAAAATAACAAGCAAGTAATCTCCTTAACACGTACCATGTACAAACCTCCCAAGAATTATGAATGACGTTTATAAAATGCAACTATTCATTTTGTAGAAAGTGCAGCAATTTTCAGCTGGCATGCTTGCAAGAGATGCAATGAATACGTTCATCTGCACTAATAACAGGGCACTTTGCCCTTGTCAAAGCAAGAGTTATGAGGAGAAGAGAGGAAGTGCGCTTGCTCGCTCGCTCTCTCTCTCTCTCTCTCTCTCTCTCTCTCTCTTCTCTCTCTCCTCAGGACTCCTTGCTCTGCTCATATTGCATTAGCTGGACTAAGAGCCCGAAATGTTTCTTTCCTCCACTAAAATGAGCTCTGTATGACATTTGCAAGAGTCCAAGCTGGTAAATAAGAGCCCTAAGAATCTTCAATAGCAAACAGGTTTTATGCCCGAACTTTTTAAAAGAGATGGAGAGTGAATGCTTAAGTGTCAACGTTAGGCCCCAATGTCGCCTTAGATGTTGTCTCTTTCTATTCATCTCACTCACTTATCCCTCGACAACGCTCCTGCCATGTTCTTTCTCTTCCATAAGCCAAATCTCTCAGGCTGCCGAGCAGAGCCCTTTCCTCTCCCTCGCGCTCTGCAGTGACGGGGAAAACCTCCTTATCTTCCTCACAGTAATGGCTCTTCTTGCATTTGAAGACGCAAAAAGCTTGCCTCACCCTTGTTGTCATGGGACCGTGCAGCAAATAATGACTTCACGTTTGACCTCTTCTTTCCTCCCCTTCTTAATGGGAAGTTTCGTGAATTCACGTTGAGTCAATCACAACAATTTGCACTTCAAAACTATAGTGGAGCCCAGAAAGTAGCAGAATTTTTTTTTTTTTTTTTTTTTTTTTTTTTGTAGGAAGACCTTTCTGTCAACATGGCTAGTTGCAGTCCCAACAGGATATAGAAGCCTACACTGAGTAATCTTTTAGATCGCGCCTATCTTTCTGCTTTTATCATTTGGCATTCAAATTGATTTGTGTTAAGGTAACTAACTGTAGAAAGCTGACATTATCCATATATTTGAGAGCATATTCCTCTCCCAAGATTTAACAAATCTCCATCAAATTATCCCCAGGTTTATCGACATTATAACATCATGATAAGGAATTCAACTGACAGAATTTCCTTGGATCTTAAAATGAATGCAATTAAGGGATCTTCATATCAATTGGAGGGGCCCTTTTCGTGAACATGCTCAATCTTGCTCCTCAGGCTGCTAATTTATCAGGGTTCCAGACGTCCTGGTAGCTGTGCTCACCGTGTCTTGTAATACTGCTTCCCGTCTCATTTTAACAGCTGCTCTTATCTCTACTGGGATATAGCACACAGAGAGTCACAAGCCAGCCTGAGTTAGTCTCATACTTAATACATTTCCCATCAGCTTTTAAAATTCATCTAATTAGGGTGTGTGTGTGTGTGTGTGTGTGTGTGTGTGTGGTATGCAGGTGTGCACTTCAGCATCTACTGTCACTGCAAACAAATGCAGGTACATGTGCCACTTTGGGTCTGGCTTTACATGGGTGCTGGGGAATCAAACCCAGGCTGGGAGCTTTACAGGCAGTGCCTTTGACTGCTGAGCCATCTCCCCAACCCCCACTAAAATCTTCTCAATGGACGTACACGCTACCCAAGCATCTACTCAGCAACCTCACTTATTCTAGATTTAGGGCTGGAGAGATGGCTCAGCAGTTAAGGCACTTGCTTGCAAAGCCTGATGGCCTGGGTTGGTTCAGTTCCCCAGTACCCATGTGTTGCAGTCAGGTTCACATTGTTGGCAGAAATCACCCGACCAAGAGCAGCTTTTAGGAAGAAAGGATTTATTTTGGCGTATAGGCTTAAGGAGAAGCTCCATGATGGCAAGGGAAGACGATGGCATGAGCAGAGGGTGGACATCACCCCTGGCCAACATAAGGTGGACAATAGCAACAGGAGAGTGTGGCAAACACTGGCATGGGGAAACTGGTTATAACACTCATAAGCCCACCCCCAACAATACACCACCTCCAGGAGGCATCAATTCCCAAATCTCTGTCAGCTGGGAACCTAGCATTCAGAACCTAAGTCTATGGGGGACGCCTGAATCAAACCACCACACCATGTAAAGCCAGATGGACAAAGTGGTGCACACATCTGGAGTTTGTTTGCAGCAGCAAGAGACCCTGGCATACCCGTCCTTCCTCTCTCTCTCTCTCTCTCTCTCTCTCTTTCTCTCTCCCCGTCCCCCACCTCTTCCTTCCTCTCTCTCTTCTTGCAAATAAATAAAACTATTTTCTTTAAATATTCTAGTTTCACAGCCCATCGCACTTCACCAGGGCCCCAGCCAAAACCAGAGAGTAATTGGGGAAATGAGCAAGAGAGCTGCTTTCTCAGTGAAGCTGATATTAGCACAAGGGTGAAGGAGACAGACACAGAGGACACTCAACTCCCAATAAACTAGAGATCCAGAGACACAGAGGCTCCTAAGAGCCCATCACTGAAGTAGACCTAAAAGGAACCCAACATGGCTCAGGGAAATTCACAGAAGAGGGGGCATAAAGATTGTTAGATCCACAATTTGGCACACTGTGCACAGAGACATTGCCTCTTCCCCATAGCTGATGGCTACTCCAACAATGCACGACCCACAATCCCCATGGGAATAACCGGCATTCCTAATGAGGAGGGTCCCTTGGTGGGGGGCAGGGATGAGGGTAAGGATGGTACCAACATGTGCAGTCTACATACTGAGTATGTCCATAACAAAAAAAAAAAAATCTAGTTTCAAAAAGGACATTCTATACCACACTGATCTAGATAGAACACAGTGGAATTTTCTGGACCCAAGATGAAACCTTGAGCTCTGGGATATGAGCAAAACCCAAGGCACCTGCAAAAGACCATGAGTTCTTTTGGACCCGACTACATCATCAATTATCCTTAGGCAAAATAATACAAATACTCAAAGAAATTACTGCTTAGGGCTGAAGAGATGGTTTAGTGATTAAGGCGCTTGCCTGCGAAGCCTCAGGACCCAGGCTTGATTCTCCAGATCCCACGTCAGCCAGATGCACATCGTGGCGCAGGCATCTGGAGTTCGTTTGCAGTGGCTAGAGGCCCTGGTGCGCCCATTCTCTCTCCCTCTCTCTCTCCCTCTGTCCCTCTGTATTGATATAAATCGATAGAAAGATGTTTTTAAAAAAGAAATTACTGCTTATTGGGACCATTGCTATATATGGGCCCTTAAATGATTTCCAAAACAACAACCAATGTGCAAGTATGTTAGCTCTCACACTAGTGGAGAAAGATAGAAGAGGGTTGAAAGCATAGATAAATGCATCCACACATTTGAAAAACATTTTATTTGTCTTCCATGTCACAAGGAACCAGGAAACTCACCAGAGTTTTCCTTGAAGATCACATCCCTGCCTCAGTTTCCCATCTCTCACCATCTCATGAACACTCTAGAAGCCTTTCTCTTAAGAAGAAAGGAAGAGAATTCTGCTAAGATACTTGACTCCACTTTAAAATATTTTATTTTTATATTTATTTGAGAGAGAGAGAGACACAGAAATAGGCAGGTACAGAGAGAGAGAGAGAGAGAGAGAGAGAGAGAGAATGGGCACGCCAGGGCCTCCAGCCACTGCAAATGAACTCCAGATGCGAGTGTTCCCTTGTGCATCTGGCTTATGTAGGTCCTGGGGAATCAAACCTGGGTCCTTTGGCTTTCAGGCAAGCACCTTAACCACTAAGCCATCTCTCCAGACCCCTCCACTTTGATGGTCAGTGTCTGCTTAGTCCTATGAATCCTGCAAGTAACTCAGAGCCAAGAGCAGCAGGTTAAGGGTGGGAAGGGTCTGCTCACAAAATGATCCATCTGTCAGCAGGGCGTGATGGCGCACGCCTTTAATCCCAGCACTCGGGAGGCAGAGGTAGGAGGATCGCCATGAGTTTGAGGTCAACCTGAGACTACATGGTGAATTCCAAGTCAGCTTGGGCTAGAGTGAGACCCTACCTCAAAAAACCAAAAAAAAAAAAAGGGGGGGGGGCTGAAGAGATGGCTTAGCAGTTAAGCACTTGCCTATGAAGCCTAAGGACCCTGGTTCAAGGCTTGATTCCCCAGCACCCACGTAAGCCAGATGCACAAGGTGGCGCATGCATCTGGAGTTCATTTGCAGTGGCTAGAGGCCCTGGTGTGCCCATTATCTCACTCTCTCTGTCTGTTGCTCTCAAATAAATAAAAATAAAATAAAATAAAAGATCTATCTGTCTACAAGGAGATGCATTTAAATGAAAAAAACATGTTAGCATTTTTTTCTTTCTTTGCAAATAGTCACCAACAACCTTTAAACAAAGTATCCAAGAATGGTGAGTTCAGTGGATTTAATGCGTGTTTTCTTCACGTTTCCTTTTTTATAAGGCGGGTCTGGTTACATAAGCATGACTGGCCTCAAACTCACAACCCTCCTGTCTGAGCCTCCAGAGGGCTGAGATTACAGACGCACAACCCCTACACCTGGCTGTGTGTGTATGTGTATGTGTAGCCCAGGCTGACCTCGAACTCATGATCCTCTTGGATCAGCTTTTGGAGTGCTGTGATTAGAACTACAAGCACACACACCATGCCTGGGTTCTTTGTGGTTCATAAAAATCTGATAATCATGAAAAATGTACTTGTTTTCATTCAATTTTGTGTTTGTTCTTATTCAGTCTTGCTCAGTCTTTTTTTTTTTAATTTTTTTATTTATTTGACAGAGAGAGAGAATGTGACCACCTGGGCCTCCTACCACTGCAAACAAACTCCAGACATATGTGCCCTTTTTTGTATATCTAATAAATATTTTGTATATCTAATAAATATCTAATATATATATTTATGTGGGTACTGGGTAATTAAACTCAGGACATCAGACTTTGCAAGCAAGTATGTTTAACCGCTGAGCCATCTCCCTAGCCCCAGTCTTAGTCTTTAAGAAAGGAGTTCTACCACTCCTTTTTTTTTTTTTTTTTAAGTATTTATAGTTTTCATTTATTTGCAAGGAAAGAGAGAGCTTCTAGCCACTGCAAAGGAACTCCAGATGAATGTGCCACCTTGTGCATCTGGCTTTATGTGGGTACTGCAGAATCAAATCTGGGTCATTAGGCTTTGCAGGCAAGCCCCTTTACCACTGAGCCATCTCTCCAGGCCCTACTACCCCTTTTTAATGTTTCCTAAACTTTTTAATGTGTGTAAGAAGAGCTGTCCTCTCCCTCTGCATAGTAAGTTCTACATGAAGGGCCATTCACATCTGCTAAGAGAAAGACTATAAGATAGATACAATGATAGATGGCAGCTTGATGATAGATAGATGATGCTACATACATACATAGTTAATAGACAGACAGTCAGGGTTCTCTAGAGGAACAGAACCAACAGAATGAATTATACTAAAAAGGGATTTATTGGATTAGCTTACAGCAGTCCTATAACAGCGTAATAGCACTCTGCAGGTTTGAGGGTCAAGGAACCTGGTAGCTGCCCAGTCCATGAGGCTGGACGCTTCAGCAGTCCCAGTCCAGCTCTGAAGGCTGGGAGGCTTCGGCAAGGCAGCAAGCAGCAGGTGAGAGGAAGGCTTCCTTTCTCTCAGAGCTTCCTTAAATAAAGCTCCCCCATACCCACCCCACCCCCACAAGAGGGGCCACCCACTCTGGGGGAAGGACTTCCTCCTTCAGTTAATCCTTCCTAGAAGCAACCACAGAGACCCTTGGAAGAGGATTCCTAAACAGATCAAGTTGACAATAGAACTTAACCATCACAGATGATAGATGATGATGGTAGATAGTAGATAGATAGATAGATAGATAGATAGATAGATAGATAGATAGGACAGATCAATATGTATACTCAGAATCTCAGAATCCACACATAAAATATACATGTGTGTCAATTTGCAGAGCAACTCCTGATAAGTATTAACATTGCATGATAATTTTATTTAAGTTGTGTCCTTTATCAAGGAAAAGAGGACTAACGAGTTGTTTTAATGGTATATGTGAGACTCATAGGAATTCGCTTGTGGGAATAATACTGTGAAGTGAGGGGGACGAGGGAGAACTGAATATTGCTTCTCTGGTGACATAATCAGTGATTCGGGAGAAACAGTGTGGCTCTACCCTAGAGCAATGTCTATCACACCTAACGGCAAGAGAAAAGTGAAGTAAAATCTTCCTCTGTGATTATTCAAGAACAAGTTGCACTTTTTACTAAAGTCCTTTAGAGGGTCAGCATGATGGCTCATGCTCGTAATCCCTAGCAGGGGGAAGGCATAGGCAGGTGGATCCGAAGCTCAAGGCCAGCCTAGGTTACATGGTGAGAGCCTGTGTCAAGAATCAACAGCAACAACAAAAAGATTATTTAGGATCTTGTTTCCTTTTAACTTCAAGTCTCAGAAACAAAAAGATTCTATGTATACTAGAGAGAAAGACAGGCACCAAGTGTCGCCGTCACTGGGACTTCCAGCTGGGGGACTCAGGTCTGCTTCCCAAGAGAAGTCCGAGAGAAAGCAGGGTCCGCCCGGAGACTTGATCTATTCGTCAGTAGGGACCGAGGATAAGAGCTACAGATTCTCAGAAAACATCCAAGTGTCCGCTGAAACACAAGAGATTGCCATTTCATCTTGAATCCAAAATTCCTTCCCCCCTCATATACACTATTGTTTAATGGCTAAAGATGTGAAAATTCAAAAGGCAAAACTGGAATTTATTCCTACACTATGTCTAGATATCCATTAGTCTCTTGAGACAGAAAGATTCCACAGATTTTCCTACTGTCCCTATATTCTGTCTCTCAGCTACATGACACTCCCTTCAGATGACTGTTTCTATCCCCTTTGGCAGGCTGTGCCTCCAGAGGAGGCAAGGGTCTTTCCTCTGTCACATACAGGTTTGTAGGAAGCACTTGGCAATAAATGTTGATTATGGTTCTAATACCAGAAGAGTGGTGATAAAGAATATAGCATATCCCCCAGCATTAGGGACGCAGCAGATGTCCTACTGATGAGAGCCATGTCACACACCTCCCGTGGACGTCCTCAAGAAGATCATCTGAACCTGCAAAAGGGTGGGGTTAGCCAGTTGAGGTGGCATGCACCTACCTGTTGTCCCAGATACGCTGGAGGCTGAGACAGAAGGATGGTGTAAACCCATAGATTGGAGACCAGCCTAGGCAACAAGCTATAAAAACAACAATAGGGCTGTAGATATGGTTCAGCAGTTTAGGCACTTTCCTGTAAAACCTAACCACCTGGGTTCAATTCCCCAGTACCCCTGTGGACCCAGATCGACAAAGTGGTGTATGTATCTGGAGTCTGTTTGCAGTGGCTGGAGGCCTTGGCACGCCCATTCTCTGTCTCTCTTCTATCTCTGCTTGCAAATACACACATACATAAATAAATAACTATTTAAAAATAACAGCAACAACAACAAAAGCCTTAATATAATATAATATAAAATGGATATAAAATGATAATATAATTAATATAAAATGAAAGACTGAAGGGATTGACACAGATGGCATTGCTGTATAATTTCTGAAAGATGGTGGTAACTCCCCTCCGAGGGTCTGAGGCAGTATTGGTGTGAATGAGTTTCTCCTTCATAATGAGAGGACTTGATGTTGTGTTCACCCTGAATCTCAAGACAACAAAGCAGCAGAAATCCAGCAACTCTGGTGTATTTGCCCCCATGTCCTCCTCAAATCTGTGTATTTAGAGAGCCTGAAAGAGCAAAGGGTCTGGGTGGGTGAGGATCTGATCATCGTGAGTTCGAGGCCACCCTGAGACTCCAGAGTGAATTCCAGGTCAGCCTGGGCTACAGCCAGATCCTACCAAAAAATAAATTAAAAAAATCCAGGAAAGGAAAGACAAAGGAGTCTGAATAGCTCCTCCTGCTCTAGCAGTGTGGAGATAAGTGACTGAGGACAAGCCAGAGCAGCATCTGGGGCTCATGAGCAACTCAGTGTACCTGCCATGTGTCGTGCACGGCGTGACAGGGCAAGCCCTCCGTGGAGCCCTGTTCTGGGGCACTTCCTCTACCTCAGGCACTCCCGTGGGCACAGCTGAGACTGCCCCCTTTGACGACTCATCTGAGTGTCACAGACACTTTTTCCCTTCTCTCCACCAACCTCTGAATTGATGCAGGGCACGTCTAGAGATTACCCTGCTCTTTCACCACCTCAAGTGATCTACAAAGAGGCACATTCAGTGAGTTGAGTATTGTCCTCCAAGAAAACATCCCGTCACCCTCTGTACCGGCCTTTTTCTTCCAGGGAACTTACGACCTACACAGTTTCACAGAAAAGTTATGAAATATTCATAGTGGCTAACGTATAGACCAATCTCCTTAGTTCATTAATGGGGAGGATTTTTTTCAAGATAAATGTGGCAACCCTGGGTTTTATGGACACTTTTGGAAGAAAATATGAATGTGCTTCAACTCATTATTGTCACTGACTATGCTTGTGTGTAAAAGACAGACAGAAGGACGGGGATGGATGTTAGGACAGAACAGAGACAGAGAAACTGAAACAGTAAGAGACAGACATACAGACAGAGACACAGGGCCTGCAGCTCTCTCGATGGGGTAAGAAGAAATAGTAACACATTCCTCAAGCACTTCCCTCCATTGTCCCTGCATAGCTCTGGTTTTCTAGATTAGGGTCCACCTCATTCTTAAAAGATGACTTCAGTTTGTTTTAATTATTTTCAGAAAAGATATTCATGAAAGCATTTTTAACGTTTTTAGTCCTTTGCCACAGCTCAACTTCGCTCAACCCCAAGAGCCTCTGAAAATATTGTGTTGAGTTTATTTATTGCCACAACCCTGTGATGCAATTCAGCACTGAAATCAGGTATCTAGGAAATTACGTGCCTCCCTTGACAACACGGCGCTGCAGAAGTCCCCAGGCAAACACCCCCAAGAAATCACAAATTGCATAATGTACGTGAAAGCATGTCGTGCGCTGGAAAGCACTCTAAAATGTTATTGTTTCTTATTAGGAATAAATCACTTTATTTATTAAATGTGTCGGGAGTGTGGAATGACATAGTGTATAATTAGCCATGAGCTTCAGCAGAATTGTAAAACTGAAGACACCCTCCCTCCCCAGCCCTACATCTCTAAGAATGCAGTTAATCTTACTTGTTCTTGCACACATGCATAAGCCACATGGGCTTGGAACTGAAGGTATCCTTCGTGTAACGTAACTTACACGCTCTCTTCTTGTTCCTTTTATGGGTAGAATGCCTCTGCACTGTTGGCACTGTCTCACAGCTGTGCAGAGTGGGCCTCTCCATAGCCAAATCACCCAGCCTCAGCACCAAAAACCATTTCTAATCAGGCATGCAAATCCACTTTTATGACCCTAAAATGATTCACAAGAAGAAGGTTTCGGTATTTAAACGCTCCGTTCTAAAGACATGATTGCAAACACACTATTTACTATTAGAATTATACCTTGAGCATTTTATCGTCAAGTGTGACAAATCTAAAGGCTGGGAATGTAGCTCAGGGGCACAGTGATTGACAACCTTGTGTAAAGCTCTGCGATTCCCAGAGTACCAGAAAGAAAAAAAAAAAAAATGAAGATATAGGCCTACTTAATACCAAATCCACAGAGTAGTTAATATTGGAGTCCCTCCTTCCTCCTTCCTCATCTGCAAAGGATACAGTCCAAGACTCTTAGTGAATGCCTAAGAGCACAGGCAACATCAAGCCCTATAAGCACTGTTTTTGCTACATAAGCATGCCAAAAAAAAAAAAAGCTGATACAGCACTGAGGTAGTGATGCAGGACTTTGGGGTTCAGGAGGGGTTCTCCCAGAATTTATGAACCCCAAGTTTTGGGTTCTGTCCTACCTTTAATAAAGAATTAATAAAGGTAGACTCAAGAAGGATAAATTATGAAGTTTATTGGAGAGAAAATTACAAATTGTGGGGCTTATTTAAGGGGGAGTCATAAATTGTGGAGTTTATTTAAGGGAGATTGGGATCTAGGAAGGAAAGCTAGAGCAGAGTCATATACACGTGGTAAGCAGGACTCTAGGAGCTCGTGTAGGGAGATTTAGGAAGAACCTGTGTAGCATCTGCCATGCGTTTCGTTTTGTTTTGTTTTGTTTTGTTTTGTTTTGTTTTGTTTTGTTTTGTTTTGTTTTGGGGAGCAGGCCATGTGTTTTTAGAGAGGCTAAGAGGACAAACGGTGAGGCTCAAGGAAAAATGAGAGGGCAGATATCAAAGCAGAGACCAAGAGATTAGAGGAGAAATGAGAGAGTTACACTTATGGTTACCCCGAGTTTAAAGAAATTACACAGGTAGCAGGCCAAGGGTTGGTGAGAACACCCACTTGGTAGATCTAGAGTGTAAAAAAAAATAGCACATGGTAGATTCTGAAACCAGAGGGAAATCATGCATGTAATCAAAGAGAGGATACCCCAAACTGTAAAACAGAGACAACCTAAAAAGCCATCCAAACCAAGAAACAGTTTCATGCTCTTCCCCCGACCCTGCCACGCTAGGTGAAGGGAAAGCCCGACTCAGGGGTAGCCTTATGGCCCTAGCAAAGAGAGGTCGTCAGGTGCGACTGGGCAGCAGGGGGCGCTGTAGATCATTCTCCATCTGACATCAGTTCCATTTTTGTGGTGGCATCTCAGGGTTCTTGTTGAGCCTCAATCCCTAACTGAAACGGCCTTTTTAAAAAAGCTAGTGTTCAGGGTGTGGTGACGCAGCACTCGGCAGGCAGAGGTAGGTGGATCGTTATGAGTTCCAGGCCACCCTGAGACTACGTAGTGAATTTCAGGTCAGCCTGGACTACAGTGAGACAATACTTCTAAAAAAAAAACTAGTGTTCAGGGCGTGGTGACGCAGCACTTGGCAGGCAGAGGTAGGTGGATCGTTATGAGTTCTAGGCCACCCTGAGACTACGTAGTGAATTTCAGGTCAGCCTGGACTACAGTGAGACAATACTTCAAAAAAAAAAAAAAAAAAAAAGCTAGCTTTCTCCTGTCCTCCTGTCCTCCTGTCCTCCTGTCCTCCTGTCCTCCTTCAGTAGGAGACTGAGGTAGGAGGATTGCCTTGAGTTTGAGGCCAGCTAGGGCAACAGTGAATTCTGGGTCAATCTGGCTGCAGCATGACACCCTTTCTTTAAAAATATATAAATATATGACATTTGTGTTATGAATATCAATAAATTAATATTTTAAAATGCCAGTTTTGTGGCTACTTAGGTCTGAAGCTATTGGATTATAATATATGCACATGCATGTACATATATACACAATTATCTATATTCTTCATATTTAGATATGAAAGCATTTTAAACAGACAAAATGAAGCATTAGTATCAGGACTTGTTTTCACTTCTGAGTTTGCATGTAGTTTTCCGAAATTAAAACGTGTAAACATATGGAAATAAAGGTAGTTCATCCCATAGGTCTCCATTGATGCTGTTTATGCAGATAGGGCTGTTTTCTTTAACTGGGATTTCCCATGTGAGCCCCAAACCAATGTGCCCAGCATGTATTCAGCGTATCCACTGAGAGACGATCAGCTCTTGAAGAAACCAGTTCCCTTTTGCTCGATTCTGGAATATCCAACAACCATTAAACTTGGAAGCATTGTGGTTCCAAAATACTACTGTGTTTTTTGCCAAATGCCTTCTAAATTTCCTAGGACTTCTCTGGTAATATTAGAGCAATTTGGTGACTATCTCTTTACTAACACACCAAACTACTTTCTTAGGGCTCTTCTTTTAGTGAGTCTAAATTACAAAGGCATTTCTTTTTCAGAGCTATCTGGAATGTGTGCATTCCAAAGAAACTTTTCCTGGACTCCAAACGCATCAACATCAGGGAGGGAAAAATGTGTGGAGACCACTTTATAATAAATATTATGTTTTAACCTGATTGGATTCCAGTTTTAAAAGAACAGCTGGGTATGGTGAGAGTCAGGAGGATCACCATGAGTTCAAGGCCAGTCTGAGACTGCAGAGTTAATTCCAGGTCTGGGCTGCAGCAATACCCTACCTCAAAAAGAGAAAGAAAGAAAGAAAGAAAAGAAACAAGGAAAAAAATGGCAGGGAAAAGACTGGGGATGTGGCTCCATTGATAGAGTGTTTGCCTATCATGCATAAAGCCCTGGGTTCCATCTCTAGTCCTGGTCACACATGGCCACAATCCCAGCACAGGTGATAATGGAGAAGTAGAATCAGAAGATCAGGAGTGCAAGGTCATCCTCAGCTATCTAGGGAGTTGAAGGCCAGCCTGGGCTACAGGAGATCCTGCCTCAAAAATAAATAAATAAATAGAACTGGGATGTAGCTCAGTGGCAGAATACTTGGGTTTTAGATTCCATACCCCATACCACTTTATAAAATCATGGTAATTTTCCTGAGCGTGATAGCACTGTTTGGTAACATGAGAAAAGGCCTTTAATCTTAGGAGGTATTGCTAAGTACTTACGGGTAAAACGTTTCGTGCCTGCATCTTCCTTTCAGCTTCCTTGGAGCTGCTGTTAGTTTATCTCTATATCAAGAGCTATAAGGCCTTTGTGGCAAAATAAAAGTGCCACATCTGGAGTGGGGAAGTTTGGGTGTTCCTAGTATCATTTTCACTTCTCAGTATGTTTCAAATTTTGCAAAATTAAAAAATTTGAATAAAATCCTCATGCAAGAATTTTTTTTTAAACAATAGCTGTTGCCTGTGTGGTAACACATGTGTTTTCAAATCATGAAGGTCTTCTGACATTAAAGATGGGGAAGTCTATTGTGGTAATTGATAGTCTAGAGATGCCAGGGTTTATTTCTGATTATTAACTCTGGCACTGTGTTTAAGTCAGAAAATTGAATTTTCTAATCTGACTGTAGCATTTATCAAAAAGTCTGGAGGCTAGAATTATTTTCCCCAGAGAGGAAATATCAAAATGCAGGTCTATGACTTTCTCTAATAAATACTTTCTTGCTTGAACAAATATGCCTATGGAAAGAATGGTAGAAAGTCTCCTTCATAATGTATTTCTTCATCATTTCAATCTTCTAAAAGTTAAAATCACATTCACGATGTTTAAGTTGTGTTTGTTTTGTTCACACATATCAAATCTGCCCATCTTTATCCTCTATCCTTATGCTAACGACAGTTTTCTATACAGTCAGGCTCTAAGAGAAAGAAGAATTCCAGAAGAGATGTGATTTCATGAGTCTTTTAACACAATACCTCTCCTAGGAAGACCTCCTGAAAAAAGCCTGCTGTGTAAACTAGCTTTGGTGGTAGATAACCCAGCTAACACCTTCCAGAAAGTCTTCTCCAAAGTCTCTGTGTGGCACGGAATGTTTCCTAAGTGACCGACAATCAACGAAACATCTAGAATTCTCTCTTCATGGGAAGAGGTTTAAAATGAGCACACACATGCACACATGTTAACACTCGGGAACTAATCCACAGGACCTAGAGCAGAAAAAGCAGAAGGTTTCAAAAGATATAATTTGCCCATAAAAATGAAATAATGGGCTGAGCATATAGCTCAGTGGTAGAGTGCTTGCCTAGCATGTGCAAGGTTCTAGGTTCAATCCCCAGGACTACAAAAAGTAAAAACAATGATTTTTAAAAGACAAAATATGAGCAAGAATACAAAAAAAGGGGGTTCTCCATCTTTTTAAGACAGAGCACAGGCCTTGCATAAAACAAGATGATACACTAGAGCGTGTGAATGAGAAACACTCGCCAGTAAGACCTTTATCACTGTTACCTTCTTGTTGCTGGACAAAACCTCAGACCAGAAACAGCTTGTGGAAGAGAAAGGTTTATTTCAGCTACCACGTCCCAGAGAAGTTTCATCACCGTGGGGAGAGCAGAACAGGCAGGCTTGAGCAGGAAGTCTAGATCACATTTCCACATCAGCAAGGAGGAAGCAGTCCGAGTGCTGGGTGTGGGGCTGGACTCCATTCCCCCAAAGCCAAGCCTGGGGAACACCCCTCCTCCAGCAAGGCTCCATTTGCCCAGAGGACCCACAACTTTCCCAAATTGCCTGCAGCTGAGGACCAAGTATTCAAAACCAGTGAAACTATGGGGAGTGGGAGCAGGGAGGCATTTTACATTCAAACCACAACTTTTTTTTTTTTTGGTTTTTTTTTTTTTTTGGTTTTTCGAGGTAGGGTCTCACTCTAGCCCAGGCTGACCTGGAATTCACTATGGAGTCTCAGGGTGGCCTCGAACTCACGGCAGTCCTCCTATCTTTGCCTCCCGAGTGCTGGGATTAAAGGCGTGCGCCACCACGCCCGGCAAAACCAAACCACTACAACTTTTAAGCCTAAATAGAATCTTTTGTTTCCTAGAGTTTTGAAGGATAGAATACTTAAAATAGTATGAATGTCTGATCAATTGTAGCCTCTGGAAAATGTTAAACTGTAAGCATTAAAAAGTGTCTGCTCTTGAGAAGAATGCTCATTTCTTAAATCCTTCTAGTTTTCCTGTTTAGGCTAAGAGTGGAAAAATGGTGTGTGGCATGCAGTCTGCCTGCCACCAGTCAAAAACTCCAATTACACACTTGTTAAGTTTCAGTTTAACTGAAAACTGTAAGATTCAAAAAAAAAAATTTTTTTTCTGGTTTTCCACAGTATCAAATATGCACACACACATGCACGCACACACACACACACACACACACACACACACACACACACAGAGTAATTCTTTTTAAAAATATTTTATTTATTTATTTGAGAGAGGTAAATATTTAGAGAGACAATGAGCACTGTAGGGCCTCTAGCCACTGCAAGTGAACTCTAGGCACATGCACCACTTTGTGTATCTGGCTTATGTGGGTACTGAGGAATCAAACCTGGGTCCCTAGGTTTCACAGGCAAGCACCTTAACTGCTAAGCCATCTCTTCATCCTGGTAATTCTTTTTTTTTAACTTTTTATTGACAGTTCTCCATATATGTACATAGTATATTTTGATCATAATCCCTTCCTATTACCTTCTTTTGTTCCCCCTTCCCTGCTCCCCTTCCACCCAACTCCTCCTTCCTTACAACTATTTTGTGATGTCTATTGTGATGTCTTTTTTTCCGTCCTCCATCACACATGACAGAATGCTGATGGGCCCCATATTGTTCAGGCGTCACGCAAGTAATGACAGTCACCGTGAGGTCATAAATGCACCAGCCACTGCAGGTCCAGGAGATAGCATTCCAAAGCACTCCTCCTGTCCTCCGGCTCTTACATTCTTTCTGCCTCTTCTCCTGCAACCCTCCATATTGGAGAATTCTAATGAAAATTCAGCTTATATGTTTTTATCACTTCGATTTCTATTGTCAGTTTTTATGGGATTTGAAAGTCAGAATGAATTAATTGGTGTGTGTCACCAGGCACTCTGCATCAGGTCTGGTCTTGCCATCATGGCACAGAGAAATAAGGTCTTTTCCTCATGCCTCTCATTCCTTAGCAAGTACAACTTAAGTGTGAAGGGAATTTTCTTTGCCAGCCCACTCTGTCCCGTTGGTCCACAGCTGCCAAACACTGGCAAGCTTCAACCCAGATTCAATACATTCCACGTTCACCATGAGCTCACCTCTCAGCCTTGGTTTCCACCTGCACAGATCGTGATGCAGTTTCACAAACCTTCCATATAAAAAAGAACTTTTTTAAATAACTCATAAGTGAGGGAAGAGAAGTGTTAGTATATTCAGAAAGCTGATCTCAAATTTATCTTTTAAATACTAATGGAGGTAACTGCTACATTTTGCTTGTTTACTCACTGGTTTCCTTATTTTCCCTGGGCATACAAGAAAATGTACTTCAGCCAAAGGAAGGGTAGGACTCCTTACAATGCGCTCCTCCAGACACAAAATGGCCAGGATATCCATGACCTCACAGTGCCTGACACTACCTACACAAGACCATCATAATAGGAGAAAAAGATGATGACATCAAAATAAAAGAGAGACTGATTGACAGGGGGAGGGGATATGATGGAGAGTGGAGCTGCGAAGGGGCAAGTGGAGGAGGGAGGAAATTACCATGGGTTATTGTCTATAATTATGGAAGTTGCAATAAAAAAATGTTAAAAAAGCAAAATATTTTTAAAAATTAAAAATAAATAAATAAAATTTTTAAAAAGAAGATGAAGTTCAGGCCAGACCAGTTTTAGAAAGCTATGTAAACTGAGTGACAAATCAAAATCAAAAATAAATTAAGTAGGGCTGAGGAGATGGCTCAGCAATTAAAGTCACTTACTTGCAAAGCCTGTTGATCAAGGTTTGATCCCCAGTACCCAGGTAAAGTCAGATGCACAATGTGGCACATGCATCCGGAGTTTATTTGCAGCAGCTGGAGGCCTTGGTGTGCCCATACCCTATCTCTCTCTTTTCCTGTGTCTATCTTAAATAAATAAATTAAAATATATGAAATAAAAAGTCATCAATGCACTAAAAATACTATACAAAATTACTTCCAGGCTATGTGTGTAAGATATGTATGAAATATAAGTGAACTATATGTTTAAACTTGGATCCCAACCCCCAAGATATTTCATTATATAAGCAAAAATATTCAAAAACCTGAAATTTGAAATGTTCCTGGTCCCAAGAATTTATGATGAGGAAGACTCAGCCTGGAGAGTCAATATACAATCTATGTAGCCAAGTTGTGCTTCAGGAACCATGGAGAGGACACGGTTCACGTTTACCAGTACATATTTCCCAGGAAGGTAACTGGTTTCCCCATTTCCAGAAATGGGACAACACAGTTTAGGAACTTACCATGGCAACATCATGTGTGAGCAGGTGGCAGAGTTAGAATTCTATCCCGTGTTCACAACCATAAACTTAGGCAAACATCTCGTGGGCTAGGCTGGATGCTAGGGCAGTGGGGGACCCAAACTCAGCTCATGCTTTCTGACCACAATCTATTCAAATGAATAAGAAATCCTTTCAGAGTGAAAATCGAGCCAGGCGTGGTGGCGCACACCTTTAATCCCAGCACTCGGGAGGCAGAGGTAGGAGGATCGCTGTGAGTTCGAGGCCACCCTGAGAATACAGAGCGAATTCCAGGTCAGCCTGGACTAGAGTGAGACCCTACCTCGAAAAACCAAGCAATAAAAAATAATTAAAAATTAAAAATTAAGAAAATAGAGTGAAAATTTAAATGAGAGTTCAGGCAATTGTTTGACCCATGTTACCTGAAAACCATCAGAGAAGGCTGTAGACTTTTTGTATGTAGTTCCCATATCATTAAAAGAAAATCAGCCGTTGACATCACTTCAGGAATCCACATTCTTTTGCAGACTCTTTTGGGAAATGTAAACGCCTTCAGGTCGTTTCTGATGGTTGACCTGACCCAGTTGTCTGACTGACTTGACTGTTGTACTGTCCATGTTGAGGACTCGTCTCTGTTTCAAGGGTTATGGCTATGAGAGTCAAGTCTGGCCACCTAGGTTGTAATTACCTTCCCAGAAGACACTGCTGTCAGAAATCCAGAAGGTGCTGAGAGCTCATCACTAGAGTAGACTTATAACACACCTGCCAAGGCTCAAAGAGCACTGCGGAAGAGGGGGCAGAAAGATCGTAGGAGCCACAGGGTGGGAAGACATACCCAGAGTCATGACCGACTGCTGCATTCATAACCCTTCACCCAATCGCAAATACCAGTAACCCCACTGAGGAGGGCTCTCAGTGGACTAGGGGTGGGAAGGAGGGGCGTGGGACCAACGCAGAATTTGTCCATCCAACAAAGGTTCTAATTAATAGAAGTAAAAATAAAGAAGATACTGCTCTCGGTTTGCAGGACAGAGACACGAGAAAGCAGGTTTATCACAAGATGATTGGAGGGAAAGGAGGTAATGACTCTGTGTGTGACATTTCCTGTAATGAAGGGCAGCAGAAAGAGAGGTTACGGAGCAGTTAGCGCTGCACTAGAAGATTACAGATGAAATTCTAAAGGACAGAAATAGAAGCCCTGTGGGCGTGTGAATCTACCCCTTCCAGTCCTCAGGAACCACAGCCCTGCCTCGCGTTTCCTTTAGGAAGTGTCACGGAATTTTATATTTTATTCCATAAGACATGTACTCTGCAAGCATGGTAGAATGAGGGAAAAATGAATAATGTATAACACTGAACATTGGCCTTTGAGAAAATACTAGACAAGTTGGATTCGGCTAATAGGAAGGAGAGAAGGCTGAGGCATAACTTGTGGTTAAACAAAAACGTGAAAAGTTTTAATAAGAGTATATGGATATGGTTTTATTTTGGAGTAGTCTACATTATAGTGTGCTTAAAGGAAAATATTCTGTCCTTTTCTAAGCTATATATTTATTATGGTAATCAAAGCTACCAAGTGCTTATTGACATAAGATACTTCTGCATTAGTTGCTATGCACAGCAATTTGGAATGGAATCTTCCCACTCCTTTAGGAATTATGGTGAAATTCCTGCAAATCCTGCCACAGTACACTATGACAAAAACATGCTGCCTGACTGATCTTGAAAAAGGAGCAAAAAAGAGGGCTGAAGATGTACATGCCTCCAGGCAGCAGAGGAGAAACAGTGAATAGAGTGAAACAAGAATGTTTTGACACTGAATCTCTGCAGCCAGCAGGGAGGAAAGGAAATGATCAATGCCCAGCAGAAGCTGTCAAAAATACGATTTTAAAAATCAAGCCCGTGAACTATAGGACTATTTCTTATACATTCTTGTTACTGAGTCACGCAAGGGATCCTTTAAAAATAGCCACTGACCTTTTAGAACAAGTGGAAAAAAAAAACCTGAAATCACTACGAACAATAGTGACAGCCTATAATACCAGCACTCCAGAGGCCTTTAAGGCAAGAGGATTGTGAGTTCAAGGCCAAGCAGGACAACTTAGTAAGACTCTGTCTCAAAGTTAATAAATAAATAATAACGAAATAGACAACCTAAATAAAATCCTGTCCGAATTTTCTCTATGAAATTGGGGTTTAGAGGAAGGCTACTTAATTAATACAACTAAGGGATATATATTTGTGGTCTATGTGATCTGGACCATGGACTGGCCAGTGCAGTCTGCTAAGAATAGGTTCAACAGTGGACTAATGTAAGAAGCTTTTTATGTCAAACTCAATCCACAAAAATTCCTCTTCCAATATTCCCTTGCTTTCCTCTCAGACAGCTTATGAGCTGTAATGACTAATACAAATAAATGCCAGGTAACAAAGACAGTGTCCAGGAAGTCTCCTCTGAAATTGTTATCAGTTCTATAGTGCCCCATAAAATGCTCTCTGGGAAAACATCAAGTGTAGTGGAAATTCCTGTATGTGCACTCATTCATCCCATGGTCAGTGGACTACTAGATTCGAAAATGTGAACCTTAAGCAGTGAGTTAACAATACAATGCCGCTCTAATATTACTGACCCTCTCTCCGCCCAGCCTTCTGAGAAAGCAAGGACAAAACTCATTTGCATCCCACTGAGTCTTTGATAAATACTCAGAGAGACCACGGCAGGGAGAAGTGAAGAGATTTCTGACCCCAATAAACATGCCACTTTTATTTTCATAATTTAAACAAATACTTGTTCCCCTGTCTCCAGAAACACGTTCCAAAGGATGACTTGCCAGTTAGTTTGGTGGCTTCAAGGGAGGGTTTAGGATGTACTGGCATAAAGGAAAAAGCAAGTATAGGAAAAGGACCCTCACGGTATCTTCCGCTCTGTACTTGCCACATCTTTGCAGGTGACAGGGACATCAATATCCCGTTAACTTTGCAAAACAGTCAGCTAAGAGGTTAAGAGGAAAAGAAAGCCAGCTGCCACCTGGAGCCACCTGGGACAGCAGCTGGAGACCTGCAGGGATCTGCGGGGAGCAGCGGAGCTCCTGCCGGCGATGGTTGATCCAGTCGCTAAATGTCAAGCTCATTTATATTCGGGCCAGAAGAGTCCATGAAATAAAGAGAAAGGAATAGAAGGCATGAGGGCCTCCATCTTTAAAGACTACATCACCCTGAAGTAAATTCCAGTGTCATGGGTGAAATCCCCAGTGCCCTCTCAATATGTTCCACCAAATGTTATTCTTCAGTAGAAAAATGACTGCAAAGCAAATTCTTCGGTAGTGATTATGTCCAAGCGAAGTGAGCAGTTTGGACACACCGGTGAGGGAAGGGACAATCTATGGGAGCAGAGCCCAGGGATGGCACCTCAAAAGTTCTCTGAAGGTCTGTGTTTTAAGAGGTCCCTTCTTTGTTCTGATGGGGACAGGACATGTTGCTGTTCTGGTGGGGATGGCAGAGGAGGAAGAAGCAGCCCTTCCTTGTGCTTCACTCTTCAGACTCAGTTTGAGGGGATGTATTATCAGTCACCACCCTCCACTCCCTCTTTGGGTGGAAAATCCGTAAGTTCTTATCCAGACTTGAATACTACTTTCAACAGACTGATACAATTATATTGAGTGATCAGTCAAAGGTGTAGGTGAAATGGCTACGATGTTTTGCTAGGACATAGTATTTGTGTGTGAATACAAAATTCCGACAAACGGTCCAAAAGCAAAGGTACGTTTCCTACTCAGCTTACAGTTCAAGTCAACACATTGTGGCACCCCTGATTCCAAGGCCCATGGAATGGATGCTGTGAGAACTAAAATACTCAAAATGAGGGCTGGGTGAATGGTTCAGTCAGTAAAGTACTTACTATACAAGCATGAGGACCTAACTTTGGAATCATAGCACGGACTAAAGTCCAGGTGCAGCCGCCATGCACACCAGAAATCTCAGCCCTGGGGAGGTGGAGACAGGACTTACTAGCTGGATAGTCTAGCCTAACTAGTGAGCTCCAGATTCAGCGAGAGATCCTGTTGCAAAGAATAAGGCAGAGGGCTGGAGGGATGGCTTAGCGGTTAAGATGTCTGCCTGCAAAGCCAAAGGACCCTAGGTTCGATTCCCCAGGACCCACGTTAGCCAGATGCACAAAGGGGCGCATGCGTCTGGAGTTCATTGTGTATGTGTCTGTGATTGAGGTCCACGAGCATGGTCTATGTATTTGTATGCATGTGTGTGTGTGTGTGTGTGTGTGTGTGTGTTCACACTCTAAAAGCAACATCGCACATGTTGAAAATTATAAGTTTTGAGTCACACAAATGTGAACTTAAGTAGAATGCCCCTGGTTTTTCTGCTTTGTGGTCTTCTGTGTGACCAAAGCCCAGATTTCCTCTTCACTTCAATGACCTCTCTGGAAACATTAAGCCCAAAGCACTTCCATCTTGCTCCATGCGTGCTGGGTGTGCATCCACTTATACTAGCTTTGTGCTTCTGTTCTGATATATCCCCTGTGAATTCTTCCAGCACAAGCTCAGTCATGGAAAAAAGTTCAAGACCAGCTTGTTTTATGCAAAAGCATGTCAGAAAACACAACTGACTCCATCAATTGTTTGGGGAAGAAAAGTTGTTTTTAACTATACAAGCCTGACCTAAGTATGTAGATTCATGTATAAGTCCTTTTCTTTGGGGTGGGGGGGGTAAACACAAATAGAAGGACCTGGAACATTTCTGAAGATTCATGACTACTATAAAGTCATGTAGCAATCACAGACATGGAAGGAAAAGAAGGAGGGCTTAGAGCCCAGGGCCTTGAATCCAAACAGACCTGAATTCTAATCCTAGTTCTATTGCCTATTATCCATGTAATTGTTACTATTAAATGATCTGTGACCTTTTCATAAACCAAGGAAGCTCCCTAGTGCATGGATTGATTCTCTGTGTTTCAAAGACTCAGCCTAGGAGACTCATGCTGTCTCCTCCCCCCAGCCCCCCCACATAAGCTCTGTCTTGGCATGAGCTGAGGTTGCTGGGACAGGCTCCAAGGAGGGGCTCAACCCCGGGCCTGTTTCCCATCACCTGCTTAAGTACTCACTCTTGTCTTCCCCTTTCTCCTTACATCCTCATCACTTACCATGAATCTCTAATACCTGCCCCTTGGTCTTCAAAATATTTTTCTTTTAGTCTCGGGCAATTTCTCTCCTCTTGCATTCCACGTGTAGATGAGAGACATGATCCATAATGATAATAATATTAAAGATGAAAGTCATGGGTGTTTAGGGATATTGGGCTTAGTAGTAAGTAGTAGTATTAAGAGCCTTCTAACTGTCCAGAGGTTTCTTCATAACCTCTACAAAAACCATGTAGTAGATAAACCCTGGGCTTTGCAACCAGATAAACCTGTGTTACACTCCAAGCTCCTACTCTTAATATGCCCTTGGAACAAAAGGCATGGGTGCTGGGGAGATGGCTCAGCAGGTAAATGCACTTGCTTGCAAGCCTGCCAGCCAGTGTTCAACTCCCCAGCACCTATACAAAACCAGATGCAAAGTAGTATATGCACCTGTGATCCAATACACTTATGGCAATGGGACATGGAACCAAAAGATTCCGGAGCATCAAAAGCCAACTAGACTGTTGTACATGAAGCAACGATGTCATCATAGTTAAAGGCACTAACTTACAAAGCCTCATAGCCAGGGTTCAATTCCCTAGTCCTGACATAAAGCCAAATACACAAAAGTGGTGCATGTATCTGGAGTTTGTATGCTCTCTCACTCTCTCTCTTCTTGAAAAAAAAAATATATATAATATATATATTATGAAAATATTTTTATTTTATTTATTTATTTATTTGACAGAGAGAGAGAGAGAGAGAATGGGTATGCCAGGGCCTCCAGCCCCTGCCAAAGGAACTCCAGACACATGCACCCCCTTGTGCATCTGGCTAACATGGGTCCTGGAGAATCGAACCTGGGTCCTTTGGTTTTGCAGGCAAATGCCTTAGACGCTAAGCCATCCCTCCAGCCACATATATATATGTATGTATAAAATAATAATAACAACAACAGAGACCCTGTCTCAAGAAGGATAGAGAGGATACACCCCAAGATTGTCCATAGACCTCACATCACACTCCAGTACACACACATACACACACACACACACACACGCACATACAAACACACAGTAATAGCAACAACATGACAAAGCTTGAGGTTCCTTTTTCCTTTATGGCTAACGTGAGAAATTAGACAAAATAAGCCACCTGAAACACTTCGTGTCTACAAGGTGAGAAGTATCAGTGAATGTTAGCCGCGTCGATAGCACCTCCCTCCTCCTAATTCCTCTTCACCTTGCTTTTCTTTGACCACTAGATTTCAAGCTAAATCTTTAACAATTTATTTTTTCTGTTGTAGAAAGAAAGACTTCTGCTTCCTGCTGGCGCATTTCTCAAAGGTCAGCTTTAGCAGAGCATGGTGGCTCAGGTTCCTAATCCCAGCACTCAGGTAGCTGAGACAAGAGGCTCAAGAGTTCAAGGCCAGCGGGGCGGGGGTGGGGAAGTCAGCTTTAATATGAGCTACTGTGATCTATCCCCTGTAGCTAGACTCTGAGAAGTGAGGTGGGTAAAGACACTCCCACTTCCGAATTCAGCAGACAAACTAGATCACACCCTGTTCATATGCGAAGCCTCCAGAGCCAGCCCTTATTTATCCTTTGTAACTGTTCCCTGGCGCTCTACCCAACACCATTTTACTGCTTTTGAGACAAAACTGGAAGGAAATGCAGAATCAGTCTGAGATCAGAAAGGCTTCCCAGAGACGTACGAATCTTGGCATTTGTCTTGGGTGAAGACTGGAGTGAAGAACAATGTAATCAGATCAGAGACCAGGCAAATGAGGGGGGGGGCACTGTTTTCTCAGTATTAACTTCCTCTTCCCCCCACCACCACCACCATCCCCAACCCCATGAGGCAGGCTCAGCAGCCCCCAGCACATCTCTCTGCCAGACACAGGAAGTCACAGGTCCAGAGCAGTTGCTCCAACGGTGACAGCCTGGCCTCCAAATGTATCTGAGCTTTCAAAGCATGAAATTGGAAATTAAATCTTTCACCCTTATTTTCTGTTTCTACTCCCTTTTTTCTTAGCCCTAGAATCTGGTATGTTCTAAAGAGCGGGTGTTACAAAAGAGAAAAAAAAGAAAATCAAGAAACTATCATCTTAAGGAAAATGGTGAAATGATCAGTAAAGAAACTAATTTTTTTTTTTTTAGTAGCAAATGCAAACTATTCTTTTTCTCACTGATAAAAGTGAATTGCTTATTTTGGGGGGTGCCTGTGTGTGCATTTGCATATATAATGCATGTTCATGTGTGTCAATACAGGCATCCACATGTCATGGCATCCACGTGGAGGTCAGAGCTAGCCCTAGTCTCATTTGCACATGCTGGGAGGAGGGCGCCCGAGGGGCTCTTGCCTACAAACCCAACACCAGATCCTCACACTCCTTGTTGTGTCTGGCTTTACGTGCTTGAGTAGGGAATTGAACCCCGGGCGGGCAGGCTTTGCAAACAAGTGCCTTTCACTGCTGAGTCATCTCCCCTAGGTCCCCACCACCTCATTGAGAGGCAGGGTCTCAAGTTTTTCACCAACCTATTTACCAGCCTAACTGCCCGGAGAATATCTAGCATATTCTACTGTCTCCACCTTCCTTTTGCCAATAGGTGAGCTGGAATTGCACATGCTCACTATAGTGCCTGGCTTCTCCGTAGGCTCTGGGGATCCAAACTCAGGTCCTTACCCTTGTGTAGCAAGCAGTTCACCCTCTGAGCCATCTCCCCCAGCCTCTTTCTTTTCCTCATTTGAATGATTTTGGGTAAAATCATGATAAAGGCACTAACGTGACTTCTGGTAGAACTTCCTTATTTTGTCTTCTTATCTGTTTCTTATGTGTGAAGTAAGTTAGATCCATACTAAACATATCCATATGGCCCCCAATAAATTACAATATGGGTCTTTGCATAAGTACATCAGTCTTAACTAGTGTGTTAATACATGTACTTGTTTTTTTCTCTCATGACCCAGTGATTACTCAAATTCATATATGGGCAAATTTTGATATCATGTCAAGGTAAATGTGGTTAAATAAGGTGGAACATTTGAACAGCTAAGGAAATAAGAAGATACAGTGTTTGGGAATTCATCGACTTAGGACATACCTTATATCTGAGTCAGACTTCCCTCCATGCTAGTGTTATGGAACAAGAACTTGTTCCCTCCCGCCATGCCATAGCCAGACTTATTCTTACCTCACTTGTCCATTTTGGCTCCCTTTGTCATTCTAAGGTCATCAGAAGGGAATTCCATATTTGCTATTCTGAGATTACAAAGACAGAACAATGACTGGAGTTTGGCCCTTGATGTAATGGTTTTTCCTTCTGCGATTATATAAGCTCAATACAATCTCTAACTCCTAACGTGACACTCTTTTGTCTCTTCACCATCATTAATTCATTTGAGGAACATTCATTGGCATGCTGTACTTAGCGTGAACACAGTCCCTGTACTGTGGCAAGTTCAGGCGTGGTCCCACCTTCGCATGACACTTGGTACGTTGTTCCCATGACATCTCCCAGCCCTGCTTTCTCAAGCTTGGATCCATCCTCTGCTTTCTATTCATGGTTCCAAGGTGGCTGCTAGAAGCTCCAGGGGCTACTTCCCTCCTCATGTCTGATCAGAAAAGGCCCACACCCCAACAGCTCAATGTAAGGGCCTGGAGTCGTGTCTTGTTAGTCTCTGTTGGTCTACCTAACATTATGTGCCAATGCTCCACCAGTCAGTGTGATCAGAGACGTGGGATATACTAAAGGTTTGGGTAACAAGAGATCACGTTTGCAAACCTGTCAGAGTCTACTCCATGTGGCTGAGAAGCTGAGGACAGTGCTAGGGAGAAGAGGTTATGGAATCGATGCTAGAAGGAGCAAGATATGGCCGCAAAAGCCCCTGTCTTTACAGAGCTAATAGCCTCCAAAGGATGGACAAAATGATGAGAACTGACCAATGCAGTGCATATACAAACGATTGCATCTAAATGAGGGCAAACAAGGGTGTAGCCCTGGGAATCTTCCCCTGGCAACTAAATGCAGGCCACAGCTTCTGTTAAGAACTACCACTGAGGGCTGAAGAGATGGCTTAGTGGTTAAGGTGCTTGCCTGCAAAGTATAAGGACCCAGGTGTGATTTTCCAGGTCCCACGTAAGCCAGATACACAAGGTGGCACATGCATCTGGAGCTTGTTTGCAGTGGCTGGAGGCCCTGACACACCCATTCTCCCTCCCTGTCTCTCTCTCTCTCTCTCTTTCTCTCTGTCTCAAATAAAAATAAAAAAATAAATTTTTAAAAGAGCTACCACTGAGCAGGAGCAATATACTCAAAACTGCTAGCCTCTAGAAGTGAGTTAGAGGTGAAACTTTTCGCGTCCAATTAGCCTATCCTTTGATTCATGTCACGCCTAAGAATTCATCTTTATTTATAAAGTTCAGAGTTTCAGATAAATTTGACAAGCATTGCTGAAAGTTAAAGTGTTTGCAAGGATGTTAGTTTCCTCAATTAATCATGATTTAATTTCCCCATGTAGAAATAGCTAGAGAAAACTGCAAATATTCCTTTCCATCCAAGCTTCATGTTAATAGAAATATTCCTTCCCTGCCTTGTTTTCCACCTTGAATGCTGGATTTATACCTCATCATGTTAACACACTAAGTCAGTGGTTCTCAACCTTGGCCATACAACGGAATTGCTTAAGGAGCTTTGGAAATTAGTAACGTCTATGTCTAACAGACTTGGCTGTAATAGGTCCAGGGTGCAGCCAAGGCTAGGAACTGCTATTCTAAGTAGAATCTTGTGAGAAATGAAGAGGGTCTCCTAGGATACGTAGCTTGCTTGCACAGGCAACTAATTCAGCGAGCTAAAGTTGACCTAAGATTACATCAAACTGAGCAGGAGGGAAAGGGGCTGGGAAGATGGCTCAGCGGGTAAAATGCTTACCTTGGAAGCATGAGGACCTGTGTTCAACCCCCAGGCCCCACCTAAAATGCCAGACACTGTAGAGAAGGCCTATCATCCCAGCTCTGGGGAGGTGAACACAAGCAGATCCCTAGGGCTGACTGGCCAGTTAGTCCAGAGAAATTGGTGCACCCCAAAGCCATGAGAGACCCTGTCTCACAGGAGGTGAATGGCACTCCTGAGGATATCGCCTAAGGGTGCCCTTTGGCCTCCATATGGCACATACACGCACACAAGTAAGCAAAAGAAAGAGGAAGAAAGGAAAGAAGGGAGAGAGGGAGGGAGGGAGGACGAGAGAGGGGGGGAAGAGAGGGTAGAGAAATACTGTTCAAACAGCGAGCCATCTGTCTATGCATGCTTTTGCCCCGACCGGAGATACATCTCCCACCTCTCCACAGCCACCACTTGGTCTATGGTGGCATCTCGCTTTGCGGTAGTAAACCTCCGTGCTTCCTCACAAAACACACAGTGCTCTCCAGCTCGCACCTTCTCCTCCACATCTTTCACATTTTAGGACCCCTGTGTGAGCTGTTCCCTCTACCTGGAATGTGACCTCTTCGCACACGGCCTCTCCCCATCCAGCGCCCACACTCCTTAACTTGCCCCATCTCCTTACTGCTCCACACTAAGGCCAAGTGTCACTTCCTGACACCTGCTCTGAAGTGAGCTCCCTCACCCTCTCTCAGCACCCTGTGTTCCATGTGAAGGGCTATTCGTATCTGGCTCTGCTTCAGACTATAGAATTGCTAAATAGAATACTATTTTTCTCATTCCTGTATGTCATAGCTCCCAGCCTTCCCCTGACCCATAACACATGCTCAATAAGCAATGGTCCGATGTGCACACACGTATGTTCTTCTTAGTTGCTTACCCTGAGGGGATTGTATGAGGTGCATAAGCATGAGCTGTGTGTTTTCAAGACGGTGCTTAGAACACTGTCCACCATCTTATATAAGTGTTCTCTTTATGAAAACCCATAGGAAAGAGCTTTTTCAGTCTGATTTTTGGGAGTAGTTATGTTTTTCTTGCATCCCCAGCTGGTGTTTCAACCACATTCAGTAAACCATGAGATTTTAATTCTATAATGATTCTATAAATCATCACCAATTACGCTTCCCTCTTTGACTAAGAAGCTCAGAGCCAGGCTGGAGAGATGGCTTAGCGGTTAAAGGCGTTTGCCTGTGAAGCCTAAGGACCCATGTTCAACTCTCCAGATCCCATGTGAGCCAGACACATAAGGTGGTGCAAGTATCCAGAGTCACACATGGGCACAAGGGGGCGCAAGCATCTGGAGTTAGGTTACATGCCTGGCGACCCTGGCATACCAATTCTCTCTCTCTTTCTCTGTCACATACACATTCTGTCTCTCTTGCTTGCTCTCTCTCTCTTTCTCTCATAAAAAAAAAAAAATTACAAAAAAGAAAAAAAAAAAAAGAATCTCAGAGCCAAGGTTTCGGAACCTTCCCCTGCCTCAACCCCCGCTAGCACCAGAGCAGCTTCTAGGAGAGGGAAGTTTCATGCCCTTCAGTTTCCCTCTGTCCCCTTCTGTTAATTCTAATATATCTTTAACCTACCTCATATAGTCTCTGGAGCTAAACAAGACATGATAAATACATTCAACAATGATATTTATTCAAGCTAAAGGCAAATAATATGTGGTGGGTTACATTTCAGAGATTTAATGAATAACACCTCTTTTCCCTGTTTGAGAAGGAGAGAAGAGTCAAACAAAAAAAGACCTGAGTGGGCCTGGGCATATGCCAGGAGGGAGCTCTCTAATCCATCTCACACAGTCCTGGGAAGCAAAGGCCTGTGGTGGTGTGAGAAGGAAGCAGGGAGGAGCATTATAGACGACAGACCCCAAGGGATACACCGTGCGCTCTATTACTGCTCCCGAGTCACTAGTTATATACATCATTCTCTCTACTCGTGAGTATTAACACTCAGTGATGTCCTTCACAGGGACACCTAAGACAAAAGGACATCCTCTCTCCCCAAACATCACTGACGTCAGAACACTTATGTCTACTAGGAAGCATGTCGTACTGTAAAGTCACTGTATCCATCACCTACTGCTGCTACAATGAATGCACACATTTGTTATCTTACCATTCTGAAATCCAGAAATTTAAAATGTGCCTCCATAGGCTACAATCAAGGTACCTTCATTCCCCTAAGTTCCAGGGGAGAATCCATCCCAAGTCTTTTCTAGAGACTGCCTGCATTTTTTGGTTTATGGCCCACTTCACATAATTCCAACTCTGCTTTGGGTCTTATTGCCTGACTCTGACCCCTTCCTTTGTAATGACCTTTGAGATTATATGGAGCCCACCAGGTCATCCAGCACAATCTCCCCACCTCAAAATTCTTAACTTAATCACCATTACCTTACCTACCACACTTACACTAACTAATGAAGTGTCTGTGGACACAGTGAGACATTGAGTTTGGGATATGGTTACAATCATTACAAATGCCTATCTCCAGTACTAATCAGGTCAGGAAGTCAAATAGTTCAGCCCAAACACATGATATAAAATACTTTTCAGGCTGGATGGATGGCTTAGCAGTTAAGTGCTTGTCTATGAAGCCTAAGAACCCCAGTTCGAGGCTCGATTCCCCAGGACCCACGTTAGCCAGATGCACAACAGGGCGCACACTTCTGGAGTTCGTTTGCAGTGGCTGGAAGCCCTGGCGTGCCCATTCTCTCTCTCTCTGTGTTTGTCACTCTGAAATAAATAAACAAAATACTTTTCATCCAGGAAAAGTAGTCTGGGGTTATTTCCAAATGCTGACTTTAACCCTTCAACAAGGTCATTACTGATTCTTATTCAATAGCCTCTCACATGCACAGTGATTAAGGAGACCCCACTGCCCCTCTGTTGTCCCTTGAGCTTTCCTCTTGCTTCTTCCACTCCCAGGATTTTTCTGCCCTCTCTTCATTTCCCCTCATCCACCTCAAAGCACAACAGCATCAGAACAGAGACCTGAAGATAAGAAGCATCTCTTGGGCTGGAGAGATGGCTTAGTAGTTAAGTTACTTGCCCGAAAAGCCTAAGAACCCAGATTCAATTACCCAGAACCCACATAAGCCAGATGCACATGGTGGCGCATGAGTTTGGAGTTCCTTTGCAGTGGCTATAGGCCCTGGTGCGCCCATTCTCTCTCTCTCTCTTCTCTCTCTCTCTCTCTCTCTCATAAATAAATAAAAATTTTAAAACTTCTTTTAAAAAAGAAAAGAAGCAGCCAAGTGTGGTGGCACACGCCTTTAATCCAGCACTCGGAGCAGAGGTTGGAGGATCACCATGAGTTCGAGCCACCTGAGAATACAGAGTGAATTCCAGTCAGCCTGGCTAGAGTGAACCCTACCTCGAAAAACCAAAAAAAAAAAAAAAAAAAAGAAAAAAGAAAGAAAGAAAAGCAGCTCCTCTAAGAGCAGGGGCATGATACAGATGAGGTTATACTTAATATAGAAATCAGGAAGTTCCCCAGAACTAGTTAATAATGGATTTGGCTCCATTTCTACACACTTTTCCTAGCCTTCTAACTAGCTCCAGATTTATATCAGTATATATACTACTTGTTCCTCCTGTTTCTCTTTAGTTTTGTTATAAATCTAAGAGCGTAAGGCTTCTGTCATTATCCACGTAAATGCCCTTCAGAATCCACAGTCACGTCGTGCACAGGGTCACTCTATAGACATATGTTTGTCATTAGTCCTGAGCAGAAGGCTGTCATTTCTCATTCATAATTCTCTCATCTGCCAAAATATTCCAGGGACATGTGGGTGTGGGTAATCTTTTAAGTCCTTTCTGTCATATTTTCTTTTATTCTGTTGTTTTCTTCTTTCTTGTCATCCTCTGTGTCCCTGCGATGATTTCTATTTTTTAGGCAGGTCAGCACTTATTGACTGGTCAATCTGCTCCCTTCCTGCTGTTTCTAAGATCATATGCAGAAGACAATAAGCCAGAAATGCCACACCTCATGGTAAGCTAGAGTCACTGATTGGGAATCACAGACTAATGGAGACAACCATTGATCACAGAAGCGTCAACCCATATGACAGGTGAAAATACAAATACTGAGACACAGTTCAAATTTGTCTCAGGAGAGATAATGGTCATCTACCTTTGTGTGCTTGTGTTCATGTGGGGGGGGGCACATGTATGTGTGTGTTCATATGTGTGGGTACTTCTGTGTGTACAGGGACACAGGTATACACATACATGTGTACGGAGAGCAGAGGACAGCTTTGGGTTGTCATTCCTCAGGCACTGTCTAGCCTTGTTGGAGACAGGGAACCGTCCGTGTGGGCCAGACCAGCGATCCTCAGAGATCCTCCTGTGTTTGCCTCCCCAGCAGGAGGATTGCAAGCATGTGCCACCACACCCAACATGTTTCTATGGGAGCTGGGCATCCGTACTCAGGGCCTATTGCTTACAAAGCAAGCACTTCCCCTGCAGAGCCATCTCCTTAGTGCCCCATTCACCCGTTTCTCTTCAGTCTGGATCATAAATCAATATGCTCTGCTATTTTCCTCTCTGCTGCTTGGCTTGAGTTAGGTTTGGGGATAGAGTCGAGGCAGCTCCAGCACTGTCCCCACGGTGTGCCCCCCTCCCCCCCCCAGTGCATTCTGGGCATGGAGGTTGGAGTGCCATGGAGCCAGGCCTAAGAGAGGCTGGGGTCAAGGGTTTGGGCTGTGCCCCTAGGTCCTGGACTCGACAGCTTCAATGGCTGCCTTACGGCCTGCAAAGCTGCATCAGAGCAGCCTCGGCCGCCAGTCCCAGGAGTTAGCCAAACACTCCATCACTGTCTGTCTTGGAGCATGCCCAAACCATGACTCAGTGGCCTTCTTTGTTTTCTAGAATTGATCGGTTTCAGTTCAACAACTGTCACTCCCGGGGCATCCATACCACAAAGTGTCCATAGCACGGCTGCTGTGATTTCCTGCATGCTGAGAAAGATGCAAGACTCCACCCACTCCCCCTCCCACCCACCAGCTGCTCCTGGGATCCCTTAGAGAGCGCTATCCTATCCGCTGGCCTTGGACCCCCAGGAGCAGATGCTCTCCTAGAAGGCTGTGGGGGACATTTAAGCTGCATGTTCATCCAATATATGCCCACCTGCTTAAAAACACATTGCCGGCGCAGATAGCCCTTGAGGTTTATCTTTGTCTGTAAGAAGTACACAGTCAAGCCAGTCAGTGCCTCAATGTGTGGAGAATAAGGAAACAGGATAGCTTTTGAGAAGTGGGAGGGGGAAGGAAGGGAAGATTCCATGATCAGAGCCAAAGATGAGAAAACAGGGTGAAGAGAACCCTCCCAGAGAAGACGAACCCACTGGCTTCAGCATCTGCCCCTGAAGCCACACTTGCACAGGCCGTCACAGGTGAACAAAAGGACACACAGCTACATTAAGGACTTCCATAGATCTGGAAGCACATTTAAAAAAAAATAAAATAGGACACAAAGCTTCAAAATGACATGCAGAGTCCCTATGCAGATGAAAGCACAGTAGGTGTGTATGGTCACGCAAACTGCTAGGTACAACCTGCTGAAATAAACAGGTCAGAAAGTAACCCTTCCCACCTGCATCCACTGCTTGCCTCCCTCCCTTGACCAGTGCTCTCGAATTTCAGCATTGGCACGGCACCCGAGTGATGACCCAAGGGAAAGAGACATTCCAAAATGACTTGTTTATACTCAGATCGCCTTCATCTCTTCTTGGCCAGAGTCCTTCCCATGTCTCAAGTCCCCAGTGGAGACACCAGCAGCCCCCACCCCCACCAGCAGCTTCCTCACTGCCCAGCCCTGCAACTCTCTGTAGGCTTCATCCAAGGATGCCGTCCCAACCTCTCTAACTCCTGAAGGCCAGGAAGGAACAGGAAGAAATTAGAAGAGACGTGAGTAGTGAATCTGGACCCAGACTCTGTTTCTCTTCTGTATTTCCTCTGTAGTGAACACAGTCTCCTCTTATGCATAGCTTTCAACCACCTGAGGGGGCATGTAGAGAAGGAAGGATGTAGTGTGTACTCTGCAGACTAGTAGGAAAGGCACCTTCTAGAAGTTATTAGAAAGGTAGATTTGGGCTGGAGAGATGGCTTAGCAGTTCAGGCACTTGCCTGCAAAGCCTAAGGACTCATGTTTGACTCTCCAAGTCCCACATAAGTCAGACGCAAGCACACAAGGTGACACATGTGCACAGGGGCTATATACACCTGGAGTTCAGTTGCAGGGGCTGAGGCCCTGGCATGCCAGTTCCCTCTCCCTCCCCCTCTCTCTCTCACTCTCACTCTCTCACATAAAACAAAGGCCAGTCTGTTGGACTTGCCACAAAGAAAGAGAGAGAGAGGGAGAGAAGGAAAGAGAAAGAAAGAAAGAGAAAGAGGTCAGGAGAAAGGGAGAAAAAGAGAGAGAAAGGAAGGAAGGGAGGGAGGGAGAGAGGGAGGGAGGGAGATTTTTCACCAGGCGCCTGTAATCCTAGCACTTGAGAGGCTGTGACAAGAAGATCACAAGTGCAAGATGAGTCTGGGCTACATGCTGAGACTCTGTCTCAAAAAGAAAAAAGAAAGTAAAGGGGGTCCTCAGGTATGGCAGTTCCAATGTCAAATGCCCCCCATAGCCTCAAGTGTTTGTGATTAAGCCTCCTGCTTAGTTCCCAGCTGGTGGAGCCTTTGGGAAGTTGAGCCTTGCTATAGCTGGTGTGTCCCTGGAGGTGGTCCTTGGGATTTTAGAGTCCAACCCACTGGGTGTTCAGAGCTGGTTCACTCAGACTCCTTCCTTTCTGCTGCTGAGACAGGATGTGAGGCCCGGGCTGCCTGCTCCCCCATGCTTATTTTCTCCATGATGACACTTCTCCTTGAAATGATAATAAGTCCTTTTCCTCCCATAAACTGCTTCTGCTCCAGTGTTTTGTCCCAGCAACGAGAAGTTAATTCCTATGTCAGGCTTCATCAAGATCAACAAAATCTGAACCTTCACATAATCAGAACCAGTGTCCTTTCCCACCTCCATATTCTTACTGTTCCTCACCCCACAGGTTCCTAATGTGCGTGCACCTTTAATGACAACAAGGGATAAAAAGAGCTCTAGCCTGCCCTGCTCCCTGCCCATCCTCACACTTGCTGGAAGGATCGTCCCTCCAAAAACTATCTCCCCTCACTGCTTTAGAACCACATTTCTTGGGATCTTAAAAAGTAGCTCGCGGCCTGGAGAGATGGCTTAGCGGTTAAGGCACTTGTCTGCAAAGCCTAAGAACCCGTGTTTGACTCCCCAGATCCCACATAAGCCAGATGCACAAGGTGCCACATGCGCAAGGTCGCACATGTGCACGAGGTGGCACACCCATCTGGAGTTCAATTACAGTGGCTGGAGGCCCTGGTGCACCAATTCTCTCTCTTTCTCTTGCTCTCTCTCATTAAAAAAAAAAAAAAAAAAAAAAAAGGCCAGGCCAGTCTGTTGGGCTTGCCTCAAAGAAGAAGAAGGAGAAGGATTAGGAGGAGGAGGAAGAGGAGATGAAACAACGGTGGCTCTTGCCTTAGCTTCAGCGAGACCATTCCCCGGTCTGTTAATAGGAAAATGCTCTGTGGCATGGTGGCCAAGCATTTGCATGTCATGCCAGCACTTTGCTCCTTTGTTCATCACTCTTGTGCCTCTGCCTCTCCAGCCCATGTCCCGTGTCACCTGTCCCCATTCTCTACAAATTGGCAGCTAGATCCATCACCACCTAGCACACTGTGGCCAAAAGTATTCTTTTATTCATTATCCATTTGTTGAATCCCTCTAGTGTACCCACAACCCTGTTGGACATGTGTCCTCTGCGTAAGAGCCTGTGGGTCAGACTATAATATCCTACATGTGGTCCTCATCAGAAGCTGGGGATTAGGTTGGGCATGGTGACACATACTTTAATCCCAGCACTTGAGAGGCAGAGATAGGAGGATCGCTGTGAGTTCGAGGCCACTCTGTAATTCCTGACAAAGCCAGCATCATGGCCATGCCAGGTCCTGAGTGATGTCCTGACAGGGACAGGATAGAGCTGATCATTTCACAGCTTCCGCATGGGCAAAGTCCTCACTCTCATCCACCCACATAGCCTCGTTTTGTCCCTGACCATCTAGTAATTAAGTACAAGAAACATCACCTCGTATCTAGCTCCTTTTCCACCCTTCAAGTCTTTAACCAGTCTGGCAGAGGCTGCAGTTCTAGTGACCTATGTTGCTCTTGACAACATACTTTTAAACTGCTTGGTAGCCAAAAGACATGATGTTAATGTAAAAAGAGAGCTTAGGGGCTGGAGGGATAGCTTAGCGGTTAAGGTGTTTGCCTGCAAAGCCAAAGGACCCAGGTTTGATTCCCCAGGACCCACATTAGCCAGATGCACAAGGGGGTGCACGCGTCTGGAGTTTGTTTGCAGTGGCTAAAGGCCCTGGCACACCTGTTCTATCTCTGTCTCTCTCTCTCTCTCTCTCTTTCTCTATCAAATAAATAAATAAATAAATATAATTTTTTTTAAAAAAGAGAGTTTAGCAAATGATCTCCTTAATCTGTGAGGGAAATGCCTGTATTATAAATGTGTTGGGGATGGAAGAAATGGTACAAAACTACAAAGTTTACCATCTTTCCCGCCTATCTTCTCCTTCTCCTATTGGGGAGAAAAAGCACCCTTAGCCACTCTCCTTCCCTTTCTCTCAAAGTCCAAAGAAAGGTGTGGGACACCAGGCGAGCCCCAGGCTTCACTGTACTGCCCGAGAGAAGGTGAAAATATTTACAGGTAGGCTGGTGGGGCTGGAGGAAGTCAAGCCTCAAGGATGGCTCATGAAGCAATGCTGTTTATTCACTGGCTGATGCCTTGCCCCCGCCCCCCCCCCCAGGTATCCTAATCTTACAAGAAAAAGTAGAATGGCTTATAAACCCTTGTGGTTGTTGGTACTGTGAAACTTCCTTGAGACTATAACACATGGTTTTCCCCCTTATTTAAATTTTCGTTTTAAATTCTTTCAATTGCACAGGTAACTCTCCTGGGTTAACTGTACCTTACCTAAAACCTGCCAGGCATCGGCAAAACCAAGAACAACTCACAGCTCAGACTGCTAATCCACCAGTGCAACCCAGAGAGCAGACATGACAGGTGCCCAGCACCTCTCAGGCCTGAGCAATAGCGCATGCTGCAGACTCTGGTGGTAGACAGCACAAGGAGCATCCCTTACTGGCCTTGCGTTTCTCTTTAGTATTACTGGTTTCCCAGGCATCCTGTGGTGCAGATAAGCACTCTTAACGCTGTGTGTATGATGTTGGAGGAAAAAGCAATTAGGAACCATGTGAACACAGACATAAAAGCGCTAGGTACCACGGCATACAAATTCTGAGAATATACTTGAAGTTGCAAGAGAATGATGATCTCGCATATGCTCATTACAGAAAGCATCTGCATTCCCTTTTCCTAGAAAACTAACATAAAGATGTAAAAGAAGATGACTACCTCCCTAGAAACTGGCTCATCTGATTGGTCTTTGTCATGTCCTCCCTAAAGGAGCACCCCTTCCTATACAGAACACACGTCAGAGTGACCAGGCGGATTTTCCCTATTTCTGGGGACTCCCTGTTTTACAGGGGCTCTGCCTTCTTTCCACCTCTTAAATGCTGCAATAAAATCTTTCTAAACTTCAGAAAAACAAAAAGCACTTGAAAACTGTTTTGTTCCATACTGTCACATGGGTCTTTATGCACATGTATATATACACACGTCACTCTTTGATTCTAATTTATCCTCAAATATTAATGACAAAGGATTCATAGTTTTTTTTTTTATTTTTTATATATTTATTTATTTGAGAGAGAGAGAAAGAGAGAATGGCCGTGCCAAGGCCTCCAGCCACTGCAAATAAACTCCATACGCATGCACCACCTTGTGCATCTGGCTTGATGGGTCCTGGGGAATTGAACCTTAGTCCTTTAGACTTTGCAGGGAAGTGCCATTCCTCCAGCCCGTATTCATAGTTTTGACAGATATTAAGAAATGCACAATAATGGGCTGGAGAGATTGCTCAGTGGTTAAAAGTGCCTACTTGCAAACCCTGATGACCTGGGTTCAATTCTTCAATACTCATCTAAAGACAGATGCACAAAGAGGCACATGCATCCAGAGCTTGTTTGCAGTAGCAGGAGGCCCTGGCAACCCATGTGCTCTCTTTCTCTCTCTATCTGCCTCTTACTATCTCAAATGAGTAAATAAAAATGAAAATTAAATAAATAACTAAAAGAAATGAACAATAAGGTTACCTTACTTCTACCTGGAAGAACTTCTATTTGTTATCTAAAAAGAGCCCGTAGCCGGGCGTGGTGGCACACGCCTTTAATCCCAGCACTCGGGAAGCAGAGGTAGGAGGAGAGTTTGAGGCCACCCTGAGACCACATAGTGAATTCCAGGTCAGCCTGGACTAGAGTGAGACCCTACCTCCAAAAATAAATAAATAAATAAATAAAATAAAAATAAAAAGAGCCCCTATTCTGTTTGGGGATATTACATGATAAAAGAAATGAAGAAAATAACAGAGACACATCAAACCCCAGGACTGTGAATAATAAAGAGGCAGACACATAAAAGCAATCTTAGGATAACAACCACGCACCAAAATAGACAACTGAAAAAGGGCTTCGTGTTCTGCAAATTACCTTGTAACATTTTAGTAGTTGCCGAGGACAGAACTCTAAATATTCACTCGGCTAGTTTATGTCCCCGTGCCGGGACGCTGTCAAGAAAGGGCTCTATTTGGAGCCACTTTACTATGGCTTCTTTGCAGCTCGTGCACTGCTCTGGGTTCGGTTCGCAAGTCATCCACGTTGGCAGATGCGGGCCCCCTCGGACGCACGCTCTTTCCTCGGTGCGTGCAGGAAGCAGGTGCGGGCAGAGCGTCCCCGCGCCGCCGCAGTCCCGGGAGACCGGCGGTGGCTCCGCCGCACAGTGGCTCAACCTCACCGCAGCCGGTCTACATGTCTCACTTTCTCCTCGTAAAAATGCAAGCTCAGGCCCGCAGCTTGAGATAAATCTGGACAAGCCTGACACAGAAGCTTCAGAGGGGGGAAACTGGGAGACGTTAACAGAGTTTAAGTGAGGGGAAGAAACTTAACACAAGCTATCCTTAGCAATAATAATAACAGCAATTGAACCACCACGCTGGGGCACTCTTTTCAGAGTGTTTTGCACGCTCACAGTACCGAAGAATGAAACACAATAGCTTTGCACACATAGTTCACATGCAGTGTTGAATTTATTCCTACTCAAAGCATCATGTCCTCGAAATTTTATAAGACCCGACATTACCCTTTCTAAGGTTCCTTTGTGAGGGTGCGCTGTGCCCTCTGAGGACCAGTGCTCCCATCTGTCCACTGTTTCGGACATGCCGTGTGTAGATTATGGTGGACTTGTATACCTGTGACTTGAAGTGCATTCTGAAGCACACTGAGCCAGAGGGAAGGAAATAGATTTCCCATCTAGGCTTTTAATATATACTGCCAAATAGTTTTCCAGAAAACCTTAGCAAAGTCATGCTTCCTCACTGGGCATGGTGGCACATGCCTTTAATCCCTGTGCTCAGGAGGCAGAGGTACCTAGTGAATTCTAGGTCGGCCTGGGCTAGAGGGAAACCCTCCATCGAAAAAAATCAAGAACAACAAAAAAATACATTTCCTCTAGCAGTGTATGAGTACCTACATCTTCACGTCCTTACAAGTACTAAATATCATTCACCGTGTGTGTGTGTGTGTGTGTGTGTGTGTGTGTGTGTGTGTACATGTGCAGTACTGGAGATGGACCCCAGGGGCTTCACCTATGGTAGGCAGGCACTCTACCACTGAGCTGTATCCCCAGACCTTTTCACTTTTCATTTTGAAGCAGGTTCTGAGTTGCTGGTTGTAAACTTGTGATCCTCCTGCCTCAGCCTCCAAGCGGCTGAGATCACAAACCCGAGCACCAGACCCTGCTAGTGTGGATCTCTTTATCATGACCAAAGAATATACCTTTCACCTGAAAAGTTTTCAATTTTTATTTAGCTTTTTAAAAATATATTTTTTATTTATTTATTCGAGAGAAAGAGGTAGAGAGAAAGAGAGGGAGAGAATGGACACGCCAGGGCCTCCAGCCACTGCAAACAAACTCCAGATGCATGTGCCCCCTTACGCATCTGGCTTACATGCGTCCTGGAGAATCAAACTTGGATCCTTTGGCTTTGCAGGCAAATGCCTTAACCACTAAGCCATCTCTCCAGACCAAGAATGTATCTTTAACTTGAAATTTTTTCAATTTTTACTTATCTATTTGAGAGAGAGAGGGAGGGAGAGAATGGGCATGCCAGGTCCTCTAGCCACCGAAAATAAACTCCAGATGCATGTGCCACCATGTGCATCTGGCTTACATGGGTCCTGGGGAATTGAACCTGGGTCCTTAGGCTTCACAGGCAAGTGCCTTAACCACTAAGCTATCCCTACAGACCTTAAAACTTTTTACTTGAAAATTCATTAGCCCTTTACAGTTTTTGACAAATGCCTTCTTTTATTTCCTTTTGCAAAGCGTGAAAGATAAGAACTTTTTTAGATCTTCATACATTGTGGCCATTTTTTAATAGAACATGTATCTTTCTTTTTTAAATCAAATATTGCAATATTTTTTTCTGTAGGGTTTCATTTGTTTACTTATTTTCAAAGTCATTTTTAATTTCCAAACAGTAAGAAGGAAATGTAACATACTGTATACTTTACCTTTTTCCACTGATTTGAAATATCATTTATTAAATTCAACAATCTTGCATATTTAGCATGGCCTTTGTGCCTGAAAGTCCTCTTCTGCACTGGAATTTAATAACTGTATTTTTTTTTTTTTGAGGTAGAGTCTTGCTCTGGCCCAGGGGTTGACCTGGGATTCGCTATGTAGTCTCAGGCTGGCCTCGAACTCATGGCAATCCTCCTACCTCTGCCTCCTGAGTGCTGGGATTAAAGGCATGCGCCACCACGCCCGGCTAATAACTGTATTTTTTAGCTAACTTTCTAATCTACACTAACATACATGTCGTATAAATGTATGAACATCTATCTTCTATCATTCTTATTCTCATCATTGGCTCTTCTTCCCAAGTATATATATATATATATATATATATATATATATATATATATATATATATATATATAAAATCTCCACTATAACCACTTGTCATGTTCCCTACTCAAAAACCCTGTTGAAATTAAACGTATTAAATCGAGGACCTCTGACATCTCAATATAGAACTTCTCACCACAGAACGTGGCTATTTCACATTCCTTTCATGAATCTCAGCAGAGTATTGTATGCTTTTATGAATGTCTTGCGCACTTTAGGACACTTTAATGTTTTCATTGTCATTGTGAAAATTATATTTTCTAACTTGTTTAGCTAGTACCTGATAGAATTTTTGTGGGCTTAATAATTCTCTCCAAACTCTTTTTTTTATTGTTTGTTTTGTTGTTGTTTTTCAAGGTAGGGTCTCATTCTAGCTCAGGCTGACCTGGAATTGACCACGTAGTCTCAGGCTGGCCTCGAACTCACAGCGATCCTCCTACTTCTGCCTCCCGAGTGCTGGGATTAAAAGATGCACCACTACGCCCAGCTCAAAACTCTGAACAGAAACACCCTAGGCCACTTTGATCACCAGCTAGTCTGAATGTCCATAGCAACTAACTATGCTTGACGAGGAGGGGACAAAGCTGCTCCCTACAGGCCACTTTGTTTCTGCATTGTGCCTCAGGCATGATGAAAAGAATTCATGTCTGTGTGGCACCTCATACATTTTTTTTTTCCTTATACCTGCAAAGTGGACGGGATGTTGAGTCTGAGTCTGTTTTTAATACAGTGGAAATGGAGGACAGAGCTGACTCACTCTCCAGGACAGCCTGATAAAAATGCAGACTTTGGGCTGGGGAGGCGCCTCAGTCAGTGAAGTGCTTGTCGTGAAAGCACGAGGACCTAAGGTTGGATCCCCAGCACCCACATAAAAGCTGTGCACTGGGGTGCCTGCCCGCAGTCTTAGCACTGGGGAGGCGGAGACAGCCAGATCCCCAGGGTTTGCGGGTTAGCTTAGCGTGGCCAAGCTGGTGACCTCTAGCTTCAGTGAGAGACCCTTTCTCCAAGAATAAGGTGGAGAGCAACTGAGGACATCCGATGTTGCTGTCTGATCTCTACGTGCTCACATGCCTGCACACATGCGTGCATATACATGAGCACACATATACACACACATACACACAGCATGTAATAATAATAATGATGATTATGATACAGACGTCTAGGCCCCATGCAGATCTGGGTGCTCAAAATCTTAGACTAGGGTGTAAATCCAAAGCTGTGTTTTTAACTACCTCCCCCTGGTGACTGCTATGACAATTTTAGATCATGGGATCAAAGTCAAGGCTAACTTGGAGTATCTAGCAATACCCAGCAATCAGGCATTTACTCCACCATGCCTCAATGACATCTCAATTACTATGCTTCCAATGATGTATAGCTATGAATGAATGAGTATGCATGTATTTCTAAAGACTCTGAATAGGAGACCTTAGCAAAAAATGCACTCAGGTTTGTGGGTCACCACCCCCTACACAGATTTCACTTACAACCAGGTTGCTCCTTTCCAAAATGTTAGGAGAAAATTCCTCTGTATTCTGTGATTAATGTCAGGCTACAAGTCCCTTGGGACATCTTGTCAGTGGTCCTGCCCTACTAGCACCATTGCACCTGGTAAATGTTGTCTAGAAAAGTGGAGGACCGCCACGAGCCACCTGGAAGAACCACATTTCCATGGGCCAGATAGCAGAGGACATCAGGCTGGTGACTCCATCTACTACTGCATAGTGCCTAGTAAAGCTCATGGTGACCCTTTGGAGAAGGCCAAAGCAAATGAACACCACAGAGGAAAGCTTTCATATGGCTGGTGTTTCTGTCACTCAACCAATACATATGGGGCCCACGTATTCAGCCTTTGCTAGAGCCTAAGACACGAGAATAAGTAATACTCAGTCTTTTCTGACCCAAAGGGAAAGTAACCATGGCAATAGGCTTGGATACTTGGGGAGCACCAGAGATTAGGTAAGTTGGTTTTCCAGACCCAATGTGGAAAAAGGATTCTAGAATTTCTTTTCCAGAATGCCAACAGGCAAAGCTCAAATGAAGGCATTATTAACATAATGATTGCAGAAAGCTTTTGATTATAGGCAGTCAAAAAATAAAAGAAGGGCTGGAGAGATGGCTTAGCAGTTAAGCGCTTGCCTGTGAAGCCTAAGAACCCCGGTTCAAGGCTCTATTCTCCAGGACCCATGTTAGCCAGATGCACAAGGGGGCGCACGCATCTGGAGTTCCATTTGCAGTGGCTGGAAGCCCTGGCGCGCCCATTCCCTCTCTCTCTCTATCAGCCTTTCTCTGTGTCTGTCGCTCTCAAATAAATAAAAAATGAAGAAAAAAAAATATAAAAAAATAAAAATAAAAAATAAAAAATAAATAAAAATAAAAGAAACCGGGTATGGTGGCACATGCCTTTAATCCCAGAACTCAGGAGGCAGAGGTAGGAGGATTGCCATGAGTTCGAGGCCACCTGAGACTCCATAGTGAATTCCAGGTCAGTCTGGGCTACAGTAAAACCCTATCTTGAAAAACCAAAAAACAAAATAAAATAAAAAATAAAGACACTGGCTGGAGAGATGGCTTAGCAGTTAAGGTGCTTGCCTGTGAAACCTAAGGACCCAGGTTCAATTACCCAGTACCCACACAAGCCAGGTGCACAAAATGGCACATGCGTCTGGAGTTCATTTGCAGTGGCTAGAGGCCCTGGTGTGCCCATTCTCTCTATATATATATCTGTCTGTCTCTGTCTCAAAATTTTTATAAATTTTTAAAAATTTATTTATTTATTTATTTGAAAGTGACAGAGAGAGAGAAAGAGGTAGATAAGAGAGAGAGAATGGGAACACCAGGGCCTCCAGCCATGGCAAATGAACTCCAGATGCGTGCGCCCCCTTGTGCATCTGGATAACGTGGGTCCTGGGGAATGGAGCCTCGAACCAGGGTCCTTAGGCTTCACAGGCAAGCGCTTAACTGCTAAGCCATCTCTCCAGCCCAAAGATTTGAGATTTGTTTTTGTTTTTGTTTTTTTGAGGTAGGGTCCCAATCTAGCCCAGGCTGACCTGGAATTCACTATGGAGTCTCAGGGTGGCCTCTAACTCACGGCGATCCTCCTACCTCTGCCTCCTGAGTGCTGGGATTAAAGGCATGTGCCACCACACCCGGGTAATTTTTTTAATTTTTTAAAAAGACACTGGAGGGCTGGAGAGATGGCTCAGCAGTTAAGGCACTTTCCTGCAAAGCCTAAGGACCCAGGTTCGATTCACCAGTACCCATGTAAGCCAGATGCACAAGGTGGTATATGCGTCTGGAGTTCATTTGCAGCAGCTGGAGGCCCTAAAGCATCCATTCTCGTTCTCTCTCTCTCTCTCTCTCTCTCTCTCTCTTTCTCTCACTCTCTTTTCCTCTCTCAAATAAATAAATAAAATATTTTTAAAAGATACTGGAAAGGTAAGCCAGGGGCCAAATTACCAGGCATTTGGATGTTGTTAGAAGCTGTTTGGATTTGACCTTGCATCTACTCTGGTGGCTCTGAGAAGAAAGCACAAAAGAAGCAGCCTGGAGACTGAGACACAGATTAGGAGCCTTTTCCAAGTGACAAGGTAGAGGGGTCGCTGCATGGGGACAGTGAACTCACAGTCTAAAAATACTTAGCAGGTAGAATTGGCAGGGACTGGCGACCAAATGCCTCCTGTGGAAGGAAGGGTGGGCCCAGGCAACACTGAAATGTCGGGTATGGATGTCTGGCATTGGGCCTCTGCTTTGGACTCATCCCCAGCCTAAGAGTCTAGAACTCAGCAAATATTTCCTACTCTGCTTCTTCCCCCCCCCCAACGCCCTGACCCCACCCTCTTGTTTTTCCGTCGTCAAATAAGTACTGACAAGGCCAGACCTTTCCTTAACATCCATCCCACACCCAGAATCGGGGTGGAGTCTTCCCAGGAGCTCCAGGGAGCATAGGAAGACGTCTGCTCAGGGATCAGTGGTTTACACCCATGCACACTTCGGTGTACAAAACTCACTTTCATGATTTCCTTTGCTCCTCAAATGAACTTCAATTTTCCAGTAAGGAAATGCAGGCTTGGGGAAGTGCAGCTTGCTCACCGTTCACCCTCCCAGAGCTGGTTCACAGTGAGTTCAGGCCTCCACCCAGCTTTTCCACTTGGAAGTCCAGGGAGCTTGGAAAATGATTCAACTGGAAAGCAAGCTACATGTCACAACATTTTATACTGGAAAACAGAAACACAACCAGGGCTAGATAATGCATGGCCATTGTGTCCTGCCCTTTTCGAATGAGACCCTGGTCACTATAGGACCTAACTACAAACCTTAGAAAAGAACACCTTCTGCTTCAGTTGCCCATGGATTCCCAGGAAGCCTGCCAGGTTCCCCCTCAGTCCTTGTTCTGAGGACCTAAGACATCATGCCAGCATATTAAATAAGAGATTTCCCTGGGGAATCTTTGTTGAATATAGATATATATACATAAACAGCCTGATGTCCAGGTAACGAGAGCAGCCCTTGCAAAGAAGGAAATGAGCCACTGAGGTAGGCTGGTGTCGGTGGGAGAGAAGACGTTCACGTAGCGTTAACAGAAAGGCAGGTGTTGGAAACATGTTGGGAACCCCGCCTCCAAGAAGGAATTTGCCACCACTCATATTTAGGAAAAAGCAATGTTTATTGCTAGTTTCATGCTAACTGGTTTTAATTTGGAGGGGACTGTATCATCCCTTAATAAAAGACACACATGTTTATGAAACCCAGGCAACTGGGGAAACAGAGGGTTGTTTGATTTGGGTTGTGACAGGATCTTACTATGTAGCACAGGCTGGCCTTGAACTCTCAATCCTCCTGCCTCCACCTGCTCAGGGCTAGGATTACAGGTGTGCGCCATCATACCTGATACTGGTTTTCTATTAGATGTAGTCACATGATTCTAACACTACTTTTTTTAAGTGCCTACACATACCTACCAAAATACCTACAAAGGCCTCTTTGGACATGAGTTACCACCTGTCTAGTGACTCACTGATGAGCCAATAAGCTCATCACTTATAATATAAAAATAAATCTTCGACATGGCCTATTCTGTATTTGCATGAGAGCCATGGGTTCAACTTTCTTAAAATTCTATTTCTTGCTACATGTAAAGACTTCATACCCCAAAAATCTCACCTTTATAGTGCTACCCACATAGTCAGGCTTCATCCTAGCCACCAGCAAGCACACATGTCATGGGTAGCTGGCTGTGTAGTAGAATGAAGGGAAATTGGGGGCTTCCCCTAACTAATTGGATAGTTCTCCTGTGATGGTTTGAATGAGGTGTCCCCCATAAACTCACATGTTTTGAATGCTTGGTTCCCAGCTGATGGCAATTTGGGAGGTGGAGCCTTGCTAGAGGAGTTGTGCTGCTGGGGGTGGGGTTAGGAGTGTGATAGGCAGCTTCCCTTTCTAGAATGGGGTCCACTCTCCTGCTGCAGCTGTCCGCCTGCTGTGGCAAGGAAGGGTCGTCCAGCTCTGCTCTACCATCTTCCCCCGCCATCGTGGAACTTCCCCTCGAGACTATAGGTCAAAATAAACAACTTTCTCCCATCGGCTGCTTTCGGTTGGGTGCTTTGTCCAGCAACACAAAGGTAACTGCAACATGTACCGTCTGAGTTCTCTTCGGATTCAGCACATCCTCATCACAGTGGCTGTGCAAGACGGCTTTAGGCCTCTAAGCCAGCCACCCCCAACAAGGAACAGGCTTTGAACCCTGTTTCTAGTGCCACTGATGGGAGGGCTGCAGGCTTATGGGTGTGCGTGTGACAGTCTGAGATTACAGAAATGCTTAGGGAAGGAGGCTTAAAATCCTGCCCCTATGTTCTCTCTGAGTAGAGTGAACAGATCCTCAAAGGGGCAAATCCATGACCTGCTTCATTGTGACTATGCATGCTTCACGAATTAACCACCCCAATTCACTCCAAGAAACAACAGCTAAGAAGCAAAGAGTTTAATGGACTTGAGGATGAAGATCTTCATTTTACCTACTTAGCAGGTCACTGACAACTTTTCACACTTTACTGAGAAAACCTTCAGAGCTATCAGCAGTTCATTTGACCTGCCCTCTTTAAAACCTCTCTAACATCAGAAAATAACTCTAATGGCTCCCAGGATAGAAGATGATCTGGGACTATTAGCCTGGCCACCTTCTGGGAGGCAGCTCCCTGTCTTGCCAGGGGGCATCAAGCCCTGCCTTTTGCATTCCCAAAGACTCTTGTCCCCTTGGGTGGACTCTGGAGACCTGTTTCTGACTTGAACATTCGACATCTACCTCACTGTGGCAAGATCTGTGCTCATAGTTAAGGGTATGTTTTGTGTGAAGAGTCTGTCCTCAGAGCTCTTCCTATCTAGTGGGGAATATGGGAAAATTTTAAATAGAAATTGGCTGTGTGGCAAGTACCTTCTCATTTCCTTTCCTTCACACAAAGACTCTTTGATAGCTAGTATGGTACTATTGGAGGAGGATTAATTGTTAAATTTTAATGTCAAATTTTAATTTCTCATTCATACGCTTTCATTTTTTAATTTATTTTTATTGGTTATGGGCATACTCAGTATATAAACAACATGAGGTGGTGCCATCCTTTCCCTCATCCCTGCTGGAGAGATGGCTTAGCGGTTAAGCGCTTGCCTGGGAAGCCTAAGGACCCTGGTTCAAAGCTCGACTCCCCAGGACCCACGTTAGCCAGATGCACAAGGGGGCGCATGCGTCTGGAGTTCGTTTGCAGTGGCTGGATGCCCTGGCACGCCCATTCTCTCTCTCTCTCTCTCTCTCTCTCTCTCTCTCTAACTGCCTCTTTCTCTCTCTGTCATTCTCAAATAAATAAATAAAAATAAACAACAAAAATTTTTTTAAAAAGGGGGGGGGCCCTCCTCAGAGGCTCCTAAGAGCCCATCACTGAAGTAGACTTAAAACACACCCAACATGGCCCAGGGAATTTCATGGAAGAAGGGGCAGAAAGATTGTTAGAGCCACAAATTGAGACATTATGCGCAGAGACATTGCCTCTTCCCCATAACTGGCTGCTGCCCCCCACAATACCATTTTTAACAGATAAAGAACTTGGGGCTCAAGGATGCCAGATGACTTTCTCATGGTCACTCAAATCGTGACGAGCAAAGATTGGACTCAAAGCAGAGCTCTCTGACATGACAGATGTGCTCTGACCCCATGACCTGCGTGGCAGCACCTTCCTTCTCTGTGCTGTGACTGATGCCCTTGAGAGCTAAAGAACGGCATGGGACACAGGCTGGAATAAGGCATCACCCATTGCTAGCCCAGGATAAGAACTCATGAAGCCATGACTGGAACAGCCCACAGTGTGTGCCTGATACTGGCATGTGGCTCCTGTGGTCCCATGATGTCCTCTAGCATGAACTGTAATCCAGTCATCTTCCTTCCAATCAAACAGGAAGCTGAACCAGGGAAGAAGGAACAAAGTGACTCTCACAGATAAAGACAAGAGCTCTGTCCCCTTTTGTCAGAGTTCCTCCAACAGGTCTGCCCTCACCACAGGCAGAGCTGGCTGCTGCTAGGTGAGAATCCAACGTGGCTGTCACAAGGAGAAATGTGCTCCCTGCACCCCCGTCCACCACCACTTTGTCTTAGCCGAAGGAAATTCTCTTCACTCCTTCTCTTCCTAGTTGGTGAAGGAAAAGAAAGCAGGACTGTAATAGCTTGACAAAGCCTTCAGACTAAAGGCTGAGTTAGTGAGCCAGGGCAACTAGATAGAATTCAGGGTCATCCTTGGGGACTTGGCTCTGAAACCTCCATGAGAAAGACGACTCTGACTGTAAGTCACAGCCCGCTACCTGCTCCCGCTGTTCCATCCTGCCCCAGCTTGGTGTGCGCTACACTGCACTGTGGCTTTGCTCTGCCAGAAAACCACTTGTCTCCACGCTCAGTTCAGCCCGGGAACCCAACAGACTATGAAAAGAAGAGAAAGACAGACCGAAGGGAAGGAGGAGGCCGTGGCCAGGCTCTCGGCTCATAGCTCATCCTTCCTCGGCTCACGCTTGCCTGGGACCTGGTGGAACTCCCTGGAGTACAAGCTGCCAAGGGAGAGGCCTGAGGAAGAGCAGGCTGGAGGGAATGACCGCTCTCTGAGGAACAGAAAACCAGAGCAGGCATCTGAGGGCTCCAAATGTCTGCAGTGCACAGTGGGGCAGCAGGGATGACTTGACTTGTTCCATGTTGGCTCTAGGCTTGTGGGTCACAGGGCCGTCTTAAGGGGTCTCGGAAGCAGCTGTCCTGGCTTACATACACAAGGCTCACTAGAGGCAGGAAATTCCATGTTGTCATGGTTGGATTTCTTCCCTTCATTCCTGATCTATGACTAGGTAGCCAAATGGTCATTAAACAAACATTTTAGGCAGATTTCAGGAACATCTGACCCAGCTTTCTCCTCCTCATGTGCAGGAAAATGGAAATGAAACAGGACAGAGAGCTCAGGGCCTCACTCCCTGGGGACCCCCATTTCCATTGCTAGCCTGACTCTTGTCCAGACGTAAAAATGTTTAAACATCTGTCAGCATTGTAACCAGGGTTCAACAGAGTTGGGTTTGCCATTTAAACATACGCATGTAGGGGTTGGAGAGATAGCTTAGCAGTTAAGGCACTTGCCTGTGAAGCCTAAGGACTTAGGTTCAATTCCCCAGTACCCATGTAAGCCAGATGCACAAGGTGGCACATGCATCTGAAGTTCATTTGCAGTGGCAGGAAACCCTGAGATGCCCATTTTCTCTCTATCTGCCTCTTTCTCTCTGCCTCTCTTTCAAATAAATAAATAAAAATATTTTTAAAATTAAAATTTAAAAAAATAAAGATGCTCATGTAAAAGCTCATCTGGGTGGTAGCCACGTTATCAAGCTGAACACATGTGGATCTGAGTGGATTAGAGAGGCAGTGCTTTGAAACAAGTGCTTTTCAAAGAATGACAGCAAGAAATGTTTTGCATCAAAATACATGTTGTACACATATAAAAAATTATCGATAGAAACATTTAAAAAAGAAATATCTTGGGATGGAGAGATGGCTTAGATGTTAAGGCGCTTGCTTGTGAAGCCCAAGGACCCATGTTCAATCTCTCTCCAGATCCCACATAAGACAAATGCACAAAGGTGACATAAGCACAAGGTTGCACATGCCCACTAGGTGGCACAAGTGTCTAGAATTCAATTTCAGTAGCTGAGGCCCTGGCATGCCAATTCTCTCTCTCTCTCTCTCTCTCTCTCTCTCTCTCTAAAAAAAGAAGTATCTTGCATACATATAGTCCATGAAACTTAAAATAAGACAAGGTAAATAATCAGTTTCAGATCAGCAACCCTGAGCAGCGGACTGGGGAATTCAGCTGATGTACACTAGAAGTATACTTACACAAGGCTGCTATCCCATTCTCCTTCATTTCCTACACAGGGAGAACCAAAAATTACCTTTACATTCTGGAGAGGGGTCTCAGCTATTAAGGTGCTTGTCTGCAAAGCCTAAGGACCCAGTTTCAATTCCCAGTACCCACATGCATGAGGTGGCACATGCATCTGGAGTTCATTTGCAATGGCTGGAGGCCCTGGTGTACCCGTTCTCTATCTGCCTCTCTCTCTTTCTCTCTCTCTCTCTCAAATAAATAAATAAAGCATATTTTTAAAAAATCTTGCCTTTACATTGTGACTGCACCATTTTTAATCAACCAGGGGGAAAAATTCCTTCCTGTTTTATTTTCTATTTTCAAAAAGAGATTTGATTTTTTTATGGAAATTTAACTGTACTCTTGGCATTCATCAAGAGAATTGTATCTCTCTGCTTGCAATCTGCTCAATTTCAGTTGCATTTCAAGTTGAGATTTTATTTTACTTCCAGACATGTGCAGAGTGGTGTCTTTGAATCACTTCTCATTTTTGGACACAATTGCTTGGCAAGGCAGTAAGCCTGCTGGACAAATCTAACTGGCTAATTTTCCCTCTCTATATGCCCTTCTGGTGTAGGAAACCAACCCCAAACAACACCTCCTTCTGCCACCAAGGTTCAAAGTCACAATTGGCCAATAGGGGCTGGAGTGATGGCTTAGAGGTTAAGGTGCTTGCCTGGAAGCCTAAGGACCTAGGTTCTATTCCCCATTACCCACATAAGCCAGATGCACAAAATGGCACATATATCTGGACTTCACTTGTAGTGCCTGGAGGCCCTAGCATGCCCATTCTCATTCTCTCCCTCTATCTTACCCTTCTTCCTCCTTCCCTCCCTCTATCTCTATCTGCCTCTTTCTCTGTCTGTATCAAATGAATGAACTAATTTAAAAAAAGAATTGTCCAATAGAAAGGAGAACATTTTCTCTGAGCTTCCAGTAAAGGATAGATTTAACTATCAAACTTTTTAAAATAAATACGAAGTCTTTTCATTTAATTGTTTGTTTTATAGAATATACAAAAAATGGGTTAATGGTCTTTATTTTCTAGTGTTTATTAATACTTCAAAGTCAGATCAGAAAAGAGACATTTCTAACAGCTACTTACATAATTCTGTGTGGTGAAAGGAGGCTCACAACAAAGACAAGAAGACAATCACCTGGCCAGAAAGGTGGGGCCAGCATCCTTTCTCTTTGGGCTCTCAGGGTTCCAGAGCAGAGTGTCATAGTAACACCAAAAATATCCACCTCCATTGAGAAATCTGGACTTGGCTCAGGCCATCTGCTGTCACAGTAAGCCCAAGGTTGACTTTCATTTGGAAATGATGCTGTCAACTTGGTTTAGAATATACATGGGTGAGGCATATGCTCATCCTCGCTGCCCAGAGAGATGCTGGCATGGTGAAATGTGGGGCCTCCTGACTGAAGCCTGTGTTAATGAATTTTCCTCTTCTCTCTCCTAGTTACTGTGACGGTGGGAGGCAAGCAGCACTTGCTCGGACTGTATGACACCGCAGGACAGGTACCTTTTGGCTACGTCGATTCATTAAGGGTGGGGCAGGGGGTGTAGAAGAAAGATGGCTAGGCATATGGACTAACAGCTCTGATGTTCCCCATCCTCATCATTTGGGGACAATTTACCATCAATTTAAATGATAACCAAAAGCACACGTTCCTGACACTTTCTTTGGGAAGTATGTGCATCCACGTGTCTGCGGATGTGCACACCCGGTGCATACCTGGGTGGAGGCCAGAGGAGAGTGCCCATATCCTCCTCTGCTCCTCCATTGCTTCTTTGTGGGGTTTTTTGTTTGGTTTGGTTTTTTTAAGGTAGAGTCCTGCTCTAGCCTAGGCTGGCCTGGAACTCACTCTGAAGTCCCAGGCTGGCCTTGAACTCACAGCGATCCTCATACCTCTACCTCCCAAATTCTGGGATTAAAGGGTAGACCAGCAATCCTCAGAGATCCTTCTGTCTTTGCTTGCTTCCCCCACCCGCTCTTTTTTGGTTGCTGCTTCGTTTTGCTTGAGAGAGACTCTCTCACTGGACCCAAAGCTGCCACTGAAGTCAGACTGACTGACCAGTGAGCCTGGTGATTCTCAGGTCTAAAGGACTGGAATTATAGGCATGCATGATCACACCCAGCTCTTTACATGGGTGCTAGGGAATCGAACTGGACACAAATAGGCCCTCTAGAACCTTCATGTTTGCTTGGCAAGCCATCCTACCCACTGAGCCATCTCCCCAGGCCTCCTAATACTTTTTTTAATTATAACTATAAAACCCAAATTATTACTGATAACAGTTTATTTATTGGCTGACAACCATCAATATTCAACATAATACTTTTGGCTGAGAGTATCAATTTCCTCCCATTCAAATCTATTCCAGATTACCGGGCCCATCATAAATTTGACTTTTACCCATTTTTCTGTTACTTTCTTTGCCCATCCTTTATTTTATTTGCCTAATGAACTGTGAAAAAGTCCAAAAAGAGATTGGTTGGGGAGGAGGAAAGGATATGATATGATGAATTAAATGTTGGAAGAAAAGCTAGGATTCTGGATGTGTTCTGCCCAGAAAAACTGGGAGTTGACCCCAAATTTACTGTCCTAACATATTCTTGGTGTCAGAAGTGTTCCTTCAGGATGAAGAGCATACTTGACCAATAATGTAAAACTGTGAGCTTGAATCCTCAAACATTAGTCACCACCTGCTTCACTTGGGTGAAAGGGTCACCTTAACTGTCTTCTCTAGCACCCCATGTGTGGCTATGCAAAGATTTAAATGTTCCAAGCTCATGGAGTGAAGGAGGAGACATGAACAAGCACTGATGGCTGTGGCCTAATTTCTTGGATAAAATTTGTTGCCATATGTCTTGAGTCATTTATTTAGGTCAAAATCAGTGGGTTGCTCAGTCTGTCCAAATTCATACAGCTTAAGTCTTTTGGAGTTAATATTTAACCATGGTATTTCCCAATATGAGTCTCTTGGCAATTGTTGATAGCTATGCATGTGTCTCAACCTCTTTTTAAAATATTTTTTTATTTATTTGCAAACAGAGAGAGGGAGAGTGGAGGGGAATGAGTGCCCCAGGGCCTCCTACCACTGCAAAACAAGTCTAGACGCATGCGCCACGTTGTGCATCGGGCTTTATGTGGGTGCTAGGGAATCGAACCTGGGCCATCAGGCTTTGTAAGCATGTCTTTAATCACTGAGCAATCTCTCCATCCCTGTGGTACTTTGAATCTATGCACCCCAATTGACTCAGGTGTTATTATACTGAGTTTGCAGCTTCTGTCCCCAGCAGATCCACTGGGGGTGGGTCTGAATTCCAGCCTAAGGTATGCAGAGTGAGCTCTGCCTAGATTCCCTGCTGTTTTGCTGTTGGTTTTGAGCTTGTTTGTGGTGCTGACTGGCTGGATCTGTGAAAGGGAGCCAGCTTTCTTCCAACATTATGGAACTTCCCCTGGATCTGCAAGCATGAAATAAATCGCATTCCTCCCATAAATTGTGTCTGGTCTGGAGGTTCATCCCAGCAATATGGAGCAGACTATGACAAGCCCCAAGAGCTACTTTTATTTTTTTTTATAATTATCTGGAGATATATCATTTTGCTTAACTTGAAAGCTCCCTACTTGAAAATAAAGGATATCTCTTTGAGAACTCTTGTGGACATTTGCAAGGACAAACGTATGTGGGACATCAAAAGCTAGTGTTGTGTCAGCTAGGGCAGGCAAGTTGGGTAATCTAGCATCAGACCCAAGCTCCTTCCCAGGGGCATCCAGTTTCCTCTCATGGGCAGATGACTATGTTGGCAAGCCACTGCCAGGAACTAGGGAGTGGTGGTGTCCCTCTCCCATCAGTAGCAAAACATATAACTAGGAGAAAATGTCCTCCAGGTCCTCAAACGGGAAGGTCATTATGACTCCTCTGATAAGACACAAGGACCTAAATATAGCTTATACCCTCTACCAGAAAACACCCCCACAATACAAATGCATTGCTCTGGAGGCTGGAATTACCTGTCCGAACTCTAGCATTGGGCACCTCACAGCCTGAAGGACGGTTGACACCCTCCTCTCCTACAGTCAGATTTCATGAATATAATCCAGGTGCAAAATTCAACACAATGAAGACCATTTCATAGCTCTGGAATCTTTGCTTCTGTCGCCTTCTCAAAAAGGTCCTGAAGTCCCTAGTACCCGCTCAATTCTTTCCTTTTCCCTAGCAGTACATGCCAATGGTGGGCACCTGTGCATAGAGTGCCCCAACAACAGCATCTCTGGGCCTCTATTTAACTTTAAATCCAATAAAACTATTTCAAAGCTCTTACGGAGTTTAATTATTCTTGCCCACTGCTCTGTCCTTTTAATTAAAAGAAATAATACTAGTGTTAAGAATGAAAGCTATGGGGCTGGAGGGATGGCTTAGCGGTTAAGGTGTTTGCCTGCAAAGCCGAAGGACCCAGGTTCGATTCCCCAGGACCCACGTTAGCCACATGCACAAGGGGGCGCACACATCTGGAGTTCGTTTGCAGTGGCTGGAGGCCCTGGCCTACCTGTTCTCTCTCTCTCTCTCTCTCTTTCTCTCTCTTTCTCTCTCTCCCTTTTTCTCTGTCAAATAAATAAATAATAAAAATATTTTTTAAAAGAGTGAAAGTTATAATGTATTGCAAAAAAAAAAAAAAAAAGTCCCTGTGAACTCCAAATTGAAGCAAGTAAGGTACCCTACCTCTCTGACACAGAAATGGTATGTGCTGATAAAACATAGTAACAAATGGATTCTGGCACTTTCTTTAACTTAACTTTCACTTTAATGCTTTCCACTGGTTAGTTTGAAAGCTCAGAGGTAGACAAGGTTCACAGGGAGCCGGAAGTGTAGATGAAAGGAATCAGAACACAACTGAAGGTCCCTTCTGGGCCTCAGCGTCCAAGATTAGAACCTTGAGATAATTTGAAGAAATCATGAGAGGACTGGAGTAATTAAGCAAGAGGATTTGAAGCGAAGCCCAAGGGAGATCTTCCAGCACTGAAAGATTTTAAACACCGAGATGTGTTACATTAAAGGATGACCTGTCATGCGTTTTTCTGGAACAGTGGTTCTCAGACTTGATCATACATCAGAATCACCTGTAGGGCTCATTAAGGACCAGCCACTGCGGTTGTTACCTGCCCAATATTGGGTTCATCAACATGTCATTGTGGATGATGAAGGAAAGCAAAAAATAAAAAGATATCAAACTAAAAGAAACATTACTTGGGAAAGAAAGGAGGTTAGGTGAAAGAGATATGGGGAAGAGATGGTAAAAGAAAATAATGGGAGGGAATTATAATCAAAATACATTTTGCACACGTATGGGGGGAAAAAGTCAGGAAAGGTTTACCACCCCTAAAAAGCATAAATAAAAATTTAAAATAAACCAGCCACTGGGACCTCACTACACAATTTCCGACTCTTGAATGCCAAGGATTTGTCCTTCTGGTAGATTTCCTGGTCTGTGTATCACACTATGGAAACCATTGCTCTAGCGATGAGAGGGAGTGCCATTCAAAGTGTTATCCTGGGGCAGCAGTTTCAGTACCCCCACAGAGCATGTCAGAAATGAAGACTCCTTTGAAGGTAGAGGCAGAAGGATCAGGGATTTAAGGCCACCCTCATCTACCCAAGCTACATGAAACCCTGTCTCAAAAGAAGGAAGAGAGCCACAGCATGCCTTTAATCCCAGCACTCAGGAGGCAGAGGTAGGAGGATCGCCGTGAGTTCGAGGCCACCCTGAGACTACAGAGTGAATTCCAGGTCAGCCTGAGCTAGAGTGAGACCCTACCTTGAAAAACCAAAAGAAAAAGAAAGGAAGAATAAAAAGAAGGAAGAGAAAAGAAGTGCAGGCTCTCATGCCCCAGCCACTGAATTTGAAAATTCACTTTAGGGGCTGGAGAGTGGTTCAGCAGTTAAGGTGCTTGCCTACAACGCCCAACAACCCAGGTCAATTCCCCAGGATCCGTGTAAAGCCAGATGCACAAAGTGGTGCATGTATCTGGAGTTTGTTTGTAGTGGCTAGAGGTCCTGGTATGCACATTCATTCATTCCCTCTCTCTTTCTCTCTCGCTCTCGCTCTGTCTCTCTCTCTTCTTGCAAATAAATAAATAAAATATTTCTTTAAAAAAAGACAAAATTCACTTTTAGGGGCCCAGGTAATTTCTATACGCATTGAACTTAAAGACACACTATTCTAGAAGTCTCTGGTCATTGAAGCATTGTTCCCAACATTAGGGGGATTCAATAGATAAGCACCATTACCTACATTAATTCCTATGGGTCTACAATCTAGCCAAAAAGGCTTGGTAACAAATTTAACTTAGAAACAGTGTCCTCAAGAGTTCAATTCTCCATCCTAAGTGGAACAATCCACCCCTCCTTGGTGACAGTCTATGAAGTGTTGCTGAGGTCACATGGCTAAGGAACAATTCAGAATTACTCATTTGGCCAGTTAGTAATGAGGAAAGAGTGACAATCTCCAAACAGTTGAATAATCCTTGAACCCAACAAAAAGGAAATAGGTCTCTGAATCCAGCTATTGAGGTCCATCTTGCTTGAATAATTAGACTTTCTTGCATGAATAAACCAAACAGCAATGCCCTCAGCTTTGTCTTGAGCCAACTGGGGGGTCAGAGCTGTGAGGGTGGGGGAGGAAACCAGCTCAAAAGGCAAATGCTTTCTGAAAGGTAAAGTGAGAGGAACTCATCGACGCCACCCTCAAAGCCAGCCTTGAGCAACATCATTTGACCCGGTCCCCTCTCCTGTGGGGGTACCAGTCTGCCTCCAACAAGGCCACAGCAAAACCTTACTCAAAACTCCGGTGGCCTGTCACACCTCAGCCAAGCGTTTTCCAGAGACAGTTTGTAATAAAGTCGCATGCATTCACTGCCAGCCCATGGCAGCTGCTACTCAACATGAGCTCCCTCCCCACGGCCCTGAAACCAACTAACATGTGGGCTTTGAGTGGAGTCCTTTGAAGACAAAGGCTCTTGAGAACATGGCCAGCATTCCAAACAACGAAGTAAGGGGGATGCCCCGTCTGATCACCGGGCCCACAATGAAGCCAGTCCTCCAGGCTCATGCTAAATCATCCTGTGCAACACACGCGCCTCGGTGGGTATTGCTGAAAGTGATTTCCAGAGCTCAGCTCTTCGGCTCAGCTACAGGGGGAGTGCGTGACGTGCTCTGCCCACCAGCTTGTCGTGAGTGCATCACACGAGACCAGGCAGACAGCAAGATGCTGGAGGGGGGTTGCTTCAGCAAAGCCTGGGCGTTCACAGTCAGTCAGAGGAATGCCAAGCTTGAGACAGCAGTTGCCCAGGTCATGGTTTAGAGCCAGGTCTCCTCCCGCCCTCTGCCCTGTCCCCGTGAGTGGAGCAGCCACAGTACTAAGGAACCTTAAAACTCCTCCCGGTGGGCCTTCTGTTCAGACGAGTGACCGTGAGCGAAGCCTGCTCAGGTTGTGGGCTGGCAAGCCAAGCTCCAGGGGGGACATATGGAGCTCAAAGACAGCAGGGACGATCAACAGCGCCGCCAGTGAGGAACGGAGCTGCTCCTGGTGCCAGGAGCTGCCGGCTTAGCCAGGCAACGGTTTCTCAGCAAGGTGGACCTGAGTGCCCTGCCCAGGAGCCTTCTAGACTTGGGGCTGCCTGCAGGTGGGGGAGCACGGAAGGGTGTCTGTCACCGAGAACCCGCAGCTTAGCAGCTCAGTGACTGTGGGAGCAGAAAGGCCTCGCTCACCCAGGGCTTCAGGCCACGTGGCTTCACTAGACCCTTATCTCCGAAGCTTCTATCCCCCCCACAGGCTGGAGAAGCACTCGAACAGACAGGAGGAAAAGCACAGCTGCAGCTCATTAATGGCAACCCAAGGTCCACTTGGAAGCCCACGGCCTTCCACTCTGTTGGGGACCAAGCCAGTTAGGGTCCATCTGGAACGCAAACCTGGCATCCACATTCTGTGGAAAGTTTGCCTGCAAGCTCAGAACAAATGTTTTCCCCCAGTAATCGCCTCAAACCTTCTCAGCACATGCACCTCAGCGTGCTTTCTATGAAGACGGAGTTTGGCGAATTATAAGTTTGCCCACATGGCAGGCTAAGTAACCTAAGGATTCAGTCTTATTTCTCCCCGAATTATGGAAGACGGAGCTGAAGGGACAATGACTGAGAGCTGCAAACATTTGGATCCTGTTAAAACACAGTTCAGAAAAAAAGTTAATTGCAGAGTCAGCCCCAGTATCCAGTGGGGACAGGGACTCTGCTCCAGGAACCACAGCTGTTGTTGATATGAGATGCAGGACGCATTCTTTTACTCGGTCATTAAAGTGCTTACTACATATGTCAAGACACTGTTCCAAGCAGTCCGCAGGTGACCAAGCTTCTCATTCTTGCAACAATTATATCATACCAGCACTGTTTAGCTCATGCCTTTTACAGATAAAGGAACTGAAGCAAAAGAGCTTACCAGAAATCACTCCAAAGTCATCGTCACGGGCAGGGTGGGGGATTTAAGTCCAGAAAATTGGTCACTGCAGCCTGTGCTGTGAAGCACTGTCCCAAGCTCCTGCCCTCCAGGGGGTGCCCGTGTTTTACAAGCCACTCTTGTAACTTGTGACAGGAGAAGAAGAAAATGATGGTGGTACCCAAAATCAGGGATAAACGTCAGGAAGCTCAAAGAGAAGACCATCCTAGTCCCCACTGGACGAGTTTAGGCAGGTGCAGCTCTCTTTGCTAATACTCGAAGGGTAGTCCCGGCACCAGCGGCGTGGGCGTTCCTGGAAACTTGCTAGAATGGCAAGGCACAGGCTTCCGCCCCAGACCTGCTCCCAGGCAAGACTCCGTCATGTAACAAGGTCCAGCTGATCCAAATGTGTATCAAGCTGCAGGCCTGCTGCTCTCCTGGATTCACAGATCCGCCACCTGGGTCATCATGATACGGCTGTTCATGAGCAGACTTCAGACCCAAGTGTTTGTCCCTCTGAACTATGAAAATGACCAACCAGGGCTGGAGAGTTGGCTTAGCAGTTAAGCACTTACCTGTGAAGCCTGAGGACCCTGGTTCAAGGCTCAATTCCCCAGGACCCACATTAGCCAGATGCACAAGGGGGCACACGTGTCTGGAGTTCGTATGCAGTGGCTGGAGGCTCTGGCATGCCCACTCTCTCTCTCTCTCTCTCTCTGTGCCTCTTTCTGTCTGCCGCTCTCAAATAAATAAAAATAAACAAAAAAATTTAAATAATAATAAAATAAAATAACCAACCAGCTGGGCATGGTGGCACACGTCTTTAATCCCAGCACTCAGGAGGCAGAGGTAGGAGGATCACCATGAGCTAGAGGCCACCCTGAGACTACATAGTGAATTTCAGGTCAGCCTGGGCTAGAGTGAGACCCTACCTTGAAAAACCAAAAAATAAAAAAACAAATAAAATAACAAAACCAACCATAACACAGCCTCAGATACAACTCCACATGGAATCTTTTCTTGCCTTTAGGGAGAAATTATGCGGTAAACCCTCAAAAACGTACCTACTCTACCTCCAAGTTCCTACCTAACCCAGGCCCTTCTGTCACCTTAACCCTCTAAAGCTCAGAGTGGCTCATTAAACATGGACTCTTCAAGAAGCACACAGACACCTGTCTTCCACCATCAGTTTCAGCATGAGAAGGAGCCTCGATGCCGACTGGACCAATCAGCCACTCTCAGGGCCCCTTGACATCATCCTAACATGTGGTGATCCAACCTAAGATCCAAGTGTGCTCCATCATGAAAGTCATTCAGATCATCAGTGGGTATGAATTCTAATCCCCAGCATCCCACTTCCCAGGCCCCAATCCTGAGATACACTTGGTATTAATCCTGAACCTCTGCATGCTTTCTACGACACAGACACTGTGACCAACTGAGCTACAGGACTCCTCTTCCTCTGCACGCTTCCTAGCCACAGTCAATGGCCAGCCCCTCCCAGGCCAGACCTAAGCCTTCTTTGAAAGTATACTTGCTCTGTAGTTCTGTTGAAATTAATCTGTCAGATCTAGGGCTTCTGAATACTATAAAACTGGCTGGGGGCTGGGGAGATGGTTCAGTGGTTAAAGGAGCTTGCCTGCAAAGCTTGTGGTTCGGTTCCCCAGTACCCATGTAAAGCCAGATGCACAAAATGGCACATGTGTCCAGAGTGCATTTGCAATGGCAAGAGGCCCTAGTGAGCCCATATTCTCTCTCTCTACCCCCATCTCTCTCTCATAAAAAAAATATTTAAAATTTTTATTTACTTATTTATCTATTTGCAAGCAGAGAGATATAGAGAGAAGAGACACAGAGAGAATGGACATGACAGGGCCTCCAGTTGCTGCAAACATGAACTCTAGATGCATGTGCCTGTTTGTGCATCTGGCTTTACGTGGGTACTAGGGAGCTGAACCAAAGTCATTAGACTTTGCAGGCAAGAGCCTTAACTGCTAAGCCATCTCTCCAGACCAAAAATGCAATAAAATATTTTTTAACTGGATTGGGAGAGAAGGATGAACAGAAATCTGTAGCTGTGGACTTGGACCTCAGCTTAGCCACCTTTATTTAATATATATATATATATATATTGGTTTTTCGATGTAGGATTTCACGCTAGTCCAGGCTGACCTGGAATTTACTATGTAGTTTCAGGGTGGCCTCGAACTCACAGTGATCCTCCGACCTGTGCTTCCTCAGTGCTGGGATTAAAGGCGTGTGCCACCACACCCGGCTTTAGCCACCTTTAGTTCATGTAGCATCTTGAACTGTGCTACGCATCCAGTGAGCAATGAATATTTTTAAGTGGAATTATACAAAAGCACTAAGGTTTCTACAGAAAAGAAATCCAGAATGCAGTGAGCTGTGACACCCAGCAGCTGATGTCACCAGAAACCTCTCAGCTGAACACCTGGGCTATCTTGCCAAGAGAGCAAATGATATAAGCACACTTCTCTCACCTTTCCACATACAGTCAGCCCACCGGTGATGGTCTCCCTAACTTTTCCATCACATAAGCAGAATTTATGTGATAACTGCCAGGTCAAGAATCAAATAAATGTGAGCCTTTCAGGCGACCAGGTACTTGCTCCTATCTTCCCTAGGTCTGGTGTTTCTCACAAGAGTGTTTTATTCTGGGACCTTGAGTTTTCAAATATGCAGTATCTGCTGCCATCTTGTGGTCGTTCTAAGTAGATGCCAGCCATCTAATAGACAACACAGTTCGTGGGTTAGCACTTCTAGATCCATGGGTCCGTACAGATTCCTAGATAGCCAAATTTAAGAAAATGCTTAACCTGCCTTTTAACATTCTAGGCTGCAGCAATAAAGCAGTCACAATTAAGATGCATGCTAAATACCTCTTGCTGGCATTTGATATCTGTGGCATTGGTCTATCAGAGAACGTCTCTAAACCTTGACTTACTCTTCTATGAAACTTGGAAAGATGGTAGCATCATTCCAAGGCCAGCTGAGAGTTCTGTGAGATAATTCATGTCGCTTTTTCCAAACGATGCCTGATCCTTGATAATGAGGCCTCCACACATCCTCAATTGATGGTGAAGATGATGGCACAGCAAATCAACTGTTTTCAATTCTAGCCCCACCCTAGGCCACTGATACAGGATTCTGAGATAGCCAGGCCCACCCTCTAGAGATTATGATTTTCAATCCCAGAAGAGGGAGCGGGAGGGGCAGATGTTTATTTGAAGGTTATAGTAAATCCCATTTTTCTTCCAATGAGTACATATCATTCAAAGAATATTTGGTGTGGACAGAGTATAAGTAGGGAATGAGAAGGGGAAAAAAATAAACCTGTCCCCTGATCCATCCATTTGTGACCACCCAAATGGAAGGATGGAGTGGCGGAAGGCAGGAACGTTGTGAGTAGTTGTAGGTGATAGCAGAGAGGTCTTAACTTGTAGGTTTTAGCAGGTGGTTGGTTATTCTGGCATCAGGATGTTATCAAAGCTCTACAGAAGATTGTGGAGCCTTGCTGGGGGAGGTGTGTCACTGGAGGCAGGCCATGGAGTTCTGTAATCCAGCCCAGCTTGCCAGTGCAAGACAGAGCTCACGCTTGCTTCTTGCTCCCTGCTGATGTGATGGTGAGAGCCAGCTGCCTGCTCCTTGAAACTGCAGTGGCTAGGAGATGTGGGGTTCTTCTTCTCAACCCAATAGAGACTGATGTAGCAGAGAAAAAGTTTAGTTAAGAGAAACATGAGTGGGGTGTGGGAGTCGTTAATCCCAGCACTCCAGAGGCTGAGGTAGGAGGATTAGTGTGAGTTCAAGGCAGCCTGGGACTACAAAGTGAGTTGTAGGTCAGACTGGCTAGAGTGAGAGCCTACCTCAAAAGAGAGAGAGAGAGAAGTAAAAGCTCCCGTTGGTATAGGAGGGGCCCCAGAGTTGGGAGTCCATGGAGTACACTCAGGCTTTGAGTTTACAGAGTCTGAGGCTCTCTCCTCTCCTTTATTAACCTGTCCTTTTTTTTTCTTTCTTTCTTTCTTTCTTTTTTTTTTTTTTTTTTTTGAGAGTGACAGACAGAGAATGGGCACATCAGGGCCTCCAGCCACTACAAACGATCTCCAGTCGCATGTGCCACCTTGTGCATCTGGCTTTATGTGGATACTGGGGAATCGAATCTCGAACCAGGATCCTTAGGCTGCACAGGCAAGCACTTAACCACTAAGCCATCTCTCGAGCCCAACCTTCCTTTTTTGGCACTTCAGTTGGCACACAGCTCTGACTGGTTCTCCCATCCCTGGCCAGGGATCCACTGACATGTCTCCTAGGAGAGTGTCAGGAGGCGAACGGAACCATAAGCTCATGCTTCCCTCTGTGCTGCTTAACTCTGTGACCCAACTCTAGTCCTTGTATTGTCCCTGACTGCCTGTTTCTTCTAACCGCCCCTTAAAACTATAAGCCAGGAAGAACCCTTTCCCTCCATAAGCTGCTTCTGGCTAGATCTTATGAGGATATTGTTCAGGTGATCACAGCTTTGCTCTTAAGATGACAGTGCCCCAGCTATGCTCAGAGCACAGTATTCTATAACACCTGCACATATGTACAAAGAAACATGCAGGCAGTATACTATTTACACAAGTATGACTATGTGGTATGTAGGGTGTGTTTGCACACATGTAACTATTATATTCTACTAAGTTCTATGAAAGTACATAACACTTTTTATTGAAAGATCTGAAATGTCCTTGAGGGGAAAAGAAAAGCTAGTGTTTTGTTTACTTGGTCATACAGTGGTATTGGGGTAAATTTAAATCAAATCCAAAATTCTTAGTTTTCATCTAAAGCTTTGCCCAACATAGTTTCTCCAAAACCTGTAGTATTTTGGAGATTATACAATTCCAGATTATATGATTCCAATGTCACAGGAGAGCTGCAATTATCTTTGCTGAGGTGTACTCTTTAAATGGGTGAATGTGGTGACTGGGAATGTGGCTCACCAGTTAAAGGCACTTTCTTGCAATGTCGTGTCAGTCCAGGTACAACCCCCAAGCCACCCATGCAAGCCAGATGCAAACAGCGGTGTAAGCACCTCCTACTCATTCGCAGTGGTAAGAAGACCTGACATGCACACACATACTTGCAAATAAATACAATTACATTGGTGAATTTCTTAACACAGAGCAGTAGAGTAGAACAGTTCTTCTTAGGGGCAAGAAATGGGAGGAAGTGGGGAGATTCTAGCCAGTAGCACAAAGTTGTCAATAGGCAAGATGGGTGATTCTAGAGAGTACACAGTATGAGACTATAGTTAATAATACCTTATGGTATATCAATAACTTTCTCTTAAAAAGTTAATTTGGGCCAGGCATGGTGGTGCATGCCTTTAACCCCAGCACTCAGAAGGTAGGGGTAGGTGGATTGCCATGAGTTCAAAGCCAGCCTGAGACTATATAGTGAATTCCAGGTCAACCTGAGCTAGAGTGAGACCCTGCCTCAAAAGGGGGGAGAGATGGCTTAGCAGGTAAGCGCTTGCCTGTGAAGCCTAAGGACCCTGGTTTAAGGCTCAATTCTCCAGGACCCACATAAGCCAGATGCACAAGGTGGCATAGGCATCTGGAGTTTGTTTGCACTGGCTGGAGGCCCTGGCACGCCCATTCTCTCTCTATCTATCTGCCTCTTTCTCTCTCTCTCTGTCTGTCATTCTCAAATAAATAAATAAAAATAAACAAAAAAAAAGTAAATTCAGGGCTGGAGAGCTGGCTTAGCAGCTAAGGCGCTTGCCTGTGAAGCCTAAGGACCCAGGTTCATTTCCCCAGCACCAACGTAAGCCAGATGCACAAGGTAGTACATGTGTCTGGAGTTCGTTTGCAGTGGATGGGGGCCCTAGTATGTCCATTCTCTCTCTCTCTCTCTCCATATATATTATATACATGTATATATGTTATATACCTGCTTTCTCTTCCTCTCTGTTCTGTCTCTCAAAAGAAATAAATAAAATATTTTAAAAAAAACCAGTTAATTCCAGGTGCTTTCACCAACAACAGAAGAACTATGGGAGGAGATGGGTATGCTAGCTCCCTTGACTGTAGCATAGCAAAGTATCATGGTATACATATGAAAGTTTAAGGCTCAAACATAGACCATTTGAATATGACAAATAAGTGCATAGACTATGGTATGTGAGTGATTTCTCACTGAAGCTGTTCAATTTTTTCCTTTTTTTGTTAAGAACATACTTTATATGATACATCATGTGTTGATATCATCTTTTCCCTCCTCCCTGCCCCCATTCTGCTGGGGGTCCCTCCTCATTCGGGTTGCTGGTATTCTCCATGGGGTTGTGGGTTATGCGTTGCGGGTGCAGCAGTCAGTTATTGAGGGGAGGCAATGCCTCCGGGCATGATATCCAACCTGTGGCCCTTGCAATCTTTCCACCCCCTCTTCCACAAAATCACCTGAGCCTCCAACCTGTGGCTCTTGCAATCTTTCCACCCCCCTCTTCCACAAAATCGCCTTGAGCCTCGGTAGGTGAGTTTTAAAGTCCACTTCAGCAATGAGCTCTTCGTCTGAAATGTGGTTGGTACAGAGTCTCTATGTACAACAGAAGCTGTGTTCCTGGGTGACGGCTCCTTTATTTCTAGAATGTAGAGACCTGGCAAGGAACTGGATCGCCGGGTGCTTCCGTGGATTCTGTTGCCTCACTCGGGGAGCCACACAGACTCCCCTGCCTCGGGCCTGTACAAACTCTCCTCTGCTCTTTTTGCAGGAGGACTACAACCAGCTGAGGCCACTCTCCTACCCCAACACCGACGTGTTCTTGATCTGCTTCTCTGTCGTCAATCCTGCCTCTTACCACAATGTCCAGGAGGAGTGGGTCCCAGAGCTAAAGGACTGCATGCCTCACGTGCCTTACGTCCTCATAGGGACACAGGTTACGATGTGGGTGGTGGCAGGGTGGGACTGGCTGTGGGAAAGGTGGACACTGGATCTCACCAAACACTGTGGAGACATCTCAAACGTGCCATGTCCCCGAACAGTTCTCAAGATGTGCATGATTATTTGGCCAGTAGTTAAAAAAAAAAAAAAAAACATAGATTTGCTCAATATGAAGTAGGAAATTTTGATATGGCCTTTGAAATTTTTCTCAACTTTTTTTAAAAAAAGATTTATTTATTTATTCATCTGAAGGAGAAAGAGAGAAAGAGGCAGATAGAGAGAGAAAGAATGGGCGCACCAGGGCCCTTGGCCACTGCAAATGAACTCCAGATGCATGTGCTACTTTGTGCATCTAGCTTACAATGGGTCCTGGGGAATTGAACCAGGATCCTTTGGCTTAGCAGGCAAGTGCCTTAACCACTAAGCCATCTCTCCAGCCCTCAAATTTTTTAAGTTAAAAAAAAGAGTTTTTTAAACAGGTACTCTTTTCCAACCCTGAATGAAGTAAAGAAGTAACGATGCCAATCTCACACATTATCTAGCACTTTCTGTAGCTAAAATCCACAGTCGTTTTAATGTAGCAAAAGAGCCATGTATGTGCGTCAGAATGACCCTAAGTCATCAGAATGGGCACATAATGTCAGGTCTCCTACCTGACACTCCTGGAGGAGGAAGGCAGACACTAACAGCTCTGTATTTCCTTTAAGACCTCGGTCTCCCATTTCTTAGAAAAGACGTTAAACACTTCTCCAAGATAGCATATCTGGATTGCCAAGACATCTAAAGTGTTTTGAAGCTAATAAAATTCCATAGTTAATTCCATAGCCAATTGCACAAATGAGTTAGTTTGCCCCAACTCTTTGTGTTTTAAACAAATTTAGTCCTTTGAATTCAAGAGTGTTCCAAAGACACAGAATGAAGTACCACTGAAGGGGTTTATGGTGGTGATCTCTTTCAAATGCTGCTTCTTTCTGGTCTTCATCTTACATCTTCTTTGCCCAAGAGAAATTCTTAAAGATCAGAAATGAAAGAAAAATGTTTCCTTAAGAAGATGTGAGTCACTGGGCGTGGTAGCGCACATCTTTAATCCCAGCACTCGGGAGGCAGAGGTAGGAGGATCACCATGAGTTCGAGGCCACCCTGAGACTACATAGTGAACTCCAGGTCAGCCTGGGCCAGAGAGAGACCCTACCTCAAAAAAAAAAAAGAAGATGTGAGTGATTCCCTAGTAAACCCAGGCATGCACACGTGTGCACACACACACATACAGTAGCACAAGGGTGTTTGGGACCTGTGTGCTCCAAAAAGAAAGTGGCAAGAACCAGGAGCAATCAAAACCTATCAACAGGGCTGAAGGGATGGCTTAGCAGTTAAGGCATTTGCCTGCAAAGCCAAAGGACCCAGGTTTAATTCCCTAGAACCCATGTAAGCCAGATAGGCCCTGGAGTGAAAGAAAAAAAAATCTATCAACAAGACAAGAATAGACAGCTGACTCCCTGTCAGGAGATGAACCACGCCTGGCACATCATCTAGGGCCCACGTGAAACCACAAAGGAAGTGAGATGAGCAAGAGTGCTGCTTCCATGGTGAGCCTGACAACCTGCACCAGGGTGATGGGGACAGACCCTGAGGAGACTTAAAATGCACCAGAGCAGAAATCCAGAAGCTGCTGAGGTCTTAACACCAAAACAGATTTGAAACACACCCACAAAGGCTCGGGGAATTGTGTGGAAGTGGGGGCTAATGTAAGAGCCACAGGGTGGGAGGGACTATCCAGAGACACTGCCCTCCCCCCACCATACACAATGACTGACTGCTGCTCTTACAGCTCCAGGGTCAACACTGGCAATCCCACTGAGGAGGGCCCTCAGCGGAGTGGGGGCAGGGAGGAGGGGAATGATGGCACCAACACATGATGTGTCCATACAAGGTTTCTACTCAATAAAAAAAGATAGTTTTACAACAAAAAAAAGAAAATACGAACATATACAGGTACATGTGTTTACTTAAATACAAAGCCGAATTCACTTAATCCATAAATTACAGTATAATTAAGAGAGAAGCTCTGAAAGATAGTCATTTAAGTGAAGCTTTACCTTAAATACCAATCACTAATGCGTGTCCACAATGACGGAGCTTGAATCCCTGCTTCCAAAATCCACGATGGGTCAGTCACACACCTCAGTGTGACTCAGCCTGTTTTATAACAGATGAGCAGAGTTGAACAATTGAAGAAAACAAACAGGCCAGGCATGGAGGTGCACGCCTTTAATTCCAGCACGCGGGAGGCAGAGGTAGGAGGATTGCTGTGAGTTCGAGGACATTCTGAGACTCCATAGTGAATTCCAGGTCAGCCTGGGCTAGAGAGTGACACCCTTCCTCAGGAAAAAAAGGGGGGGGTAGTTTCGCAAAGCTGGCCCTTGTACTCATCACTGAAACCCTAATGTATGAGTTTATTGATTTTTCCTTAAGATTCAAGCCATGTGTACTCACCTATGCAGTAAAATTTTAAAGCAATCAAAATATTTAAATTATCAAATCCCATATATGCTACCTTCAAAGCAGTTCTGCCTTGAAGATGACTGCTTACTTATTATGCAAAACCTTTGAAAAATCTTCTCTGGAACTCGCCTTCCAGGGGGTCTTCTAGTACATTTGTTATTCATTAGAATGGTCTCACAGGGACTAACTCTCCATCCTTCTGAGGGTCAAGATTTGATCTGAAAAAGAAAAATCAAACAATGGATTCAGAACCAGAAAATAAGTATTAAATAATGAGTAATCTAAATTGGGATCAAATAAGTCATGCCTGTAAGGTAACAAGACTGTCTCGCTATCTTGTCTATCAGTGAAGTCTAGAAAGATAATTTCAGGACACTAAAGAGCACAAGATCACTCGAGGAAGTCCTTGACACCTAGGGGACTGCTTTGAAGAAGAAAGTATCAGGACATCCTAGCTACACACTTACAAAGAAAGCACCTTACATTTTTAGACATAACATGGGCATACGCATTGCTTTGTTAAAGAAAACTAAGCAAAAAGTGGGGGGGGGGTGAAGCTTTATTATGTCTCAGTTTTAAATAATTGATAAGACCAAAAAAATGTTTTTTTCAATGCATTTTTTGTTGTTTTTTGTGTGTGTGTCTGTGTGTCTTTTCTTTCTTTTTTTTTGCCAGATTGATCTCCGGGACGACCCCAAAACCTTGGCCCGTTTACTATACATGAAGGAGAAGCCCCTCACTTATGAGCACGGTGTGAAGCTGGCCAAAGCGGTATGGTCGCATTGGATTTTATTGTAAATGTATGCCAAGGGGAGGGTGGGCATCTGTTTTACAATGGGTGAGCTACGTAGGGTTTTGTTTTATACTGCCATGTGTTTAGAATCTTCTCTCTGCTGCACATTCCCCACTCTGTTCTAGAAGGGCAGGGAGGGGCCGTTTGGCTAGCGTTCTTGTCAGCCATCATTGTCTGCTTCAGGTTGGGGAAACTGTGCAGTGAAACAATAGACACACTAATCATGTTGATTTGGAAACCTCTAGCACACCCACTTGACATATTTAGCATGAGTTAAAGGGGGGTTATTAGGTGTATACTTGTAAGTCCTGGCGTTTATTATCAGTGTAACTCATTTAAATGTCCCCATGTGAGGCATGTGATTTTCTTGGGAGGGACTTGGACTAATATCTGGCAGCATTATCCTTGTCCAATATTCCTCTTCTCATACTGAATAGCCGCTTCACTGGGGGCTATCTTACAAACAGCACATGGGAAAATACCTCACGCCAAAGAGTAACTAGTTGAGGAATCTAAAAGGCTGCCAGATAGATGGAATCAACTAGCTGGACTCTTCATACAGCGGTCTTCACATTTCAAAGTTGAACATAAATAGTAGTTTTGTTGGAGAAATACTTCAGAAAGCATTTGCAAGACACTGAATCTCTGTCTCCCCATTACCACCAAGATGTGAACAAAGCAGCCACGGGTGGACACAAGCCGGTGGAAGCGCTCTCTCTCTCTCTCTGCAATTTACAAGTCACTTTGCCATAATTTGAATCTACTTCCCTCTTGATGTAGTTACCAAGCCATCGACCCAAGTAGGAGAATTTACATCCCTAATATTTTACTTTCTAAGTAACTAACTCTGCAAAATGCATTCTCAGGCAGTCAGACACCCTTTCTAAGCCCATCAATAGTAAATTTAACTATAAATTCTTCATCATCAAAACTGCATGCATTTCTTTTTAAAAAAATTTTTTTATTTATTTGAGAGCGACAGACAGAGAGAAAGAGGCAGAGAGAGAGAGAGAGAATGGGTGTGCCAGGGCTTCCAGCCACTGCAAACGAACTCCAGACACGTGCACCCCCTTGTGCATCTGGCTAACGTGGGTCCTGGGGAATCAAGCCTCAAACCGGGGTCCTTAAGCTTCACAGGCAAGCGCTTAACCGCTAAGCCATCTCTCCAGCCCATGCATGCATTTCTTATATTGAAACGTGCTCAGGACTGGAGAGATGACCCAGCAGTTAAGGTACTTGTTTGCAAAGCCTAATGACCCGGGCTCAGTTCCCTGGTACTCATGTAAAACCAGATACACAAAATGGTGCATGCATCTGGAATTTGTTTTCAGCGACTAAAATCCCTGGTACACCCATTCTCTCCTCTCTTTCTCTCTCTCCTCCTCCTCCTCTCCTTCTCTCTCTCTCCCATTATAAATAAATAAAAATATTTTTTAAAAATAAAATAAGCCCAAAAAAAAAAAAAAAAAAGCCGGGCGTGGTGGCGCACGCCTTTAATCCCAGCACTCGGGAGGCAGAGGTAGGAGGATTACTGTGAGTTCGAGGCCACCCTGAGACTACATAGTGAATTCCAGGTCAGCCTGAACTAAAGTGAGACCCTACCTCGTAAAACCAAAAAAATAAATAAATAAAATAAAATAAAATAAAATAAAATAAAATAAAATAAGCAGGGTGTGATAGTGCATGCTTTTAATCCCAGAATTTGGTCGGCAGAGGTAGGAAGATCACCATGAGTTCAAGGCCACCCTGCGACTACATAATGAATTCCAGGTCAGCCTGGGCTAGAGTGAGACCCTACCTCGAAAAATAATAATAATAAATATAAAGTGAAATAAAACTTGTTGATAGGCACCAAATATACTGTGGCGCCCTTTACGAGAAATGAGTGAAGTAAGATGCTCGTGTGGGTATGAATCACCAGGACACCACACAAATCCTTGAACGTTTGCTAACGTTTCCAGTCATGGCAATATTACCAGTACCAATCATTCAGAATTCTTAAGATGTGAAACTTTATCTTCTCCTGTCTCACGATAACCCTCTTAGGTGGATATCTTACGGGTAAGGAAATGGTCTTAGCAAAACAAGCATGTTTGACTCACCGTTAAATCATAAGAAAGTCAGAAATCCTAATCCGACTCTAGGGACCTTACCACCTGTACAACTGATGCTTGTGTAAACTGTCTCCTCTCTAACCACCTGTTTGTCCCTTGGGAAAATGGCAAGGTGCCCGTGTGTTCTGCCACAGTTCTCACACGTGCAGCCTCAGATGCTCTCGTTCACACACATAAACGCAGAGCTCTCCAGGTAAGTATGCAATTCCTAGCAGGCCGCCTCCGTTGACTCCTGGGACCTTACAAGCCTCTGTGTTCCTTGCTTCGGGACCTGTCTCGACCTTCAGTCTGTCAGCTTCCAGCCTCACTCCTCTTTTGGGAAGTTGTCTTTTCCCTCTGGAAAGAAGTCTCCCCGAAGCCTCCCGTCTCCTTGAAGGCGTATTTTGAGAACAATGGCTGAGCTCACCACTTCATTGCCTTTTGCCAGTTTCTCCTAGCAACTGCTCCTAGATACAGGCAGAATGATGCTTAGCTTAGAAAATCCAATTTAAGAGGAAACCAAGTGAGATTTTCACTTGTTTCATCACAAGTCCAGTAATTATAGAGATGCTTTAAGTTTCCCTTTTGACTTCTCTGTCAAGTACTTTATAATAATGGCATCATGGAGTGTTTATTGTGGGCACATCATATGCTTCATCTTAATTAATCCTCACAGCACCGCCCGGGGTGTATATAAGATGATCACTTTCCTAGAGGAAACTGAGGCTCAGAGAGGTTAAGGTCATGTAGCCTGAGCACGGCGGAACCGGAGCTTGAAGCGCTGCACTCTTCCGTTCTCCTCCTATAACCAGAAAGACGCTCTTCGCGTTCAGGTTCTTTTGATATGTACTGAAGACCCCTAAGGTTGACACTGGGCGTCCTTCTAGATTGACTGAGGCAGAATCTCTCAGTGAACCCTGAGTTCACCATTTCAGCTTGACTAGCTATCCAGCTTGTGCTGGGGACCCCTTGCCTGGCTGGAGACCCCTTACCTTGCCCGTGAGTCAACACACCCACAGGCTTTTACATGGGTGCCAGGGTCCAAACTCTGGCCTGCACCCCAGTGCAACAAGTTCTTTATCCACAAGTCATCTCCCCAGCCCAACAAGGTGCTTTTCACCTACCACCGGCTTTTGGTTTAAAAGGCATTTCATATTTAAGGAATATTTCCATAGCCTACACATTTATAATTCTTCACATTCCCCAAGTCAAGAATATTACATAAACACTTTGCAACCGATTAATAATGAATATTCATTGTCATTTGCTGTTGCTTTAGCCTCCCTCTTCTTTTTTAACTTTTTTTGTTTGTTTGTCTTTTTGTCTTTAGAGGTAGAGTCTCACCCTAGCTCAGGCCGACCTAGAATTCACTATGTAGTCTCCGGGTGGCCTCGAATTCATGGCGATCCTCCTACCTCTGCCTCCCAAGTGCTGGGATTAAAGGCGTGCGCCACCACGCCTGGCTTTTTAAGACTTTTATATTAATAATTTTCATACATGTACACAATGTGTTTTGATAATAATCCCTTACCCCTCCTTTTTTTTTTTTTTTTTTTGTTGTTTTGTTTTGTTTTTCAAGGTAGGGTCTCACTCTAGCCCAGGCTGACCTGGAATTCACCATGGAGTCTCAGGGTGGCCTTGAACTCTCAGCGATCCTCCTACCTCTGCCTCCCAGGTGCTGGGATTAAAGGCGTGAGCCACCACGTCCAGCTCCCATTATTTTCTTTTGTCTCCCCTCCCCATCCCCTTCTTCCTTGCAATTATTTTTTTTTTCCTTTTCTATTTTGTTGTCTTTTCCCCCCTCCTCCATCATCCATGATGACGTGTTGATAGGCCCAACACTTTTGTGCAGGTAACAATAGCTGCTGTGAGATCATGAATGCAACCACCACCTTATGTCTGGAAGACAACATTCCAAAGCACTCCTCCCCTTCCTTCGGCTCTTACATTCTTTTGCCAACTCTTCCACAATGTTCCCTGAGTCTTAGTGTGATAGGGATGTCTCATTTAGTGCTGAGTACTCCACAGTCATTTCTTCTCAGCCCTTTGCTGAGTTTTGAGCCTCCCCAGTAGTCACCACCATCTGCAAAAAAAAAAGAAGTTTCTCTGATCAAAAGTGAGAGCAGCACTAATCTATGGGCATAAACATAAATATTTACAGGACAATTTGAAGGACACAACATACCCACTTAGCCAAACAATATTAGCTTTCCTCCATCTTTCTCCTCTTTGAATTATTGTGTTTGTAGTCCTCAGTCTACCCAATTGTAAATGTCCGTGCTACCTCCACATTTATTGAATGTGTCTCACTAAACATCCAGGTGCCAAGAATCATACAACTACTCTGTTCAGCTCTATGTTTTCGTTCTCCAAGCATTCTCTCTCCCAATTCCATCCAATACATCCCACACAATTAACAACTGATTGGTCAAATTTCACTCATAAATATTTTCATCAGTCCACACAGGTATTTTTGTTGTTGTTGTTGCTTTGAGGTTGGGTCTCACTCTAGCCCAGGCTGACCTGGAATTCACTATGGAGTCTCAGGGTGGCCTCTAACTCATGGCGATCCTCCTACCTCTGCCTCCCGAGTACTGGGATTAAAGGCATGCGCCACCACGCCTGGCCACACAGGTATTTTTAATACACTTTCAAGGCCAACATTTGGGCTGGAAAGATAGCTTAGTGGTCAGAGCACTTGCCTGCAAAGCCTAAGGACACAGGTTCAACTCCCCAGGACCCATGTAAGTCAGATGCACAATGTGCTACATGCATCTGGAGTTTGTTTGCAGTGTCTGAAGGCCCTGGTATGTAGCCCATTCTCTCTCTCTCTCTCCATCTCTCAAATAAATAAATAAAATATCAAGGCCAAAATTTAATTTTTAATAGCCTCTTTCTTTTTTTAATATTTACTTGCTTATTTATTTGACAGAGAAAGAGGGAGAGAGAGACAGAATGGGCATGCCAGGGCCTCCAGCCACTACAAATGAACTTCAGACATGCCCGCCCCTTGTGCATCTGGCTAACATGGGTCCTGGGGAATCGAACCTGGGTCTTTTGGCTCTGGAGGCAAACGCCTTAACCAGCCATCCCTCCAGCCCCAAGATTCAATATTTTTAAAACAGCATAGATGTACATATTTCTGGCAACTCGAGGCCAGCTTTGCCTCATCAAAACTTTCCACAGTCTTTTAGACAAGCATCTGCCACAATCCTTACTGCTTGGTGTCACCCATACTCAAGCAGTGTGCTTACCATTATCTCACCTTGGGTCTGCCATCTCTGCCTTACGCTTTTGAAGGAATCAGCCAGAAACCCATCCACCCAAAGATGCTTTTTCTCCTTCAGCAAGTTGACCGTAATGCTGACCGGCAAAGAGGGACCTTCTCCAAAGCTATTCAAGTTCCTTTTGTGATTTGTCTATTTGCCCTCTCTAGTACTTCTCCTAATTCTCAAGTGAGGACTAAAGAACTGCTCTGCTATGAGCCATTTCTTCAGACACCCGGCTATTGGTTCCACTGACCTCTTCTCTTCACACGTAGGAAATGTCTGTTTCCCTTTCCTGCTGCCATCACCCTACTGAGCCCACGCACGTCTCACATTGGCCCATCAGCTTTGCTCTTTCAACCCTAATTTCTTTACATTCACTGAGGACAGCAAAGCAGAGTGGCTCAGACCCGAGCTTAGGAGAGGGACAAGTCCTCGTTGCTGCCATTTCCTTGGTTGTGTGGTCACCAACAATCCACTTAATCCACTCTGGGCATCAGTTCCCTCAGCTGTAAAATGAGGTGAGTATGGGCTTACCTCCTAAAGCTCCCACAGAAGTGACATGAGAGCTAATGTTCCCTGAAGTCTAGCTCAGCAAACTATTGTTAATCGTTGTTACCCTCCGACATGTATATAGCTAGAAAGACATTTATTTGCGCCTATTCCTTCCAGTTCCTTCTGCACGCATCTGTAGCGTGGCCCTCAGCAGCAAGAGCAGACAGGAAGTACTGGCCTGCGTCTCACATGATGAGCCAGGATGGTTTGTTTTCATATCTTCTGGATGAGTTCCTTCTTTTCCTTTATTTATTCATTTATTTGAGAGAGAAAGATAGGGAAGGAGAACCTTTTTTAAATTTATTTATTTATTTGCAAGCAGAGAGAGAAGAGACAGACAGACAAAATAGGCATGCCAGGGCCTCCAGCCGCTACAAATGTACTCCAGATACATGCACCACATTGTGCATCTGGCTGTACATGGGTACTGGGGAATCAAACCTGGGTCATTAGGTCTTGAAGGTAGGATCCTTAACTGCTGAACCGTCTCTCCAGCCCTTCTGGTCAGATTCTTGTATCTTCTGTACCTCTATAGCATATTTTCCAGCTTTTCAAACAAAACACTTCAGCTATGATAAAATTATCAGAAAAAATGTTCTGTATTTTTTCCTTGACAATATGTTTGCTTGGCGAAGCATGGTCCAGATTGTTAACATGTATATCTCCACAAGGATTCTCGAAATCCTAAGCCTCACAGATGAATTCCAAATATTTGTCTGAATAGGTTGTTTTGCTCAAAAAGAACCTAAAGAGGTTGACGCTATAAATAAGAAACCAATATTTCCTTGACACAAAGATTTCTCAGCACTCCCTCTAACACGGCCATTGCCTTTTCCCTGAACTCCGATGGATTCTTCTCTCTGACCCTCAGAGCACATAGTGCATGGTGACATGACTCACCTCATAAGCGGGTTCTTTTTCTCACACATATTTCCCAAATCACACCAGAATCTGTTGTCTACCTTTCCTAGAACCATCAGCACACCACGATACTATGTTAACGTCCTTACACAATAACACATTCATGGACTGTTCTGTTATCAGTGTGTCTGGAATGGGGAGAGAGAAGTTTGGGCTCCTCCTACCTCATCCAAAGGCACGCTCTGACATGATGTCAGTTGATAGCGCTCTGGGACAAGAAGAGAGTCCTACCTATATTGTAGGACCCCAGTGTGAACAAACAAAGCTCAGCCCAACTCTTCTGGAATTTTCAGACCCAGTCTGAGACTGTGATCTTTAGTGGGGAGGTCATCTAAACAGAACACCAGAGCGTTTCCTGTGTATCTTTGTTCAGCCTGACTGACAAGGACCATCACGTAAGCGGTGGCTCAGCTGGGCCAGTCATTAAATTAGTGTGCTTTTCTCGTGTGTCCTTATCAAGCATGGACACGATCCCCAAAGGCAACAGATAACATTTCATGACATTGTTAGAATGTTTTTTCTGCCCTTTATCCTTTCTCATACCCTACTGTTTTAAAATATTTTTTGATTTTTTTTTAATTTTTAATGAGAGAGAATGGGTGTACCAGGGCCTCCAGCCACTGCAAATGCACTTCAGACACATGCGCCACCTTGTACATCTAGCTTATGTGGGTACTGGGGAACCAAACCTGGGTTCTTAGGCTTTGCAGGCAAGTGCCTTCACCTCTAAACCATCTCTCCAGCCCTTAAATATTTTTTAAAGTGTTTCCTAATCTAAAGGCCAAACCGTGGCCAGAACAAAAGTTATAAAACAGGGTTTTCAAACATCCACTGAGGGTTTCAATAGAATGCTTTTGGCATTTCCTTTTGGCTCATTCTGTAACCATTCTTGTTACCAAAAAATACATGCTAGCTGTTGGAGAAATTTGGAGATAAATTTCTAGACTCAACCAAAACCAACTTTATTTCATCCCGAGTCTTCATATGTGGAACCTTTCAGCTAAGCAAGCAATCTGCCTGACAAGCATGAGGACCTGAGTTTGATCTCAAGCACCCATGTCAAATGCTGGCTGTGGTTGTGTGTACCTGTAATCCCAGCACTGGGGAGACAGAGACAGGCAGATCTATGGAGCTCGCTGGCTGGCCAGTCTAGCCTATGAAGGAAGATGTCTCAGGCTGGAGAGATAGCTTAGCGGTTAAGGCTCTTGCCTGTGAAGCCTAAGGACCCAGGTTCCACTCTGCAGGTCCCACGTAAGCCAGACGCACAAAGGTGATGCAGGCATACAAGGTCTTACATGAGCACAAGATGGCACACACGTCTGGAGTTCGATTGCAGGGGCTGGAGGCCCCGGAGTGCTAACTCTAACTCTCTCTCTCATTAAAAAAAAATACAAAATAAATAAAACAAAATAACTACTTTTGGGCTGGAGAGATGGCTTAGCGGTTAAGCACTTGCCTGTGAAGCCTAAGGACCCCAGTTTGAGGCTCGACTCTCCAGAACCCACGTTAGCCAGATGCACAAGGGGGCGCATGTGTCTGGAGTTTGTTTGCAGTGACTGGAGGCTCTGGCATGCCCATTCTCTCTCTCTCTGTCTCTCTCTCTCTCTCTCTCTCTCTCTCTCTCTCTGTCTGCCTCTTTCTCTCTGTCGCTCTCAAATAAATAAATGAAAATGAACAAAAAAATTTTTAAATAAATACTTTTCAAAAAAAAGGAAAAAGAATGTCCCTATCCATAAATGTATCTATTGGTAGCTCCCAGCTAATGAAAGTCCCCGTCTCCAAAAGTGGTGGATAGCATACCAGAGGTACAACATGTGGTCCTCTGGCCTCCACATACATGTACATCCATGTGCACCCACATGCACATGCACCCACACACATAGACATAAGAACAAACACACACACATGCATACACAATGCCCACGCACCCCGAAGCAAATGAAAAAAGGAAGTGAGCAACTGTATCCCACTGACCATCCACTTGGCCAGCTTCTTGCTGGACTGAGAGATGAGGGTCACTGTGAGGTCATGTTCATCGTCAAGGAACAAGAGAAAGAGTGTACCTGAGGAGACCCAGATTTCCTTTTTTTTTTTTTTTTTTTTTTGAGGTACGGTCTCACTGTAGCCCAAGCTGACCTGGAATTCACTATGTAGTCTCAGGGTAGCCTTGAATTCACACCGATCCTCCTACCTCTGCATCCCGAGTGCTGGGATTAAAGGCGTGTGCCACCACGCCCGGCGTCAGATTTCTTTTTAATATTTTCTTTATTTATTTGAGTGAGGGAAAGAGGCAGAGAGAGAGAAAGAATGGGTGTGCCAGGGCTTCCAGCCACTGCAAACGAACTCCAGATGCATGCGCCATCTTGTGCATCTGTCTTACATGGGTCCTGGGGAATCAAACCAAGGTCCTTTGGCTTTGTAGGCAAATGCCTTAACCACTAAGCCATCTCTCCAGCCTGAGACCCAGATTTTAAGTCTAGTTCGTTCACCTTCTGGTTGAATTTATTTGACTTTCTGAGGCTGTTTCCACTCTTTTCTAAGCTAAACCCCAGCCCAATACAGCACCCATGGCAGAATGTCCTGACTGGCCCACAGAATGTTTGAAAAATTGGTAAATAAGGGGGTGGGAAGATTGTAAGAGCCACGGAGTGGGTAGGCATACCCTGAGGCATGGTCTACACCCTGCTCCCCACTACTCCACAGGGACTGACTGAGGCCTTCATGACCCCACAGTGAATACCATAACCCCACTGAGGAGAGCCCCCAAGGATGATGGGAGCAGCAGCGAGGGGCTGAAAGAGTATAACCTGGGAGCTGGAGGGATGGCTTAGCAGTTAAGGCACTCCCCTGCAAAGCCAAAGGACCCAGGTTCAATTCCCCAGGACCCATGTAAGCCAGATGCACAAGGGGGCGCACTCGTCTGGAGTTAGTTTGCAGTGGCTGGAGGCCCTGGCACGCCCATTCTCCCTCTCTATTTGTCTCTCTTATTCATGCTCTCTCTCAAATAAATAAAATGTTATTAAATTGTTTTAAAAACGAGTATAACCTGTTATGTATAAAATTAAACAAATATTTTTAATTTTTATTTTTAAGAGAGAGACACAGAGAGAGAATGGGTGCGCCAGGGCCTTTCAACCACTGTGAATGAACTCCAGATGCGAGCGCCCCCATGTGCGCATGTGCGACATCGCACACTGGAGTCACTGCGCACCTGGCTACATGTGGCCTAGAGATTTGAACATACGTTCTTGGGCTTCACAGGCAAGCGCCTTAACCACTAAGCCATCTCTCCAGCCCAACATAAAAAATATTTTTATAATTAATAATTATAAATAATTAAATAAAGATCCAAATTTTAAACTGTCTTTTTAAAAAGACAAAAATGAGTGCCCATAGCCCGACATTTCCCACGTGGGAGCTGAGTGGGCATTTACCCATGCGAGCAGGCATGTCCATGTCTCCCTAGCCAGCCCTGCACACTCATCTCTGTAAGTTATTTGCTACAATATGCATGCAGTTTGCTGCCCTGATCTAGCCATTCATCTGCTACAGTTTTCAGGTTCACTACCCAGCCAACCTCTTCTAAATTTACTTTACTTTCTTCAAAGTTAGCTCGTGAAACAAAAATAAAAAATATTCCCCCAGATGTCCTTAATATTAAGAGACCTACATCATAGTGTTGGCCCATACGAGCTTCTAAGCAGTGAAAATACCCCAGGTCTCCTCCACTGGAGCTCATTGCCAAACATTGGCCTTCATGGCCTATGAGTTTCTCTTTTTTTTTTTTAAGTTTTTTTTTGTTTATTTTTATTTATTTATTTGAGAGTGACAGAGAGAGAAAGAGGCACACAGAGAGAGAGAGAGAGAATGGGCACACCAGGGCCTCCAGCCACCGCAAACAAACTTCAGATGCATGCGCCACCTTGTGCATCTGGCTTACATGGGTCCTGGTGAATCGAGCCTCGAACCGGGGTCCTTAGGCTTCACAGGCAAGCGCTTAACCACTAGGCCATCTCTCCAGCCGAATGGCCTATGAGTTTCTTAATGAGAATCTATATTTTGGGGCTTGAATTTCTGTGTTTCTTATGGGGATTTTAAGATTATCCAATACACTATGATATGAAATCATCAAAGAAAAAAGAAAGAAAGCTTTGAAATAAAGCCCTAAACCAACGCAAAATACTTATCCTCTAAGTACACAGGCTGCATGCTGAGAAGGAGGGTGTCTGTCAACAAACGCATTTCATTATTTTTATTTGTACATTTGAGATGGTTTAAATTTCTTTTTTAAAAAATATTTAAAGCATAAGGACTGGAGAAATAGGCTCAGAGGTTAAGGCGCTTGCCTACAAAGCTGGGTGACCTGGGTTCCATCCCTCAGTCAGTGGTTTGCTTCCAAAGTTTACTACTTGCCAAAAGTGATCTACAACCCTTTATTGCTAATACAAGAATGAAACCAGGTATGGTGACATATGCCTTTAAGCAACTAGCACTGGGAACGCTGAGGTAGGAAGATCAAGGCCAGCCTGAGGCTACAGAGTGAGTTCCAGGTCAGCATGGGCTAGAGTGAAACCCTACCTTGAAAAACAACAACAAAAAGGATGATTTATTGCATATTATATATATGTGTGTGTGTGTGTGTGTGTGTGTGTGTGTGTGTATATATATATACATAATTGTGTACACATACAGTATTATATTATGTATTGTATGTATATGTTGTACATATATATTATTGGGCTATACACAAAATTAAGGTAGCAAGTGCAAATTGAAATACCAAAAAAAAGAAAGAAAAGAAAACATAATCCATAGCAACTCCCAGACTGTGGATCAAGCAGAAGTAGGGACAAGGCAGGACAGGAGATGGACACTCATGACTTTCTCCCTTTGTGTTTAAGATTGGAGCACAGTGCTACTTGGAATGCTCAGCCCTGACTCAGAAAGGTCTCAAAGCGGTTTTTGATGAAGCCATCCTTACTATTTTCCACCCCAAGAAAAAAAAGAAAGGCTGCTCTGAGTGTCCCAGCTGCTGTTCCATTAGCTGAGGTTGCCGGAGACCCGCCTCCACCCCATCCGAGGCTGAGAAAGACAGCCAGTCTCTGCCACCCAGCTCCAGCCAAAAAAGAAGGCACGACCAGAAAGGAATCCCTGCACCCCAAGTCCTGCTCCTCCACCCTGCCAGTGCCCCCAGCACAGCTTCCTGCCAGCCAGCTGCTACGTCCCCCCAGCCAGAGCGACCACACCACACACTGCGAGAACGCTGGGCCAGATTTCAAAGAGGGCGGCTGCTGAGCATGCTGGGAATACTCCAGACCACCTTGTATATTACACCTCCCTTTCCACGACGATGAAGCGATTCGCAATCACCGCAGGAGATCAAAGGGGGGCTCTTCCTGCCTTGGAGGCCTTATTGAGGTCTTTTACAAAACCCAGGAATACAAACACTAACCTTTCCTTTCGGAACCTCCAACCCAGGCATCTTATTATATTCATTTATATTATTGCAAGCAACTTCCTAGCTTCCAGTTTATTCAGACCTTACAAAACATATTGAAGTAGCCTAAAGACAAGGTGGGTTTTCCTGCTTCCTGTTTGGAGCAGGTCTCTACCAAAGTTCTAAGAACCAGCATGGACCTCGGGATGTCTGATTAGAAGAAAACTTTTACAACTTTTGTGAATTTATAAAGCCATGATTTTTGGACCAGGTTGAAAGAAAACACCATCTGAATTTTTGCAGCTCCGGAGTTTTGCCAAAGAGTCACCCTGCGAATGCGTCCTTCCGTTTCCCGCGTGACACAGCCATGCGCACTAAAAATGAACTGTGCGGAAGAAAGTAGTGTTTCTGCCTTCTGCCTAAACTGGTCAGGGCAGGAATATGGCAGAACCTGTCTCCTAAAATACTCTTTATTGAGCAAAGCGGACTCTCCTGCTCTCTCACTTCCGCCTGGAATGTCCTTACACTCTCTCAGTTTTATACTTGCTCAATATGGCCCAACTCCTTGTCCTATCCCATAGTAACCGGACCCAAAAAGAAGGGTCTAGACATTGGACATGAAAGGGCAAGTATTTCAGAGCCCTGAAATATCAAGCAAAGTGCCTCAATTTTTCCTCTTGTTTAGACTGGCTTGCCAGTCTGGTTAAGTGGTTAAGTGGCCTTTTCTAGTTACAACCGGTATTAACTCATCGCCTCTCTCTTTTCCTTACTCATTCTCCCAAGTGTCTGTTAAGGAACTAGATTAGTAAGTACCATTTCCAGAATGACTGCTACATAGAACAGAGATTTTTTCTTTGGACAGGAAAAATGCCCATTAAGGACCCATGTGTCCTTTCCATATGACAGTTCCAAATATCCAAGAATTCTTAGATGAGAGTAAATTACCTTCTATGTTTTAATTGGAGGCTATGAGTCATTCTAATGAGTCTTATTCGCTTATAAATGCCCTGGAATTATCAAGATAGGATGAGTTTTATTATATCTTGATAGTATAAAATTATACTTTTTTCCCTAGATTCAATCTCTCTCTCTGCATGGGGGGAAGGGGCGGGGGAATCTTTCTAATCTCGTCTCTCCTACAGGAACCACATAGAATTGTTTGATACGAGTCTTTTCTCTTGAGATCTTCCATGACACCTGCTTCAGTCTTTGGGGGGATTTTGTTTATTTAGAATCTCTTAAATGTATTTTTCCTTCTTCCACATTTTGGTATTATTTTCCTTCTCTTCCATTTAATCACTAAACACTTTCTGCAATGCATACACACACACACACACACACACACACCACCTAAAAGGAAATAGGAGTTTTATAAATCAAACCTTGGCATTTAGAGAAAGCGAGGACTCTCTGCCCTCCTAAGTGGAAATGAAGTATGCATAAGCTATAACACTGCAGAGGTTATGAATTCATCCTTCACACACAGTAATGAGCATTTAGCCCTGTAATGAAGAGAGTGCTTTCAGCCAGTTTGGCTACGTGCGGCATAGTTACACATTGCTAAGGAGCAGTTCCTCGCTTCTCATTGTTGTGGATGAAAGATTGAAAGCAGCAGGTTGGCTCAACCAAAGAGATTTTGCCAGATGTGTGCATTCAACAGACAAACAGCTCCCTGGATCATCACCTTATTAATGGGCCATGGACATTAACTTGTTCTGGCCTAGAACCAGAACCTAGCTAGAGATGGGGTATCTGGAGGGAGCACAGACTTTGAGAGGTCTTAGGAGCCATTTGCTAAATAAAATAATGTCAAACAAAGCACCTAAATGTTTTAATGCTAGTAATTAGTTAGCATATATTCCCCGTTTTATGGCAGAATCTAATTCATTCACCAAAACAGTTCCTTGCCATAGGATCAAATAAAAACATTCTGAAAATCAAAGAGACATAGAAGCTGGGCGTGGTGGCACATGCCTTTAATCCCAGCACTCAGGAGGCAGAGGTAGGAGGATCGCTATGAGTTCAAGGCCACCCTAAGACTACATAGTGAATTCCAGGTCAGCCTGGGCTAGAGTGAGACCCTACCTTGAAAAAAAAAAAATACATAGATGCCTAAGAAAGGATTTATTCACAGTCCACACTATCTTCTGGAGTCCACAGGTAGCTGCTGGAGGGTAGAAATGGCCTCGGGAGCCACAGTGCGATCCCTGCAGTGCGTGGATGAGCAACAGGGCCAAGATGGGCTGGGGGGGGGGGGGTACTGGGCAGGGCTGGGATGGTGCGGCTGCTCTGCTTCCCCAAGCCCCAGCAGCTCCATACTGCAATCCCTCATCATCACACACGTCAAGTTAGAGTCTTGTAGAGGTTTTATTGGAGTTGCTTATCTTACAACTTCCAGTTCGCATTTTGAACATATGATTTTATGTAGTTCGCTGACTATAATTAGTCATCTATCAAGCTAGCAATAAGCTGTGACAAGAATTCAATCTTCACATTACTATGCCTAGAGTCCAGAGTGTACCACAGTGTAACCCTAGTCAAGTAGCTGCTTTGACAAATATTGCTTTCTCTCAGAGAGTCAATTGAAAGAGTTAGTGGACACCTTGGGCTCTTTTGAAAGTACAAAAGGATTAAGGCTCAAGTCAAAGCCTGGTCCACAGAAAGAAATCTGGGCTGATTTCTGCCTATAAAATTATACTCAAAAAAAAAAAAATGATGACAGAAAGCAATAGCTATAGCAACCTAAACCAAGAAGTGCGGAGTTGGAAAGATAAACGCTAAGTCCTACCCTTATGACAGAAGTGAGATTTTGATCCTATGATTTCAAAAACAACGTGTCTGATCATGATATGCAAAGATTCATTTGGAAAGTTTCTATAAGAGAAGAGCCAGGTGAAGTGGGAGTAACCCATACTCAATTTTCATGGAGCCACTACTCAGGAAATAGTGTGAAAATGACAATCACAACTACACCCACAATTTTAGAAGAAAACTAAGCCAGATGCATGCCTGTAATCCTAATATTAGAGAGGCAGAGACAGGAAGATTGCCATGAGTCGGAGGCCAGCCTGATCAACCCAGTAAGTTAGCCAAGGCTGTATAGTATGACCCTACCTCAAAAAGGAAGGAAGGGAGGAAGGGAGGGAGGAAGGAAGGGAGGAAGGAAGGAAGGAGGGAAAGAAGGAGGGAAAGAAGGAGGGAGGGAAGGAGGGAGGGAGGGAAGGAAGGAGGGAGGGAGGAGAAAGAAAGATAGAAAGGGAAGATAAATCTAGAATATGGATACAACAAATATGTCACTATGTAGAATGCAAGTTTCAAGGAAAAACCATCTAAATTAAGTCAACCCTCTTAAAACTCATATAACAGAGCTTGGAGTGGTGGTACACACCAACAGTCCCAGCACTCAGGAAGCTGAGGTAGGAGGATCATGAGTTTGGGGGCTACCTAGCAAGTTCAAGGCCAGCCTGGCTCCACAAAGAAGAAAGGCAAGCCCACACCTGACAGTTCTCCTGAAGAACTGGTAACTTCTGCCCAGCCTCCCAAGGTCTAGGGAAGACAGAGGGGACAGTGGATTTGGCAAGCAGGCCATGAGCAGGGCTACTCAAGTGATAATCCTAGGTAATTCTACACCATGACTCACTACACATGGACACAAAGTCCTGGACAATGCTCTTTACAGCTTGAATAGCACAGAAGGGACTGGCTCAGTGGTTAAGGCGCTTGCCTGCAAAGCCTAACGAATGGGTTTCCATTCCCCAGTACCACATAAAGCCAGATGCACAGAGGTGTATTCATCGGGAGTTTGTTTACAGCAGCTGGAGGCCCTGGCACACCCATTCTCCCTCTCTTTCTATCTGTATCTATATTTATCTATCTATCTCTAGCTCTATCTCTCTGATTTCAAACCAATAAATGCAAATATTTTTAAAGGGGCTAGAGAGGTGACCCAGCAGTTAAAGGGCCTTGTTTGCAAAGCTTGGTGGCCTGGGTTCAATTCCTCAGTGCCCACATAAAGCCAGATGCACAAAGTAGTGCATGTATCTGGAGCTTGCAGTGGCAGGAGGCCCTGGTATATCTATTCTCTCTCTCTCTCTCTCTCTCTCTCTCTCTCTATCTCTGTCTCTCTCTCTGTCTCCTTGCAAATAAATAAATAAATAAAAGTAAAAATATTTAAATAGAAGTGAATAAATAACTTTGAAAGTCTCCTGAAAAGACTCACTTTGGGATATTTGATTCCAGGCATATGAAAAGTAAATGTTCCTCTTCACTGGGATACTCCTAAAGAAAAAGACTAGAGTCAATGTGTGCAAATGCATTAAGTGCAGAAATATAAGATAAAGCAATAATCTGTGATGTCTCCATGGTCAATGAAGACCAGAAAAGAAATCACAACACCAAGCTCTACACAGCCTTGAGGGCCTCGGCTGGGCTCTCTGGGGAACACTGGATCAGAAATGCATCAGAGTTTGGCTCATCTGTGAAATGGTGGGATGCAAGTTAACAACCAGATCCTGGCTTTGAAATTTTGCTACAGGAAATAAGAGTAACGACTACATGACTAATCTTGTTCCCAATCTGTACTTTTCTCCTAAAGGCATATTCTGTCAAAAACTAGTTTTGCTTTGGTGCATGTATGTTTTTTTAAAGGCATTCTACCCTGATGGTTTCCTTTTGTTCCATAAGTTCTGTGGTGCCTCAAACACTTTATAATACTATACCTAGAGAACCTAGTTTGCTTTCTTAGCTGTGTCCTCAAAGGCTCTCCATGGATTCCGGTTACCTCTGCTGACCAGGGTGTGGTCAGTGCTACAGGGCACTGTAAAGAGAGGTGGCCTTACTCAGCTCTTCTTAGCCTCCCACTAGCCTACAACAATCATTTGAGCCCGTTGGTTCTTTGGGGAGAAAGTAGGGTACATTTCAGGCAGTTTGCAAATGCACATCTAAAATTACCTCTGTCTGCCATGTTGGAGTCGCGTAGCTTCCCGTCTCCTCAAGGAGCCACAGGCAAGCAAGTCAATAAATTCTACATTCTCATCACCTGGGGAAATTGTCTTCTGCTCTGAGCAAACAGAAAAATTGCTACTGAAGTACTGAGATCTCAAAACTGTATCCCAACCACAACAGTTCACGTTCCGCACAGTGTGAGCTACCCAGAGCCAACAGACGTACAGCGAGACTGATGGTTCTTACCATGTGGGTCTTGTGTGAAGGCCGTTCTCTGTATCTTTCTCATAAGTAATGGAAAGTTATTTCCTGTACTGTTACCTTGCCATTTACTTTGTGTCACATGCCGACTTTCAGGTCATTAAATAATCTTTTTTTTTTCCTAGTCCCATTTGTGGGTCACTTGAGGGTGTCTCCGTCAGCCACTCATGCAAACCTCCTTCTGCAGACAGACCTCCTTTTAGAATGGGACATTGACTAGCTGTTACTCAAAATGTGGCCCAGGGACCTGCACCAGCTCAGACCCAGTCCAGGCCTACTGAACTAGAATCTGTCCTTTAATGAGACCCCAAGTGGTTCATGCACACATTAAAACTGGGGAAGAACTAGCCTATGAGACAACCAAGTTCATTATCAGTCTTGATTTCCAAACACAGAGTCTGCATGCTGAAGAAACCATCCACTTAGATTGTCCCGCGGGTATTTTTTTGGGTCAGTATTTAAGTCGTTCACATTTACTGGTTGAATAAAGGGCCGCCAGCATCCTTTCTTTTTCTTACTAAGTGCAGAGTGAAGGAATATGCATATGTTGGGATTGAGCAGAAAGGCAGTGCCTGGTTTGAAAGATCCGCTGACTCAAAAAATATCTGATCTGAAAATCTTTGGGGTAATTTATAAGGGAAACAGAATAAAACAAAAAAAAAAAAAGTCCCTGAAAATTTCCACCCATGAAGAAACAGGATTTCTACCACTTGAAGCGATACACTTATAAAACGAAGAGCAGATTTGCAAGGCATGAAATCTTGAAGAAACTTAAGTCATGGAGCTGAACGTGTCAGATAAGGGCCAACTGCAAACAGCTTGTCCTCTAGACAGGAACAGACCCAGCGTGCCCGTCTCCTGCCCTAAGCACAAACCATGGAATCACACCCTTAGCGTGTTTTTACTCACATCACTGGGGAACACGCTTTCTCCCCCCCCCCCCCCCCGGCGCACACTTTACCCTCTGTCCAGAGCCCTGAGAGCAACTGCGACATACCAAAGCCCGCCGGTCTTGTGGGGCTCCTACTGCTGTTGAACACATTCTTGGTACAAATCGCGCCTCCCTTTGAACAAATCCAGTAGGAGACAGGGAGCACCACTCCCTTGTCAGTGACTCTATTACAGAATAAGGACCTGATCCCATTGTGCTAGTGTCTCACTAAGGGACCTCTTCCCCTGTGAAGTCCCATCCCCCTTCCTCCTCCCACCCAGTTTTCCCTTCACAGTACGGACAGAAGCCTGACTTGGGGCCTTGCAGCCCAATGTCCTCCTTCATGCTCCAGGAGGCAGCAACCTGTGTCCTGAGATGATCCTGCCACCAAGAAGCTTTGAAACTGGGACACCACTGACATCTGGAGCAGCTAGGAGCCTTGAAGGGGCTTCGTCAAATCCAAAAATGAAATCTTACCCAAGATTATTTTCATTCCTGCAAATATATTCCTGATTTCTTGCTTGTAACCACCAGTGCAATCTGCCAAAAGAGCTTCTCCCACTGGGGCCTGCATGTCTTCAGCAGTGTTCCCAAGCAAGTCCCCGGCCGGAGGCCGGACTTTAGCCTCTTTGGAGAAATGAGTAGGGGGAGAAAACTGACATCAACAATTGATGTGCTCTTTAAGAACCCATTTGCTTTGGATTATTAAAACTTTAATTCCCAGTCATTTTACTGCGACAGTAAAATGAAGTTTTCAACCCAGACTAACTAAAAGCCTGTCTTCATTTGAATGAAAATCTCTCTTTTTTTTCTGCATACATGTGTGAGGTGTGTAGGTGTGCATGTGTGTGAAGGTATGCAAGCGCTGTGTCAGAGGACAGCGTCAGGTGTCCCCTCCATTGTGCAACCTCTCACTGATTCCAGAGCTTGCCATTTTTAGGAGCCCCAGAAATTCTCCAGTCTCTGCTCCCCACAGGACTGTGGTGACAGACATGGATGGCCACACCCAACTGTTTACACGGATGCTGGGCACTCAAACTCTGGCAGTTTCTTACTCATTGAACCATCTGTTCAGCCCTGAATAGAAGTATTTCTACAAGAAAAAAAAATCACATTGTAGCAAGCAAATACTGGAGAAAAGAAACCCTTTGCCTGAGCCATCTTGCTTCATCCCTCGCTTGAAGTATAAAGCCTGAAAATTTTTTAGGGGTGAATTTTGAACTTATGGAACATGAGTCCATTGGCTCTACCTAAAGTTAGCTCAGAGTTTTGGAATGCTGCAATGCGCAGCCAGTTTGGATCAGGCTATGTTTCTCAGTGTCCACGGAGAGACGGTTCGCTCTCCTTTCTTGAGCTTGCTCAAGTAGGACCCCAGAGCTGAACAAAAATCTTCCTCTTGAAGCATTTCCAGCATATTTTAAAATGCCAGATGTCCTCATTTTGGCCCTCCCACCAAATATTTTAATTGTGACTTATGCAGATTCCCAAAGGAATGCAGCCTGGAGGTTCAAGACATCCCAGAAGCTTGGGTCACCGGGCTTTGATAGCTCAGCTCTTCACACTGTGCACCCTTAGGAACCCTTCCATGAGCAGCACAGCAAAGCCAAGAAGGCAGGATCTGTCCATACACTTTGTGTTCAGAGAACTTGCAAACAAACAAGGTTAAATCCCTATTCCATGTGCTTAGTTCTGCATGCATCTTTCCTGAAGATGACTTCATAACTGACAATATATTTTGTGTGTGTGTGTGTGTGTGTGTGTGTGTGTGTGTGTGTGTATAGTTTATTTTCAGAGAATAAATGTGCTTTTCAAAATGGCTTGTGAACATTCACGTTTATTCCTTGGTGGTAATCTTATCTTCAACATTACCAAATAAACATTATCATGCTCAGGTTGATACTACTAATATTCTTGCGAAAGCAAGATGGGTTTTTTTAATATTTATTTATTAATTTATTTATTTGCAAACAGAGAAAGAGGCAGAGAGAAGAGAGAGAGAATGGGTGACCCAGGGCCTCTTGCCACTACAAATGAACTCCAGATGCGTGTGCATCTGACTTTATGTGGGTCCTGGGGAATCAAACTAGGGTCATTAGGCTTTGCCAGCAAACACCTTAACCACTGAGCCATCTCTCCAGCCCACAAGATGGATCCTGCTGTCTTTTGGAAAACGACTGTTTGTTTAGAGGGCATTCTGGACTTTACTTGTCTGTGAATGCCTTTCTAAAAGGAGAGCAGGATAATCCCTGGAAATTCGTTGACATCAGGAATGAGCCTCTGCTTTACACTGCCAAGGAGCCTCCCACCCCACCGGCTCCCTTGCTTTCTCATGGCTTCCAGATCTCTCACTCCTTGGATTAGGTGTCGCCTGCTTGAGGGGCTTTTGTGCCCCCTTCAGACTCTCCAGGACCACAGCAACCAGCTTTGAAGCCCTCCTGTCCCCTGAACACCATTCCAGCTCATGCCACTCATTTAAACCAGAGGACCATTACTATGAAATATATGCCAGGTTCATCATGCAAATAAGGAACATAGTCCTTATAACTCGGTAGATGTTTCATTATTTAAAATTTTTCAATAGAAAATAAAGGCTGAGAGCTGGAGAGATGGTTCATCAGTTAAGATGCTTGCCTGCAAAGCCTAACAATCTGGGTTCAATGCCCCAGTACCCAGGTAAAGCCAGATGCACAAAGTGGCACATGCATCTGGAGTTCATTTGCAGTGGCTAGAGACCCTGGCATGTCCATTATCTGCCTCTCTCTCTCTCTCATTCTCTCTGCATGCAAATAAATAAATAAATAAAGGTTGAAGAATTTGCCAAAGAATTGTTGAAAACTTATCTCTTCACAGTTTGCTTAACTTTCTTTTTTATATATTATATTTATATTTATTTATTTGAGAGAGAGAGAATGGGTGTGCCAGGGCCTCTAGCCACTGCTAGAGCTCCAGACACATGCACCACCTTTGTACATCCAGTTTTATGTGGGCACTGTTCTGGCAAGCACCTTAACTGCTAAGCTATCTCTCCAGCCGAGTTTGCTTAACTAACTAAGGACTATAATACATTGTTTTGTTTCTTTGTTTTGGATTTTTAGAGACAGGGTCTCAGCATGTAGAACTCATTGTAGTCCAAGTTGGCCTCAAACTTGTGATCCTCCTGCCTCAGCTTCTCATACTCTGGGTACAACTGTGTGTGTGTGTGTGTGTGTGTCATTAGAGATACATTCTTTTGAAGATACTCTGTTTTGTGCATGTGTTTATATATATGTGTGTGTGCTAGTGCATGTGTGTGTGTGTGTGGAGGCCACATGTCGTCGCCAGGTGTCTTCCTCAATTACTCTTCACCATGTTTGTTTTGTTTTGTTTTGTTTTGTTTTGTTATGCTTTGTTTTTTGAGGAAGCCTCTCACTTAATCTAGAACTCACATATTGAGCCCAGGATCTGCCTGTCTCTGCCTCCCTGGTGCTAGACTACAGGTGAACACCACCACACCCAGCATTTGGGTGAGTGCTGGAAGTCTGAACCCAGGTCCTCACACTTGAGCAGCGAGTACTTTATCCACAAAGCCATCCCCCCAGACCCTTTGATGGCATCTTGAATGAGACCACCTTCACAGAGGCCTCACACAAAACTGTATGAAAAACAATTTATCAGTTATATCTTCATTTTTTAAAAATTTTTTTGTTACTTTATTTATTTGAGAGTGACAGACAGAGAGAGAAAGAGGCAGAGATAGAAAGAGAGAATGGGCATGCCAGGGCCTCCAGCCACTGCAAACGAACTCCAGACACATGCGCCCCCTTGTGCATCTGGCTAACGTGGGTCCTGGGGAATCGAGCCTCAAACCGGGGTCCTTAGGCTTCACAGGCAAGCACTTAACCACTAAGCCATCTCTCCAGCCCTTTATCTTCATTTTAATACACAGTTATCTCTATACATTTATTATCTATAAAATGATCTAATTGTATTAAATGATTACATTTATTTTATTACATTAGATAGGTAATTTGAAGAGTTAAGTGGGCCAACACAGAAGAACTTGGTACTTTCCTAGTGGCTCCTTCATTTCCTAACGAGTGGAAGAAAGGAAGCATGAATGACTACCTAAGCCAGTGGCTCTAATGAAGCCAGATTAGGAATTGCCTGTGAGAATTTATGTTCTCCAATCAAAAATACTCTCATGAGCTGGAGAGATGGCTTAGCAGTTAAGGAGCTTGCCTGAAAAGCCTAAGGACCTGGGTCTATTCTCCAGTATCCACATAAAGCCAGATTCACAATTGCACATGCATGTGGAGTTTGCAGCAGCTGGAAGCCCTGGCACACCCATTCTCTCTGTCTCTCTCTTTCTCTCTCTCACTCGTGCTCTCTGTGCGAACAAATAAAATAACAATTTTTTGTTTAAAAAATTTTTGTTTTATTGAGAGAAAGAGGCATATAGAGAAAGAATGGGCATGCCAGAGCCTTCAGCCATTGCAAAACAACTCCAAATGCATGTGCCACCTTGTGCATCTGGCTTACATGAGTCCTGGGGAATTGAACCTGGGTTATTTGGCTTTGCAAGCAAGCACATTAACCTCTATAAAAAACCCAATAAAAATATTTTTCAAAAATACTCTCACCAGGCGTGGTGGCACACGCCTTTAGTCCCAGCACTTGGGAGGCAGAAGTAGGAGGATCGCCATGAGTTCAAGGCCACCCTGAGAAGTGAATTCCAGGTCAGCCTGGACTACAGCAAGACCCTATCTTGAAAAAGCAAACAAAAAAAATACTCTCATGGTAGATAGCAGGGCAGCTTGCAATTGATAACACTCATGGGCTCCATGACGGGAGAGCAAATCAAAGACGGGTGATGCTGAGAAAGGCAAGGAGCTCTTTGTTCAGAAGTGTGTCCAGTGCCACACTGTGGAAAAGGTAGGCAAGCACAAGACTGGACCAAATCTCCACAATCTGTCTGGGTGGAAGACCAGTCAGGCCCCAGGATTCTCTTACATAGATGCCACCAAAAACAAAGGCATCACCTGGGAACAGGATACACTGATGGAGCATTTGGAGACTCCCAAAAAGTGTATCCCTGGAACAAACATGATCTTCACTGGCATCAAGAAGAAGAGGGAAGCAGGGAGTGGTGGCGCACACCTTTAATCCCAGCACTCGGGAGGCAGAGGTAGGAGGATCGCCGTGAGTTTGAGGCCACCCTGAGACTACATAGTGAATTCCAGGTCAGCCTGGACCAGAGTGAGACCCTACCTCAAAAGCCAAAAAGAAAAAAAAGAAGAAGAAGGGAGAAATGGCAGACCTAGTAGCTTATCTTTATAAGGCTTCCAATGAGCAATGGCCACTCCTGTCTTTATTACAAAACAGAAATGTCTTGTGGCTTTTAATAGGTACCATAATTTTATTGATTTCGTATACCACAATTCAGATGACAAATGCCTAACACTATTTTTGTTGGACAGTCCTTATTTAAGTAAAATTGGCTTGCAATAAGTGAATGTGGTCTTAAAAAAAAAAAAGTATTCTGGGGCTGGAGAGATGGCTTAGCAGTTAGGCATTTGCCTGCAAAGCCAAAACACCTTGGTTCGATTCCCCAGGACCCATGTAAGCCAGATGCACAAGAAGGCGCATGCATCTGGAGTTCGTTTGCAGTGGCTGGAGGCCCTGGTGCGCCCATTCTCTCTGTGTATGTCTCTCTCTCTCTCTCTCTCTCTCTCTCTCAAATAAAAACAATAAAACTGAAAAGGAGTCAGGTAAGGTAGTTCTTTAAATTCTCACAGACAGTGTCCTTAATAACCTTCCTTAATATGACATATATTTACTATAAATTTTTTGAGGCAGGGTCTCATATAGCCCAGGCTAGCCTCAAACTTCCTATGTAGGAGAGGATGCCTTTGAATTTCTGATCCTCCTGATTCTACCCTCCCAAGTCACGGGATAACTGACATGTACCACTATGGACAGTGCTGGAAATCAAATCCAGGGCTTCATGCATGCTTGTCAAGCACTCTACCAATTGATCTATATTCTCAGCCCACCAGCTTTTTATTTTTTTATTTATTTATCTTTTGTTTTGTTTTGTTTTTCAAGGTAGGGTCTCACTCTAGCCCAGGCTGACCTGGAATTCACTATGTAGTCTCAGGGTGGCCTTGAACTCATAGCGATCCTCCTACCTCTGCCTCCAGAGGGCTGGGATTAAAGACGTGCCCCACTATGCCTGGTTTACCATTTTTTTTAATACCATGGATTAGCAACCCCACTGACTATCGACCAACATCACCTGCCCCGCAGACCTCAGTCCTAGTCACCTTGGTGGCTCCGATGTCTGTTACAGGAACAATGTCCTCCTTGCTTCTTAGAGCTTGTTGCTCTGGTAAGGAAAGTGTCCTGTGAACCACAGGCTGGTGATGGGTCGTTGGTCTTACATGCTAAGTCTGTCCTAGCCAGGCTCCACAGCACTGCCCGGACAGTTAAAGCTCCTTCTCTTCCCTGATGCATGCCATCATTTACATCCTGAGCACGGCTCCGCATGGGCTTGTGGCCTGCCACTGTCCTCCTGTCATCCCAGTCCACACCCTCAAGGTCCACTGTGGAGTACATTCTACCAGTTCCTCCTGGCTCACGGGGTCCTGAGGCTCCTTCAGTGCAGACTGGTTCCTCTCCCAGAGGGCAAGCCTTTCCCCTGATTATTCATCTAGAACATAGGGGTTGTAAGGGCCTATAAGAAGAGCAAGTATCAAAATATATATATATATATATATATATATATATGAGACATACATATACATATATATACACACATATATATATATATATATATATATATTTTTTTTGAATATATATTCCTCAGAAGGTCCCCAAGCAAGAGGACTCTACTCTCCAACAAGGACGAGGAGAAAAGGAGTTAAGCCCCTCTGCAGGAAACATTCTGGGTCTCTGGGTCTCTCCTTCCTTCCTTTTAGGGCCATGAGTTAAGTGTAGAAGACTTGCCAGGGAGGTATGGTCAGCCTTTTCAATAGCTGGGCTGCTCCTACACTTAAACCAAAGCCTGGTTTTCAGCTCAGTCTGTCTCTTTTCCGAGGCAGTATTCATACCATGCCTGCCCTGAGGGTTTCAATGGCACTAAAGAATTAACTAATCCCACGGTTCTTGTAATTGCCATCGTCCCGTCTTCATAGCTGGCAAACGTTATAGATACGGCATTCGGAAGCGCACACCTTGCCCTGGGTAGATGCCACGGCGGTTCTCCTCAGGGGGGCCTAGTCACTGTGATTCACAGCATGCCTTGTTGCCTTTGCAGCCCATGTTGCATCGCAGCCTGGCCCTTCCGAAACGTTCCCATTCAGTTTTACACGTTGTCCTGAGATCCGCTCTCCATCCATCTTCAACCTGCTGCCCCAGAAGTCAATATTTATGTGAGAGAGACCTTCCCCTCCCTTCTCATCTGATTCCCATTTGAGTCAGCTAAGGTTTGGAAGACGGAAGGTGAGAGAAGGTTGGGTAACCCCTCTCATCCCAACACACAGTTTGGCATCGGCTGCCCAGCCCTGCCAAAGGTCACAGCTCCTGTCAGGCATAGCTCCCCTGCAGCTCTCTTGCAGGAGTGGTGAGCATGTCCCCTTCCGGTTCTGTCACCCCCCCAGCGTTGCCCACTCCTTCCAAACCAGAAGCGATTCACCCCTCCTTGCTGGTTTCGTTAACTCCGGCCAAGTGTGTCATTTGCTTCCTGCCAGGGTCCTTGCTAAGACTGCAGTCATTGTTCCCCAAGCCCTGGCAAATGGGCTTACCTCAGGAAAGCTGGAGCACAGCTTCCTGAAGTGGGAGACAACTCGGAGTCCTTCCTAATCACCCTCCACAGTGCCAGCGGAGACCACCACACGCAAACCTCTTCTCTGTCGGAGTGACTTCCTCGCCTCTGGACAGGGCCGCTTGTGGCGACTTCTGTTCATGTCTTTTCTCCCATATGCTCATCCCCACATCCAGGTGCCTGGCCGTCGGCCTCAACGTTCATCCTGCTGCTTCTCACGAGGACTCATTGATTCCTCCCTCAAGGAGGACTCCTGGCTCCTTGCTTAGATGTGACAGGGGTTGCAGGTGGCATGACCTCTGGCACTCATTCTATCTAAAGTCACCTATGTGGTTTGTTTTTTAGAACTAATTAGTAAATTTACTCAAATGAAAGAAGCTTAAATGTTACAGAAATGAAAAACACTAGGAATCTATATATAATAAAAAGTGAATATAGCCGGGCATGGTGGTGCACGCCTTTAATCCCAGCACTTGGGAGGCAGAGGTAGAAAGATTGCCGTGAGTTCAAGGCTACCCTGAGACTACATAAGTGAATTCCAGCTCAGCTGAGCTAGAGTAAGACCTCGGAAAAAAAAAAGTGAATATAAATTCGCCAAACCCATGGACATTTCCAGTTAAACATTCATACAAATACATAATCACCTTTTCTGTTTATATAAGGATAAAACAACCAGACAAATATAATATGAAGATTCTGGCAAAAAAAAAAAAAAAAACAGAGCCACTAAAAATATTCTCAAGTTTAAAAAATGGTGTGAGGGCTGGAAAGATGGCTTAGCGGATAAGGCATTTGCCTACAAAGCCAAAGGACCTCAGTTTGATTCCCCAGGACCCATGTAAGCCAGATGCTCAAGGAGGCACATGCGTCTGGAGTTCATTTGCAGTAGCTGGAGGCCCTGGTGTGCCCATTCTCTCTCTCCCTCTCTCTGCCTCTCTCTCTCTCTTTTTCTCTCTCTCTCTCTCAAATAAATAAATTAACAAAGTTTAAAAAATGGTGTGGGATATATTTCAATAACAACATCCTTTATGAATATTAAACCCTTGATTGAATTCCATGATTTTATTATGCCAGAAGCATTGGGTCTTCTTATTTTTTAAAAAAAAGAGATAGTGGTATAATAATACATTGGCTTATTAATAATTAAGGCATTTTGTATACACAGTATCAGTGTGGACTATTTACGATGATGGTTTAAACTTTCAAAGTCTGTTCAACAGAAGAGGCTGCAGACATTGAAATCGTTTTATGAAATACAATAAAATTAATGATTGGATTTGTACTTCCTCGTAGTAAGTCCTGTCTTACTTTCTTGCATGAGTATGGATTGAAGTCTCACGCAGGACCGCATGAAGACCCGGCAGTTCTCACCCCATGCTGCACACAGCCATGTAAACTGATGCAGCGACAGCGAACGGACTCCTGTGCGCGGTCAGCTCAGTGACGCTGAGTGTCTTTCCACTTCAGTGTGAGGTAGATTGTTAGGGTTTCGTTAGTAGTTTCATCATGTGGCTTTTAAAGGGAAAAAAAATGATTTGATTTCTTCCATAGTCCACAGTTCTCAGAAGAGACCTACTTTTGGAAATCATTTAGCCTGGTGATGTTTTCAAAAACCAAAAGCTCTGTGGTAGATGAAACTTCTCAATGCAACTGTAATAAATAAGCATCTAGCCAGGCGTGGCGCACGCCTTTAATCCCAGCCCTTGGGAGGCAGAGGTAAGAGGATTGCTGTGAGTTCGAGGCCACCCTGAGACTATGTAGTGAATTACAGGTCAACCTGAGCTAGAATGAGACTCTGCCTTGAATAACCAAAAAAAAAAAAAAAAAAAAACCTTATAAATAAGCATCTGGATCCTTAGCTATATTACCAGTGTCTCCCGGAACCAAAGTAAGATGGTTTTCCTGTTCCCATAATCCACTTAACTGTTGCTTCAAAATTTTAATATTTTCATCATTCATAATTTGTGTTTTGGGTGATAGTTCTGACCACCACCTTTTTATTACTGCTTGGAGCCAGTTTAAACCAACTATTACATATTCTTCAAATTTGCTTTTTAGTAATGACTTTACTAGAGACGACAAGTCTACACAGCAGCCAAGTGAGGCATATTGCTTTTCTTCCTATTAGTTTGAACAGGAAGGCAAGCTACCACAACCCCAAGATCTTCCATCCTCACCAAACAGGCAACAAGTTCACTTATACTTCTCTTTCTCCAGAAAGTTAAAGCTACATTTAATCTCAAATTTCTGCTGAATAAAACTTGGGCCATTGTTTCATGGACCTGAGAACCCTCAGAAAAAAGCCACTGTATTTTGATGATGGGCTTTCTGCTTGTGAAGAACCAGAATCACTAGAGACAACCAAAAATGTTCCACTATCATGGTGTAATTTTTCAGGCAAGTGGCCTGCACAAGCCAGTTCATTTTCTTTATTTGCCATGTCACAGTCCCCACTTTTAGGGGACAGTTTGTTTCTGTAACAGGGATCTAGAAATGGGTGATGACCTTTCTTTCTGCGACAGATCACCTTGCGTACTTTATCTGGGCTTCTCACGACTTGTCCAACTGTTCTACTTATGTAAGCAGTCAACTGGTTTGGAGATTTCTTAACCTCCTTCATGTTCTTATTAGTGAAATTAGAGACCCTCTTTCTAGGAAGATCAATGGAATGGTCCTCAATGTTATTACAGGAGTTCCATTTTTTTAAGATTGTTGGTTTTAGATGCCATAACTTCTTAAATACTGGCACCTCATGGTACCTGCATCCCATCCAACCACAGTGCTGACCAGCTGCACCCCGCAGCCTAGAGCATCCCTCCGTCCCAGGCCGGGCCCCACTCAGAGCCATTCCGTCTATGTTCTTTAGTGAACATGAAATCCCAAATTAAGGTTTAAGTAAAAATAACCATAACTTTATAACAGTTCTTAATATTATATAAATTGTATTATAAACTAAAAAGAGGGGCTAGAGAGATTGCTCAGTGGTTAAGGCCCCTGCCTCCAAAGCCTAATGACCTGAGTTCAGTTCCCCAGTACCCATGTAAAGCCAGATGTACAAGGTGGCGAATGCATCTAGAGTTCATTTGCAGTGGCTAGAGGCTCTGGCAAACCCATTCTCTTTCTCTCTATCTACCTTTTTCTCTCTTTCAAATAATAAACAATTTAAAAAAAACAAACAAACTAAAAAGGGCTAAAGAGATGGCCCAGCAGTTAAGGCACTTGCCTGTAAAGCCTAATGACCCTGGTTCAATTCCCCAGTACCCACATACAGCCAGATGCACAAAATAGCACATGCATCTGGAGTTCACTTGCAGTGGCAGGAGGCCCTGGTGTGCCCATTCTTTCTCTTTCTCTTTCTCTCTGACTGCAAATAAATAAATAGAAATTTTAAAACTTTTTTTTTAATTTTTTTTTTGTTATTTTTATTTATTTATTTGAGAGCAACAGAGAGAAAGAGGCAGATAGAGAGAGGGAGAGAGAATGGGCGCGCCAGGGCCTCCAGCCACTGCAAACAAACTCCAGATGCGTGCGCCCCCTTGTGCATCTGGCTAACGTGGGTCCTGGGGAGTCGAGCCTCGAACCGGGGTCCTTAGGCTTCACAGGCAAGTGCTTAACCGCTAAGCCATCTCTCCAGCCCAAGAAATTTTAAAACTTTTAAAAATATTTTAGGGGGCTGGAGGGATGGCTTAGTGGTCAAGGCATTTGTCTACAAAGCCAAAGGACCCAGGTTCAATTCCCCAGGACCCACCTTAGCCAGATGCACAAGGGGGCGCACACGTCTGGAGTTTGCAGTGGCTGGAGGCCCTAGCGTGCCTATTCTCTCTTCCTCTCTCTCTCTCTCTCCCCCTTTCTCTGTCAAATAAATAAACAAAAACAAAATATCTTTTAAAAACATATATTTTTAGGGGCTGGAGAGATTGCTCAGCAGCTCAGGCATTTGCTTGCAAAGCTTAACTACCCAGGTTCAGTTCCCCAGTACCCACATAATACCAGCTGCACAAAGTGGCGCATGTGTCTGGAGTTCCTTCACAGTGGCTGGAGGCCCTGGCGTGCCCATTCTAACTGTCTGTCTCTCTCCTCTATTTCTCTATGCCTACAAATAAATAAATAAAAATATTTAAAAGAAATATTTTTAAAAACCTAAAAGAGTATTGTGTATATATATGGGGGTGTTAATAAAGTCTAAATTAAAAAAAAAAAAACTAAAAGACTTTTTTGGAAGTTTGCATAAATGCAAAAGAGAGAGAACATACTTTATTGGCATTAATATAGATTTTCATGGCATATTATGAAAAAGTGAACAAGGTTAAATCCAACCCCCAAAATGCCAGAATTAAAGACATTTGCATAAAAGAATTTTTTAAAAGGTCACAAAATCAGCTGCTGTAAGATTTTTAAGAAAAGCAAGAGCTGTAATTGCAGACGATTTTTCTTAGCCAGCAGCAGTACCGTTTTACCCCTACAAACATATAAGACTTCTAGGTTTAATAAATTGCCATTTAAATTTAAAATATACTTAAATACAAAAGAGTATTTGTAATATTGATCATTTTACCATAACTTTGGGAAAATAGCACACTCTAAAACGTGAGTTTAGTTTCAGCTGTTTTGATGCTAAATGCTAGTTACAGTTTTTCCTGAGTTTTTTTGGTTGACACAATAATGATCTTAGGGGATTTAAGGAGTTTTGCCTGGGAGAAAAATTAACCAAATGCAAACATCTTTTATTAGGAGTGATTTTCTATCAAGTTCCCTTTTTTCATATTTATCTGAGCAGTCTCTTTCTTGTTTAGATAATTGCTCACTTAAAAGGGAAATGAAATGCTTTCTCCAAGAAAACGTCACATAGGGAAGACAGTACATTGGTTTTGATCATTTCTTGCTCTTTAATCAGATCCAGTTGGAACAGCAGTGATTAAATAAAATGTGAGAATTTAAAGACTTTCCAACCCCATTTCCTAATGACATCCTGTGCCTTCCACTCAGTGACGTATCAGTGGCAAACTGAAGGGGGATCGTAATATACAAACTGGTTCCAAAACTCAAGGCGAAGGAAACTTAATTTGTAAGCATATGAGCCAGAGAAAGTACTTTGGCAACGGCATTTTTACCATAAGCGTGCTGCCCTAAGCCAGATAAAGGGAAATGAGGGGGACAGAGCTGAGGTGCTACAGGGACAGGCAAGTACCGGAGGCCCAGGCCACCAGCTGCATGCTGCAGACCATGACGTCAAGCGCTCTCACACTCCGTGGTGGCAGTGTTGCAGGCTCCGCAGTCACAGCGGACAGCCACGGGGTAGGTGTAGAAGGCGTCGACTCCAGGGCCACAGTTAGGCAGCTTGACAGTCACCTGTTTGGTCTCATTGTAGGTACAGACTCGATGATGGGCTTCAATGTAGGGGGGTTCCAGGATAGGTTTCTGTCCCCACAGATAGAAAACGGAGGAGGGATCCATTAGAACACAGCATCCAGTTTCACGTTCTTGGCGCCCCTCATCACGAGCAGAAACTAACTTGGTTTTCAGCTGTTTACTAACATCCCTGTCCCTTTCCACTAGAAACAAACTCCTGAAAGCAGGAAGCCAGCCTTGTTCACTACGATATCCTGAGTTCCCAGAGACATTCCCAGCACACAGGAAGTGCTCCATAAGTATTCAGCACGTGAGTGATCTTATCATTGCAAGAGCCTTCTAGCTGCAGTCTCTCCCTCCTGCTTCCACCACTACGACAGTCTGTTCACAGTCTGTTTTAAATATGTCAGCTCATGCTCCCGCCCCCTCTGCTAAAAGCTCCATTGCTTTCTCATCTCAGAGGACTACACCAGAGACAGTACGACCCCCTCAAGCTTTTACATTTGCCCCCCTGTCCCTTTACTTCTGATATGTCTGCAGTGGTCCCGAGCTTCCTCGCTCATTTTCCTCCATACATATGCTATCGATCTTGCATCTGTATGTGTGTGGTGTGCATGTGTGTGAGTGCACATGCATGCGTGCATATGTGTGGAGGCTGACGGCTGACATTGGCTGTCTCCGTCAATAGTACTCTACCTTGCTTTTTGAGACAGCATCTCTCACTGAACCTGGAACTCCCTGATTTGCTAGGTGAGCTGACCAGCTTGCCTGGGAAAACTTTAGTCTCTTCCTATGAAGCAGTGAAATTACAGGAGCATACTGCTATGCCCATCTTCTCTTGTTTTTTCATTTTTCAAGAAGGTTCTAGCCCAGGTTGACTTGAAATTCACTATATAGTCTCAGGCTGGCCTGAAACTCACAGTAATCCTATCCCGGCCTCAAGAATGCTAAGATTAAAGGCATATGCCACCATGCCCAGCCACTATGCCCATCTTTTACATGGGTGCCATAGGTTCAAACTCAGGTCCCCATGCTCACGTGGTAAGCACTTTATCCACTGTACCATCACCATAAGCCCACATCCCATCTTCCATGTCCTACTTATATGTGACATTGCTCCTACTCTAAACAGTAGGCCTAGCTGGGCGTGGTGGCGCACGCCTTTAATCCCAGCACTCGGGAGGCAGAGGTAGGAGGATCGCCGTGAGTTCGAGGCCACCCTGAGACTCCATAGTGAATTCCAGGTCAGCCTGGGCTAGAGTGAGACCCTACCTCGAAAAAACAAAAAAAATAAAAAATAAAAAAAATAATAATAAACAGTAGGCTTAGGGGGACAGGTTCTGTGTTCCAGTGCCCAGCCTGGTACTCAGCAGGTTCCCTGTTGTTTTGAATCTAGAAAAGACAACAAAGCCAGGCAGCAGCTTCCTGCACATTCTATGCTCTAACGAGCCAAGGGTTCACTCCCGTCCTTCCTCAGCCTTCTGTAAACCTTGAACACAAAGATAATTTTGTTAAACAGAGCACAGAGATGACAGAAAAAGGTAGAGAGAGACCTGGAGGCCTGTAGCCAGACCTGCTGTATTAGCAAGCCGGCTCCACCACGGCTGAGGCCGAGGGACATCATGGGGCTCCTGGTTTCCTGTCTGCAAAACACAGCACCTAGCTCAGAGCGTGGCTGCGCAGATAGGAGAGGAGAGGCGTGCTGTGCAGAAGGCCCGGCACAAGGTCGGCATTCAGTAAATGTTATCAATTGCTCTTGCGAACAATTCTAAGGAACAGTCCCTTTGTTTGTTCTGAGCAAAATAAAAAGTAGACAGAAAAATACACACATACATACCATACATAGATACACAGGTATAGACACATACATATATGTTTACATAGACGCATGGACACACAGATACATGCATAGATAGATACATGTGCACGTACATCCACACGCATACTTAACGCAGATAGATAAGCAGGCCAGCCCACGACGAAGTCCTTGGCTGAACTTTCTAAAACCAGCAACTCTGCCTTTCAATAAGGACCCCGTGGAAGAGCTGAAGTTGTCCTCCGCAGTGTCCTCCTGCCTTCCTCTGCTCTGTGTCGTCTTACTGCAGTACTCCGGGACCTTAAGCCAATCAGATATCCAGTTCAACTTGTATTTCAAATAAGTTTTTTTTTAATACCCATCTGTCCCATCGATACGTGGGACAAACTTATGCCCCACACTTACCTGTTGTTTACCTGAAATGCAAATGTCTGCTATGTTTGGCTTCACTTCGGGTTTAGGGGCTGAGTGGGGGAGGGGTTGGCAGGGATTTTTGGTTGGTTGGCTGGTGGTTGGTTCTTGAGCTTTTGTTCTGTTTCGGATTTTGCTATCTCTAAGCTCATCGTAAGAAATCACTGTTCTCGGTGAAGGGGAACGTGGGGGAGGGGAGGGAATTATTATGGTTTATAATTAGTCCACAATTAGGGAAGTTGTCAATAAAAAGGTTTAAAAATAAAAAAGAAATGAATAAAAAAGAAATTGCTATTTTGGGCAGCAGTTCCAGCTTTAAAAGACAACCTAGGGTTGGAGGGATGGCCTAGCAATTAAGGCACTTGCTTGCAAAGCCTAAGGACCCAGGTTTGATTTCCCAGTGTCTAGAGGCCCTGCTGTGCCTATTCTCTCTGTCTCTCTTCTCTCTACCTCTTTCTGCTTGCAAGTAAATAAATAAATATAAAAGACAACCTAGCCTTGGTCATCATGCACATCCTTATTTTCAGACATGCCTACCCACTTAAACAAGGGGAAAAAAAGATGCCCTTAATCTCAGAAACTCTCTGCTTGCCGGGAAATAGGACGTTAGTCTGGCTAACATCTCTTCCCTCACAGAATGCAAGGAAAATCAGCTGCTAGGTTAGGGTGGACTTGCTCCTTTCATGTTTCTCCAGTGACAGCCTCACTCTACCTCCTGTAGTAACCATGGCCAAGCGAGTAATTCCTCTACTGTAAAGAAGAGAAGGGGCTGGGCGATGCTCAGCAGCTAAAGGTGCTTGCTTGCAAAGCCTGATACCCAGGTTCAATTTCCCAGTACTCCTATAAAGCCAGGTGAACAAAAGTAGCACATGTATCTGGAATGCATTTGCAGTGGCAAGAGGCCCTGGTGTGTCCAGAACCCCCTCTCTATCTTTCTCTTGTTCTCTCTCTCTTTCTCCTTGCCAATAAATAAAAATTAAAAGAAAAAGAAGAGGTCTAGAGTGGTGGCTCAGCAGTTAAAGGTGCTTGCTTGCAAAGCCTCCTGGCCCAGGTTCAATTCTCTAGCACCCACGTACAACTAGATGAGAAAAGTGACGATGTATGCATCTGGAGTTCGTTTGCAGTATGCAGTAACAAGAGGTTCCAGTGTGCCCTGCCCATGCTTTCTCTTTCTCTCTCTCTCTCTCTCTTATATAAATAAAAATATTTTTTAAGAAGAAGAGAGGGTAGGCTGGATGAGGGAAACAGAATATTGACCCAGAAATAAGTGGAGGAGGCTCTGCCAGTCCATGGCCTACATGCAAGATGTTGCTGAATTTTCCCCTTAAGTTTCTCGTCCACAGACAAAAAGGACACTTAGCAAAAATGAATTTTCATTTAGCTGTTAGATCTCAAGCACAAGAATGATGTAAAAACAGCTAATTTGGTGAGATTTTTTTTTTCATTTGGAAATTTTCATCCCCATAGCCCAACTCCACTCAGAGGCCCATAGTTTTATCTAAGTGATAACAGCTGTTCTCTGAGTCTCTGAAGACAGACTGATGTTCCACATTGGCAATGTTGCCTTGTGATGCTCATGTGATCCAGAGCTGGCTTCCAGCCCAACGAAATCTCTGCACTTGTTCCCATAGATGAGAACTTCTGGAAGCCTTGATCACAAGAGCTTCTTACTACAGTGGGTAGCGGCTAGTGAGAGGTGCACAGCTGGCAAAACTGCAGAGAACAAGTGACTACTGTATGCTCAACCTCAAACCGGACATCTAAACCATTCCTTTGAGGCTTAGAGAATCTTGCAAAGGGGACAGAAAGAATGTAAGACCAAAGTCGGGCGTGGTGGCGCACACCTTTAATCCCAGCACTCGGGAGGCAGAGGTAGGAGGATCGCCATGACTTCGAGGCCACCCTGAGATTACCTAGTGAATTCCAGGTCAGCCTGAGCTAGAGTGAGACACTATCTCGTTAAAAAGAAAAAAGAAAAAAAAAAAAGTAAGACCAGGAGGATAGAGAGGAGGCTGTGAAATGTTATCTCCTGGATATGCGGTCATTTCGCTCACGAACTCATAAAGACTGTGGTTTCCTGCACAAGATAGAGACTGTCAAAACTTCATCATTAATGGGGGAAAGATACATGAGACCCCCCCCAACACTTCCCAGAATAGCTAACGGTTGTTGGGAGAGGGAAATCAGCCAGTGGTATACCCATAATATTTGGAAGCAGAGTAAATTAAAAGCCCAGGAAATAATTTCACACCCATGATCAATCCTAATTTGGTAAACAACCCTAGTTTAACTCTATAGGTTTTTTTTTAAAAAAAAAAAAAAGGTTTAAAAAAATAGGTATGAAGCAGGGTATGGTAATGCACACCTATAATCTCAGCACTCAGAAGGCAGAAGTAGGAAGATCATAATGAGTTCAAGACCAGCCTGGGATTACAGAGTAAGTTCCAGGTCGGGCTACCTCAAAAACAAACAAACAAACAAAAAAAAAAAAAATAGCCATTAAAGTAAAATAGAAATTAATGGGGAAGAAAGTTATTAATGAAAGGAGAAGGAATGAAACAGGGTAATTGGAGGTAATAAAATCAAATTACATTATATATGTATGAAATGTCAAAAATGGAAAAAAATTAAAAATAAACAAAAAGATTTACATAGTATTATGTGTATAACATGTGTATAACACTTCGCAAAAACTGTTAATATGGCTGGGAAAATAGCTTGATTGGTAAAGTGCTTGCCTTGCAAGCATGAGGACTTAAGTATGGTCCTTAGTACCCATGTAAATTGTGGGGTGTGGTGGTTGGAGAGATTGCTCAGTGGTTAAGGTCCTCATCGTGACATGATGAGGTCATTCCTACACTCCAGAAAGGTATAGCAGAGGTGCTATGTGAACTTTTCCAAGGGTAGGAAGTGGGTTCAGGTATTGGACTATGGTAAATCTAAGTAGCTAAAATTGGAGCCCAGGGCCAGAGAGATGGCTTAGCTATTGCCTGCAAAACCTAAGGACCCAGGTTCGATTCCCCAGGACCCACTTAAGCCAGATGCACAAGGTGACACATGCATCTGAAGTTTGTTTGCAGTGGCTGGAAGCCCTGGCACACCCATTCTCTCTCTCTCTCTCTCTCTCTCTCTCTCTCTCTCTCTCTTCTCTCTCTCTCAAATAAATAAAAATATTTTTTTAAAAACCGTGAAATTTAAGGACCAAACCTTTCCCCTTCAAAAAACTTAAGACTGTAAGTTATATGGAAGGATGTCAGAGAACAAGTAGAAGATAGTCAAAGAATTGCCAGGATGTTAAGTGAAGCTTAGAGAAGGAACTAGTGCTAGAAATGGGCATCAGGGAGTAATGATAGTAGTCATCAGAAATATGAAGGCAGATGAGAAAAAGACATAATGAGAGTTCTTAATTACAAGTTAATAAAGAAGTTGGCCTGAGAAGGCCAAGGTTAAAACTGTACAATTGGCTGAAAAGACGGTTACCTGGTTAAAGGTGCTTGCTTGCAAAGCCTGATAGCCCAGATTCAATTCCCCAGTACCCACATAAAGCCAAATACACAAAGTAGCACATGTATCTGGAGTTCATTTACAGTGGCAAAGGACCCTAGTGATCCATATTCTCTCTCTCTCTCTCTCTCTCTCTCCCTCCCTCCTTGAAAATACATTTGAAAAGTAAGCTGGGGGGCTTGAGGGATGGCTTAGTGGTTAAGGCCTTTGCCTGCAAAGCCAAAGGACCCTGGTTCAATTCGATTCCCCATGACCCACGTTAGCCAGATGCACAAGGGGGCGCACACATCTGGAGTTCATTTGCAGTGGCTGGAGGCTCTGGCACGTCCATTCTCTCTCTCTCTCTCTCTCTCTCTCTCTCTCTCTCTCCCTCTTTCTCTGTCAAATAAATTAATTAATTAAAATAAAATATTTGAAAAAATAAGCTGGAGGCTAGAGAGATAGCTTAGTGGTTAAGGCGCTTGCCTGCGAAGCCCAAGGACCCAGGTTCAATTCACCAGAACCCACATAAGCCAGATGCACACGGTGGCACATGCATCTGGAGTTCATTTGCACTGATTAGAGGCCCTGCTGTGCCCATTCTCTTTCTCTCTCTCCTTCTCCCTCATGAATAAATAAATTAATTAATTTAATTAAAATTTTAAAAAATAAGCTGGGCATGGCGGTGCACATCTTTAATCCCAGGACTCAGGAGGGTGAAATAGTAGGATCACAGTGAATTCGAGGCCAGCCTGGAGCTACAGAGTAATTTCCAAACCACCCTGGGCTATAGTGAGATTCTGCCTCAAAAGGAAAAAAAAAAAAAAAAAAAAAAAAAAAAAGAGTACAATTTCTGGGCAACACTGCTGAGAACTTTCAATTGGTACTGGCGGGTGAGCATTGAAGGTTTGGGACCTGCAGAGTCACAGCTGGCGCTTCCCCACCTGCAAACCGGGGCCTTGGTGCTGTGATCCGTACTCAGCGGCCTCCCCCTCTTCACCCCTCCAACAGCTCCTCATCTCAGCCCAAACCCCCATTTTAAATGAAAGGCCACATTTAATTGAGCATAAAAGGACTTAGTGGGTCTGTCACTGATAACCCCCTGTGGGCCCAAGGAACGGAGGGGAGTCGAGCTGCGGTGTGGATCGGGACCAGCCCTCACTCGGGGGCTTCTCTGTAGGCAGCTACATGACTTCATCACAGACGAGGGAGTACAGGAGAGGGATTTGGGCACAAGCTTGAACCAAGAGCTTACTCTCAACTCTACACTGACTCTGACTTTACAGTGACCTTCTCTGGAAAAATGGGCAGAAGAGCAGCACGTCTAGACCTCCCACAGACGTCTCCCAAATCCAGGCACCGTGGAACCTTAAGTCACCTATCTTGTCAGAGCTGTTAGGGGACCAGCAACTTGTCTTTCAGGTCATTTTTGGCAGATGCCAAATCACTGTGCCCTTGGGTTTTTAGTCCACGAGAGAGGATGGATGCCCCAGCTCCTTCTCCATCACTGAACAGTGAACACTTCACTGCAAGGCCCAAGCAGCTGGTCCTAACATCGCTGCCTTGTCTGCCAGCCCTGCCACTTACCTCCCAGGTCTCGCAGCGGCCCCAGCAGGCATCCGTGGTGACCCGAAGGCCCCTGCAGCCTGGCTTCTTGGCCAGGAAAGTGAATTCCCTCACAGCACAGCCCACAAAGGTGCGCAGGTTCCCAGCGGAGGTGCTCAGGACAGAGCCACAGTCGCCCAGAAGCAGGGCGGTGGCACCGAGGACAAGGCATGTGAGCTTCATGCTGTTCCCAAGGGGGGAAAGGAAACAGGTTAACAAACTCAGCTGCCCACAGTGGCACAGCCAAGGACGTGCTGATCACTATCAAAGGGACCCTGCTCTGAGCATGTCAGGGAAAATGAGCCAATAAGTTGTCAATAAGATGAGCTCCAACCCCAATGGCATTTTCCATACCTGACTCCAGTAGAGAATCCATGGGTCTCTCTAGATACTCAGCCCTCAAGGTTTATTATCAGCACTGTCCTTATTGTATATATATTGTCCTTATTGTGTGTATATATATATCACGTATATGTATGTATATATACACATACACACATTACTTTTATTCAGGTCCAGATTATTTGGGTGCTATAAGACTTGCTCAAATTTATATTTTTAGTGTTATAGATGGGGAATGAATAGGGGGAGGGAGACAAGTATTAATAGCTATATTCTTTACCCAAACTTCCATAAAACATGTATATACAGAAGATATTATAAAGCCTGGTACCTGGGCTAGACAGATAGCTTAGCAGTTAAGGCACGTGCCTGCAAAGCTTATAGAGCCATGCTTGATTCCCCAGTACACACATTAGATGCCTTTACACCCTTTCTGTCTCTATCTGCCTCTCTCTCAAATAAATAAACAAATAAAAACTAGGGGCTGGAGAAATGGCTTAGCAGTTAAGGCACTTTCTCTCTCTCTCTCTCTCTCTGTCTCTCTCTCTGTCCTCTCTCTCTCTTCCCCCCCCCTTTCTCTCTCAAGTAAACAAATAATAAAATATTTTTTTAAAAAAACCTGACTTGGGGGCTGGAGAGATGGCTTAGCAGTTAAGCGCTTGCCTGTGAAGACTAAAGACCCCGGTTCGAGGCTTGATTGCCCGGGACCCACGTTAGCCAGATGCACAAGGGGGCGCATGCATCTGGAGTTCGTTTGCAGGGGCTAGAGGCCCTGGCAGCGCCCATTCTCTCCTCTCTCTCCTCTCTCTCTCTCTCTCTCTCTCTCTCTCTCTGCCTCTTTCTCTCTGACTCTGTCGTTCTCAAATAAATAAATAAATAAATGAACAAAAAAATTTTAAGGAAAAAAACCTGACTTGGTGGTCATTCATAAGTCGTGCTCTACTCAGTACAGATTGCCTCTCTCTGCACTTCTGCTGTGACAAGCACCTAGCTGTGACTCAATTTAGAACAATGGAAAGCACCAGAGGGGTTTGCTCTACTATCTCTGGGTCTTGGTCATTTCCAGTGCTCTAGGGACCAAGAATGGGCCCTTCACGGTTGGCTCACTGGATGGAACACAGCTGGCGGTTGGAATGAGGTTGGACATTTGCATTTGTGGAATGTCCTCACATCACTATTGCTCAAGAGGAACTGCTTTTCCTAGTCTGCTCTCAGGGTTCCTATTTGGTATGTCACTGGATGGACTGTCTGGGTGTCCCCTCTGGTGGAAGGAAGTTACAGAGATGGAGAGGTACTCACCTGATCTTGCTGGACCCAACTCTGCTTGGAATGCTGACACCGGTACCCAAGGTTTTCAGACGTCACAATGAATGGGAGAAGCCTGCTCTAGGGAAGTGTCTCGACCCTGTGTTACCAGACTGCTTCAATGCTCACTTATATAGGAAAGGTCTTGTCAATCAAAGCAAACGAGAGGCAGATCCTTCCAGGAACTACTAAGCTCATCAAAGCCATGGAATATAAAGCCAGTCTCTATTTTCCAAAACTGGTTCACTTACAGGGTGTTGTTTTGTTTCTTAACATCACCTACTGAAACAGAAAGTTGCCTTGGTGGGTGACATAATCCTAGGAAAATAGTCAGAAGTAGTTCACCTGGTTCTGAGAGAACAAATGGGGCAAGGTAGATTAGATTTTACCTCATGGTAACCACACGTTTCCTTTGAAACAGGACTACATCACTAGCAACTCAGGGTGAACTCTTTCCTTGAACTCACAACATGTTCAATACTCTGAAAAATAGCAAAACATTCATTCTGTCTTGGAAAGACCATGGAATCACTAACTGAAAGAAGAAAAATCACACTGAGGAGAAAGTTTGAAATTCTTAAAATTTATTTAAGTAGTAATGTTCATATAACCTTAAAATGAATTATATGGGGAAAAAGATTCAGATATTCAAAATGACCTTTGTACATAGGAGTTAAAGGTGAATTTTTATTTACCTACATGTTTTTCAGAATTTCCACTTAGGTTATTTTTCTAGAAAGTCGACTAACATTGATATATTTAAATTAAAATAAGCCAATATTGTGTATTTCTATTGCAGTCAATGTTGCTCTAATGAAAATGTCTAAGATTTCTGATCTTAAAAGACTAAACTAACAGAATTGTCATTTTTTTTATTTTAAGTGGAATTGTCATTTTTATAAGTAGAGGCCATGATTTATATTGGAGTCTGCAATAATAGCATGAAAATGATTTTGAAACCTACTTGTTCGTGGCGTTTTTCTGGGTGCTCTAAAAAGTAAATGAAGCAGACATCTATGCCCTTAGGAGTTCACATGTCATAGCAAGTCATGACAAATCCAGAGACATTTAAAATGCATATTCAATAAGTAATGAAACTAAAGAAATTAAATTATCTCCAGTTTTGCAAAAAAAGATTTTTAAGTAATGATACCATTCACTAAAGTTTTGATCTTTCAAAATACAATGACAGTGGACAATGAGTTTATCAATGCATTACTCCTATCACCAGAATCAGTACTTTTTTTGTTTTTTGTTTGTTTGTCTGTCTGTTTGTTTGGGGATTTTTTTTTTTTTTTTTTTTTTTGAAGTAGGATCTTGCTCTAGCACAGGCTGATCTGGAATTCACTATGCAGTCTCAGGCTGGCCTCAAACTCACAGCAATCCTCCTCCCTCAGTCTCCCAAGTGCTGGGATTAAAGGTGTGCGCCACCACACCTGGCTAGAATCAATTATTTGTGTGTTTTATAGATGGCAGAGGTCAGCCTGGAATGAGGACTCTCTTCAGCCCTTCAGCCTGTACGTCATGTAACCAGACCTGGGACACTGTGAGAGCAGACTGCTTGTGTGGCAGGCATGGTCTCACTAAGACCAAGGGCCAAGAGCTAGCCAGAAAGTGGAAGCTGCCATCTGAGCTGTGTTTCTGAACAGGCCCACTCATGGCTTTGGACCTGGTACATACATCCTCTGCCTTCAGGCTCACAAACTAACAAATGGACAACAACGGGAGGCCAAGGGTCCCTCCCCTTCGGTTATAACCCCCACATGCCTTGTAACAGTGATTGGTGACAACCTACAACGATGACCTTTGCAGTTAATGAGTGCTTACCTACCAGGCACCATGCTTTAACGTACGTCAGCTCCAACACTTTTGGCAATTCTATAAATCAATTCTCATTTTCTCCTTTTTACACTGGAAGAAATGGAGGCTCAGTTATATTTTATTTGTTCATTTTTTAGTTTGAGAGTGACAGATACAGAGAGAGAGGCAGAGAGAGAGAGAGAGAGAGAGAGAGAGAGAATGGGACACGCCAGGGCCTCCAGCCACTGCAAACGAACTCCAGATGCGTGTGTCCCCTTGTGCATCTGACTAACGTGGGTCCTGGGGAATCAGGCCTCAAACCAGGGTCGTTAGGCTTCACAGGCAAGCACTCAACCACTAAGCCATCTCTCCAGCCCATCAGTTATTTTTGAACCTGCCTACTCCCAAAGCCTTAAACAGTACTGGGGGTGGCCAATGGGTGATTTAACCTTGGTGCCCAACTGTAGCCAGTGGCAGGGGCTTCCTGGGACACCACATAAAGTAACTGAAAGCACCCTAGGGGCAGAGGGCAGAAGGTGGGGGGAGCTTGGATTCTGCTTTTTGCCATCCTTGAACACTCCCATGCCACGTGCCTCCGCACGGACAGAGTGAGAGGTGTGGAGAGACTACAGAGGCGGCTTCAGGCCCTGAGCCCTACAGAACAGCCTGGCATGACAGTGTGTGCATCTGCCACCCTCCCTCCCTTCCACATCGATGTTCCCATGACAGAGCTCAGGCTTTGAGGCAGTAAATGCAAGTGTGGGTCATGTCTCCAAGCATAAGCCCCAAAGAATCTTCCTGGCTTGGTTCCATTATAATTTTCACGTGAATTCATTGCCACCCTGGAGAATAACTCAAGGTTCAGGTTCAGTAAGCGTTAGAAAAGGGGAGAACGAAAACTATGATTTGAATATCGTTTGTCTTTGTTTTTTTCAAAGTAGGGTCTCACTCTAGCCCAGACTGACCTGGAGCTCACGCTACAGCTCCAGGCTGGGCCTCGAACTCACAGCAATCCTCCTACCTCTGCCTTCTGAGTGCTGGGATTAAAGGTGTGCACCAGCATTTTTAAGCTGGATGTGGCGGTGCATGTCTTCGGTCCCAGAACTCGAGAGCCTGAGGTAGAAGGATCACCGTGACTAGAGGCCAGACTTGGTCTACAGAGTGAGTATCCAGGTCAGCCTGGGCTAGAGTTAAGACTCTACCTGGAGCTGGAGAGATGGCTCAGCAGTTAAGGCACTTGCCTGCAAAGCCTAACAACCCAAGTTCAGTTCCACAGTACCTATGTAAAAGCCAGATGCACACAGTGGAGCGTGCATCTGGGGTTTGTTTGCAGCACCTAGAAGCCCTGGTGCGCCCATTCTCTCTGTCTCTCTTCTCTCTACCTCTCCCTTCTTGCAAATAAAGAAATGTATAAATAGACTATATCTTGATGCTAGGGAGGTAGCTCAGTGGTGTGAATTCCCTCTGAGGAGTGGGCCTCAAATCCAATCTGAGAGCAGTTGATTTCCCTGTAACAACATGCCACCACTGCGCCAACCTTGTTGCTTGCATGTTCCATTGCTGGTTAAGCCCTCTGAGGACTTTTCTCCCCCAGCAGGCTACATAGCACTTTCCAGCATCCTGACAGCTAGTCGAAAGAAAAGAGGCTTCCAGCTCAGCTCCAGCTTGATTTCTCAGTGTCCTACAACCAAAGCGTGTGGCGTCTTCAGCAACAGGGTGAGCAACCAAGCAAGGTGGGGATCTGGTGGGCAACCAAGAGCCTTGGCAATAGCCTGTATTGTTCTGAGGACCTCAGGGGCTTCTCTGACCACCAACTCCCTGGGAAGTGTTCCACCTTGGCACTGAAATTTTTCTTTTTCATTTGTGTTTGTTTGTTTATGTTTTTTGAGGCAAGCCCAACAGACTGGCCTTTTTTTTTTAATGCGAGAGGGAGAGAGAGTGTGTGTGTGAGAGAGAGAGAGAGAGAATGGGCACGCCAGGGCATCCAGCCACTGCAATTGAACTCCAGAAGCATGCACTCCCTTGTGCACTTGCATCACCGTGGGACTGGCTTACATGAGACCTCATAGTTGAATATGAGTCCTTAGGCTCACAGACAAGCACCTTAACCACTAAGTCATCTCTCCAGCCCTGAAATGTTTCTGTAACAATCTATGGCTTCTAGACAAAGCACTATCCACTCCCACAGAGTACTTTTGCCCAAACTCTTTTTTTTTTTAGTATGTATACACACACACAGCATATATAGGTTAAATATAATTCATATAAATATATGTTAAATACATATAATGGGTTTGTTTGAGGCAAAATCTCACTCTAGCCCAGGCTGACGTAGAACTCACTCTGAAGCCCAGGCTGGCCTCAAACTTATGATGACCCTCCTACTTCAGCCTCCCAAGTATTGGGATTAAAGATGTGCACTACCATATGTGATATATACAGTGCCAATCAGAAAGCACTTGCAATATATGTCAAAGAAAGAGGTTTCCAAATAAGCTTATTCATGATATTTTTAACATCTTTGATTTACCATCTTCCTACTCCTTCCTCTTCTCCATGCCCCTCCCCTGACATTACTTAGACCTTTCCACCCCAGGATTCTAGCCCTCTGCTTACATATCTGTTAAATCCTCCTGGTGGTGGAAAGACTTGGTAGCCACATGTGGAAGACTGAAAGCAGATCCTCATTTCATACCCCATACCAAAAAAAAAAAAAAAACCTGAATGTAAGACCGGAAACTTTGAAATGGTAGAAAACATGAGGGAAACACTTCAAGACGTGGGTGCAGGCAACGGTTCCCTGAAGCAGATCCAAATGGCTATACAGGCAAGCATTGGCAAGAGGAATCATACAAAATGTAAAAGCTTCTGCCCAGCAAAGGAGCCAGTTGGCAGAGATGACTTCAGAATGGGAGAAATGCATTACTAGCTGTTCATCTGACAGAGGTCTAACATCCAGAATGTACAAGAATCTCAAAAACCTAACAACAAAAGAACAGATGATCCAATCAATGATGATTGAATGATCTGAACAGACACTTCACTAGAGAAGTACAATGAAAACATGTTCAACGTCATTAGCCATCAGGGAAATACAAATTAAAACTACATTGAAGAAGCCAGGTATGGTGGTGCAGGCCTTTAATCCCAGCACTCAGGAGGCACAGGTAGGAGGATGGCTGTGAGTTCAAGGCCACCCTGAGACTACATAGTGAATTCCAGGTCAGCCTGAGCTAGAGTGAGACCCTACCTTGAAAAGCAAACAACAGGGGCTGAAGAGATGGCTTAGTGGTTAAGGCACTTGCCTGCGAAGCCCAAGGACTCAGTTTTGAATCGCCAGTACCCATGTAAGCCAGATGCACAAGGTGGTGCATGTGTCTAGAGTTCCTTTGCAGCGGCTGGAGGCCCTGGTGCACCCATTCTCTCTCTCTCTCTCTGCCTCTTCCCTTTTCTCTCATAAATAAATAAATTAATTAATTTTAAAAAAAGAAAAGCAGCCGGGCGTGGTGGCTCACGCCTTTAATCCCAGCCCTCGGGAGGCAGAGGTAGGAGGATCGCAGTAAGTTCGAGGCCACCCTGAGACTACATAGTGCATTCCAGGTCAGCCTGAGCTAGAGTGAGACCCTACCTCGAAAAACCAAAAAAAAAAAAAGAAAAGAAAAGAAAAGCAAAAAACAAAACAAAAAAAGAAAACTACATTGAAGAAAAGAAAGAAGATACACACACAAAAAAATACCTACATTGATATTCCATCTCATCACAGTCAAAATGGCTGTCATCAAAAAAAAAAAATGAGGGGCTGGAGAGATGGCTTAGCAGTTAAGGCATTTGCCTGCAAAGCCAAAGGACCCAGGTTCAACTCCCCAGGACCTACATAAGCCAGATGCACAAGGGGGCACATGCATCTGGAGTTTGTTTGCAGTGGCTGGAGGCCCTGAGTGCCCATTCTCTATCTGCCTACTTCTCTCTCTTTCTCAAATTAATAAATGGGAAAAAATGAGGCTGGAGAAATGGCTTAGCATTAAGGCATTTGCAAAACCTAAGGACCCAGGTTCAGTTCCCCAGTATCCATGTAAGCCAGTTGCACATGGTGACACATGTATCTGGAGTTCATTTACAGTGGCTAGAGGCCCTGGCATGCCCATTCTCTCTCTCTATCTATCCATCTATCTATCTATCTACCTATCCCTCTTTCTCTCTCTCTCTCTCTCTCTCTCTCTCTCTCTCATAAAGAAATAAAATAAAATAAATGGCCAGACACTCGGGAAGCAGAGGTAGGAGGATTGCCATGAGTTCAAGCCCACCCTGAGACTACATAGTGAATTCCAGGTCAGCCTGACTAGAGCAAGACCCTACCTTGAAAAACCAAAAGTTCTCTCTCTCTCTTTGTCTGCCTCTTTCCTTCTCTTGCTCTCTCAAATAAATAAATAAAAATAAAATTAAAACAAAAACATTTTGTAAATGGGCTGGAGAGATGGCTTAGCAGTTAAGGCATTTGCCTGCAAAGCCAAAAGACCCAGTTGATTTTGATTCCCCAGAACCCACATAAGCCAGATGCACAAAGGTGGCACATGCATCTGGAATTTGTTTGCAGTGGCTAGAGGCCCTGGCATGCTCTCTCTCTCTCTCTCTCTCTCCCCTTCCCTCTCTTGTTCTCTCAAAAATTAAAAATAAAAATTTTAGCCAGGCATGGTGGCGCACGCCTTTAATCCCAGCACTTGGGAGGCAGAGGTAGAAAGATTGCCGTGAGTTCAAGGCTACCCTGATACTACATAAGTGAATTCCAGCTTAGCTGAGCTAGAGTGAGACCCTATCTCGAAAAACCAAATAATAATAATAATAATAATAATAAAATAAAATTTTTAAAAACCAGAAGTAATAATAATAATAACAACAAAAATAACAAAGTTAGTGAAGATGTGGAGAAAAAGGAACCCTCATAGATTATTTATATATGCAAATTAATCCAGCCACTATGAAAATCAGTGTAGAATTTCATCATAACTAACACTAGATTTATTATATGATCAAGTCATTCTACTCCTGGGTATTTACCTAAAGGCATCCAAGTGAACATTCAATGGAGATTTATACATATTCATATTTCTTTTTATAAAAGGGCTTTAATTAATTAATTTGTTTATTTATTTGTTTATTTGAGAGAGCGAGAGAGAAAGAGGCAGAGAGACAGAGAGAATGGGCATGCCAGGGCCTCCAGCCACTGCAAATGAACTCCAGACGCATGCGCCACCTTGTGCATCTGGCTTACGTGGGGAATTGAACTGAGGTTCTTTGGCTTTGCAGTCAAACTCCTTAACTGCTAAGCCATCTCTCCAGCCCCATATTCATATTTCTTGTGGCACTCTTTATAACAGTCAAGATGTGACATCAGTCCACATGCCAAGCAAACAATGAATGGAGAAAGAAAATGTGGCATAGATGCACAATGGAGTGTTACTAAGCCATGAAGAGGAGCAGTTATGTCATTCTCGGGAAAGTGAATTTACCTAGAGGTCATCATATTAACTGAAACAAGCTAGACACAGAAAGACCAGTTTCGCTTTTTTTTTTTCCTGTCATATGTGAAATCATATAGACTACTAGAGAAAGGTAAGAGAACCAGGGGAAATGGAGGAAGAGGGGGTGTAAGACAAGGCAGCCTGGAGGATGGATGTAATCAAAGCTTAATACATACATGTATGGAAATGGCACAATGAAGCCTACTAATATGGATAGTTAATAATGATGTTGAAGGAGAAAGAGAAGAAAGCTAGCTTGTGTCAGGCAGTTTTAGTTAGCAACAGAAGTCCAAAAGAAAAAAACAGGAGATGCCACCCCATATGCCAACACGCCTTGACACAAATGGAACTCCCAGCAGAATGGAACTCATGTCTGATCTACAATAGCTACAGTGGCCCCCCGCCCCCGTCCACAGTCTAGCATGCTCCCTAGATAGGTGGCCTTCCCTACCCAGGTGGGCTGGCCCTGGGGTCTGCCCTTCAAATCTACAAACCAATCAGGTCTTCCCCTTGCGTACCTGAATCTGATGAAAGAATCCATTTTCAATCGGCTATAAAGGCCTGTCTGTGCTGTTTCTCTCCCTCCCTCTCTCTCTCTCTACCACCCCCGCCCCTCAGGTCAGGTCACAAGGATACACATGAGTCTGGCGACTCCCCACCACTCAGCCTGGCTGGGCGAGGGGAGAACAGAATACTGCTTCTTGGTCTGGGTATATTTACAGCTTGCCTCTGCTTTATAGCTTGGGGTAACTTCTCACATTAACTACATGTATGATTTTCCTCTGCTCTCTGAATATACCACGTGTGTATTTCCCTTACATTTTAGATCTATCATGTGGGTGCTCTCTCTAACTTGAAGCCTGTTACCTGCATAATTACTCTAAACTCAGGGTAAACCATGGGTATAACTTTTTTTCTACTCATTTCTCATCTGAATTTCATGGTCTCTGCTTTGATATTTTCTCTCTGCTATTCTTCCTTAAGCACCCCTGTTTGCCCCCTTAACTTTCTTCCTCGGAGAAGCTCAGGGTGGATGCCGTGTGGGTCTGTTCTAAATCTCCCCACATAGGACCTATGTTCTATCATCTGTGTGTTCATGGCTCTTCTCCAGCCATTTCTTTTAAAGGAATCTCACGGACTCTGCTGTGTTTTCCACCTCAGTGCGTGTTTCCCACCTCCCACGTGCCTATGACTCTGCTGTAGCCTTCTTCCTAGATCCCACTTTCCCTGAAACAAACCCCACGATTTGTGACTTCTCCCCAAATAAACTTAATAATTCATAATTTATCTCCCTTGAGTCCATCTTTGTCAATTCTTCAAGAGAGGACAGGACCCAAAATTGGGGCTTATATACTTGCACAACCTCTCCTGAACCTCAAAATCTCACATCAATGTTTGAAAAGAAGTGGGGCATAGACAGATGGCTCAGAGGTTGAAGGTGCTTCCTTGAAAAGCCTAATGGCTTGGGTTCAATTTCCCAGTACCCACATAAAGCCAGATGTACAAAAAGTGGCACATGTGTCTGGAGTCTTTGTAGGAGGCCCTGGCATGCCCATTTTCTCTATCTATTATCTATCTAATATCTATCTATCAAATAAATAAGTAAAAATAAATAAAAGAAGTAGGGCCTTTGGGAGGTGATTAGGATTAAGTAAGGTCACAGAGTGGTGGCATCATGTCTAATCCTTGTGACTTTGTAAGGAGCAACAAGAGACATACACCTGCAGTGCACACAGCCTGTCTATGTCCTAATGGTGACCTCTGTCACTGCAGGACATCAAACCCCAGACATGTGAGCTGCAATAATCCTCTTCATCTTTCCCTGTCTCTGTGTGAGTGACACGAGGAAGCGGACAGATGCAGGGGATGTGTGGGAGCCAGCCTCTTGAGGCCAGAAAGGAGGGAGCAAGTCAGAAGAGGAGCAATGAGAAGATGGCAGCACCTTGGAGGGGCAGCTGAGTGTAGGAGGCCTCACTGTGAGCTGCAGATGGAGACACGGAGGAACCCGGAAGTGCCCTCTTTCCCAGCTCTGCCCAGCTCATCCATGATGGCACACTTTCCTTGACTTGGAGCAAGCTACTTCTCTCAGCCTCAGTTTTCTCATCCTTAACATGATAGGGTAGACCTCATGACTCAAAAGGTCCTTCCCAGCTCCAAAATATAACCATTTGCATTGTCAACAGAATCCACTGAGGGTGTGTCGAGTAAAGCCATCGTACTATGGTGACATCACCCAGATTTGTGCAAATCTTACACCCCACCCCTGAACTTCAGCTTCTCACAAACAGAAAAAAAAAAAAGCCAGGTGTGGTGGCGCACACCTTTAATCCCAGCACTTAGGAGGCAGAGGTAGGAGGATCACTGTGAGTTTGAGGTCACCCTGAGACTACATAGTGAATTCCAGGTCAGCCTGGACTAGAGTGAGATCCTACTTCAAAAAAACAAAAACACAAAAAAAAAATTCCTCTTTCATAGGGGCCATTTGCAGGTGTATAAAGTAATGTCTCTGAGCTGATAATCACAGTGCCATCGCAGGAAATGGATCACCAGCATGGGTGCCACTAAAAAATAAAAGGCAGCTGACCAAATGACAGAATGAGTGCAACAGTGGCATGTCTGCTCTGAGGGAAACCAACTGCTCTCTAATTGGACTGGAGGCCCACTCTATGGGAGGGAATACGTGCCTGGTACTGAAAACCTAATCAAAAGCCTGTGGCAGCAAAGTCATGAGCCTAAGGAGTATAAAGCCTGCTCTTGTCTGGATAAATGCACATATTATTCTCACCAAACTGCCCTGAAAGCACTACACTTAATGTTCATATTCATACATTAATGCTACTCTCGTTTCTGGTTAGAGAAGCTTCTCTTTTCAGATGGTGATGACCACTGGGATGACCCAAAAGGCAACATAGTGCTGAGAAGAAGGGACGGAGGAGCGTCCAACACTGAGACCTCTCACATCCTCCAAGGCTCAGGATCCATTGGGGAAGAGGTGGCAGAAAGAATGTAAGAGCCAAAGGAAGGGTACCATTCCTTACAATGCAACTGTCCAGACAGAAATTGGCCTCCATATCCATGAACTCGCAATGCCTAGAAATACCTACACAAGACCCTCATAATAGGAGAAAAAGATGATGACATCAAATTAAAAGAGAGACTAATGGAGAAAGGGAAGGAATATTATGGAACGCAGAGTTATGAAGGGGAAAGTGGGGGAAGGGAGAGAAATATCATGGTTTATTGTCTGTAAGTATAGAAGTTGTCAATAAAAAATACATATATATTTTAAAAGGCAGACAAAAAATAAAAATAAAATAAAATAAAAAAGCAGGTGATAAAAAACTGTCTTACATCAAGAGTTACTAAGCATATGTTAACTTCAACAAATCAGGCGGAATATGAGTCTGAGAATAGAGGAGGCAAATCTTTTGAGACTGTGAGTTCTTAGTAGCCTTCTGAATCAGGTTACTGGGTAGGCTCTACTTTACTTTGCTGGCCAACTAGTGGTGCTTTGATCTGACACTAAAATCAACGTATTTCTCAGTAGAAGAAGAAACTTGAAGGGTTTCATTTAGTTCTTAAGGTCCAATTTACCATAGTTAAAAAGAACTCAGAGCTGGAGAGATGGCTTAGAAGTTAAGGTGCTTGCCCATGAAGCCTAATTCCCCAGGACCCACGTAAGTCAGATGCACAAGTGGCACATACGTCTGGAGTTCATTTGCAGTGGCCAGAGGCCCTGGTGTGCCCATTTTCTGTCTCCATCTCTCTCTCTCTCTCTCTCTCTCTCTCTCTCTCTTCCTCTCATAAATAAATATTTTTTAAACCTCAATATATTAATAAGTCTCCATGAATACACTCAAGTAATTTCAGTTCTAACCAAAAATCAAGTCCAACTGACTAGTCCAGCCAGTGCTTACTGTGACCTGCCCTGCAAAGGTCTATAGAAACTAAACCATCTGCTCTGTCACTAAAATTATCCCTTAAGGGCTGAAGGGAAGGCTTAGCGGTTAAGGTTCCCCAGCAGAATGGGGACAAGGATGATTGAAAAGAGGGTACCAACACATGATGTATCCATACAAAGTATGTTGTTAATAATAATAAGTAACCCCAATAAACTCAATGGTTCACCAAAAAGAGAGAGAGAGAGAGAGATTAGAAACATACGCATGCTCCAATATGGCTTCCCTATTGTCCTCTCAGAATATATGTGCCCTGTCCAAGGGTCAAATTAATTACAATTATGCCTCCTGTGGGTGAAGTAAAAGGCCATGAGTAAAATGACATATTTCAAGAAACTAATAGAATTAATGACTTTTTCTGCAAACAGGTTCAAGCCGGGTCAACCTTGGCTCTTACTAAGTTGTATATTGCTTTTACTATCTCTTATTTATGAGGAAGGAAACTTCTGGGCTCACAAATGAAGATAAATGGTGAAGACTTGTAGAAGAAATTAATTTTATTGGGAAGTCATCTGCTCCTCTGAAAGCACTAGGCATTTGCGGGACAGCTCCTTATGTGATTGACTTAAGGAGATAACATTTGCCCTAGATGATGGTGTCGTTGCTATGGCAACATTTTTTTTTTAACAAGACTAAAAATAATGAAGCCTGTGTCTGATTTACTAGGACAAGTCGAGTCTTTTTCTCCAGGACTGTCTGAAAGAAGTATCTGTCAGTTGTCACCGATTTATTACAAATTAAGGGGCACATAGCTTAGGCGCTGGTAGAAAATATTTTTATTTCCTCCTGACTCTTCCACTTCTGGTTGTCATAGTTTTGCAGGGCACGGCAGACACACGCCTGACCAGGGGAGCAGAGAGGGCCTCAATGAGCCACAAAGAAGCATTCTTTATTTCGAGTGTCTGCTGTATCCTCACTGGAATGAACCCACCGAGCTCCAGGGTTCCCAAGCCCTTCATTTGTAACTCCCCAAGTTGTCAAGGCTGCTGTGAGCTAAGCTTGGAAGCAACAGCACTCCGCTTGTTAGAAAAGATTGCTGTATCTTAGCCCCGTGGTATTCCCACACGTGTCTGTGCGTGCCTGAGCCCATGCCTGGTGATGGGAGGATGGAGAAGGGAACAGGAGAACGGGTTTGATCCCCGGAGCATCCATTACGTCATTTAACAATAGCACCATGTAACTACTACGTGCCACTCTCTCCCCTCCTCCTACCTTCTTTATTTCCTTCCAAATTCTACAGAGCATTTCCTTGAGAGTTACCATCTGGCAGACACGTAACAAGCACACCCGGTGTAAGTCCTAAGAGAGTGAAGACCCTGATGTTTATATAGCTGCTTGCTCTAGATTGAAACAGCCCTTCCTGGACAGAGCAGAGAGGCTCATCAGGCTAGTGAAGCTCACAAGAAACCTGAAGGATTCAAGTTCACAAAATCTTCCAAAAGGGGCTGGAGAGATGGCTTAGCAGTTAAGTGCTTGCCTGTGAAGCTTAAGGACCCCGGTTCGAGGCTTGATTCCTCAGGACCCACATTAGCCTGATACACAAGGGGACGCACGCGTCTGGAGTTCGTTTGCAGTGGCTGGAGACCCTGGCGCGCCCATTCTCTCTCTCCCTCTCTCTCTCTCTCTCTCTCTCTCTCTCTCTCTCTCTCTCTCCCTCCCTCCCTCACTCACTCTTTCTCTCTCCCTCCCTCCCTCACTCTTTCTCTGTCTATCATTGTCAAATAAATAAATAAATAAAAATGAACAAAAAAAATCTTCCAAATGCCGCTCCCCAGGTTATCCGGCAGAAAACCACTCCAGGAGAGAAGGGGCTCTTTGGCGGGGGTATCAGCCTGCAGGTTGTGCACGGAACTCCACTGATGCAATTTTCTTGAGTGGTCACCATGCTGGGGTGGGACTTTTCCATAATGCAACTGCCTTTGAGTCACCCACACTGCTGTAAAGAAACCAAATACACTCATTGGTTCACCAAGCTGGACTTGGATGGAATCCATTTTGTTGTTGTTGTTTGGTCTGTCTTTGTCCTGTCTGCTTGAAGGTCTATTTCTATAGACCCTCTAGGAAAAGTACGAATACCTAATCCAATAGTCAACATCTAGTAGGATTACAAATAGATCAAACACGTATATAATTAAGACATTGCATTCTTGCCCTCTGATGGAATTTTATCTGCTTGTACTGTTCAAAGCAGGTTTGTTTATAAAACCCCCAAGCGGGAAACAAGCCAGGCATCCTTCAACAGATGAATGTTAGACACAACATAGTACAACGGCACATCCATGCAGACGGACGCTACTCAACAGTAAAGACAGCAAACACATAATCTAGATGAATGTCCAGAGAAGTACACCAACATTAAGAGTCTCATGCTCTGCCAACTGAGCTATCAGGGCACCCCTTTATGCAAACTCTAAAAAGACAAACCAGTCCTGAAGAGTTGCGCTTATATAAGTTCTTGATGTGACAAAGTTACATAAATAAATAACAGACTAGTAGTTGGGAGAGATTAAAGAAAGCTAGAGTAGAGGGGAGAGGTCATTTGTGATGATGGGAATGTTGTCTCTTAACTCTGACGGTAGATGCGTGAAGGAAACAAAATAAAACGTTACAGACTCAAATACACACACATACACACAGAGAGATGAATGATTGCAAGTAAGTCAGAAAATCTGAGCCAGATCAGAGATCAGATCAGTGTCAAGACCTAGCTGTGACACAGTTACATAGCTCTGGCAAGATGCCATCATTGAAGCAAAGTAGGTGAAGGATACATAGAACATGTGTGTATTATTTCTAACAACTACATGTGAATCTATGATTATCTCAAAATCATTGATTTGTTTCTTTAAATTAACATAATATCTACATATAATAGGCTTTTTCATTCTTCTTTTTTTCAATCATTGTACAATAATGTGTTTAATGGCTGAATTAAAATTATTTAAGCCGGGAATGGTGGCACATGCCTTTAATCCCAGCACTGGGGAGGCAGAGGTAGGAGGATCACTATGAGTTCGAGGCCACCCTGAGACTACATAGTGAATTCCAGATCAGCTTTGGCTAGAGTGAGACCTTACTTCAAAAGAAAAAAAAAAAAAAATTAACCAGTACCTTATGACCAGCAGTTAGATTATTGCCAGCCTTTATGTTAAATACTTTCAATAAATGTTGCAGTGAGGGTCACATTGCTGACAGAAAACACCCAACCAAGAGCAGCTTGGTGAAAAAAAAAAAAAAAAGAATTTATTTTGGCTTACAGACTCAAAGGGAAGCTCCACGATGGCAGGAGAAACAATGGCATGAGCGGAGGGTGGACATCACCTCCTGGCCAACATCAGATGAACAATAGCAACAGGAGAGTGTGCCAAACACTGGCAAAAAAGAAGCTGGCTATAACACCCAGCCCACCCCCAACAATCCACTGCCTCCAGAAGGCTTTAATTCCCAAATTGCCATCAGCTGGGGACCTAGCATTCAGAATATCTAAGTTCGTGAGGAACACCTGAATCAAACCACCGCATTCCGCCCCTGTTCCCCAGAAACTGATAACCATATATGATATAAAATGCAATGCATTCATCCAACTTTAAAAGCCACCATAGTTTTTAATAAATCCCAATGATATTCAAACATTCCCATAGTCCAAGATCTTTTAACTGAGCCATAATACCAAAAAAAAAAAAAAAATAATAATAATCATAATGGCACAGAATAAACACTCACACTGCAAAAGATGGCACTGGGCATAGCAAAGAAATATTCAACCAATACAAGATTTAAACAGGGCAAACATCAAACTCTGTAGCTCCAAGTCCAACAACTCTAGCCAGTAACCAGTCTCCAATCCGATAATTCTAACCAGCAACAAGTCTCTGGAGTTCCAATTCCGCCCCTCCAGCTAGGCTACTCACAGTCCAGGAAAACTTCTTCTGGTGCTGGCAGCTTTCCTTGGCAGCCATCCCGTAGTTCTGGCATCTTCACTGGATCTCCACTACAGCCCACGGTTCGTCCTCATGGCTCCAGTGGTTGGGTAATACAACAAGCCTGCTTCACGCTGCCCATGGTGGTTCCCAAAATACAAAACTGTTTTACAAATTCAATGACCCTCTCTTTCCTGCATTTCTTATGCTCCATAATACCAGGTGGGCTGCCAAGTTGTTAATCCAGTGGGGAATAAAGCAGACTTTGAGCAGCACAGGGGAAGTTAAAACTTCTAGTGGCCACAATAAACAACAGCAAATGAAACAGGAGACATTAAAGTCAGTCACTGATCTCAGTGAGAACTGCATATGAAATAGATTTGATTTATCCCAGCGTTATCCAAAGTGTTTGCGCTTTATTGTGTAATCACTGATGAATACTGGAGTGACTGTTTTTGTTTATTTGTTTTTTGTTTGTTTGGTTGGTTGGTTTTATTTGGTTTTTTTGAGATAGGGTCTCACTCTAGGCCAGGCTGACCTGGAATGCACTATGTAGCCTCAAGCTGACCTCAAACTCATGGCAATCCTCCTACCTCTGCCTCCCCAGTGCTGGGATTAAAGGCGTGTGCCACAACTTTTTCATACCAAATATCTGGAGCCTAATCTGCACTAGCAGCCCATATAGTTCACAGAATAACTCCTTGAAAGCAGCCACAGCTCAAGGGCACCAGGCTCGGAGGTACACTTGGGGCTACCATAGTGGACAGTGTCAGCAGTAGTTATTTGAATTTCTTCTAGCCCTTTTTCATGTGCCATATCTAATATTCTTCCAATAACATCTTGTGAAGTGTTATTATCTAACCAATGTGGTAAAGAAACTGAGGTTCAAAGATCTTAAAGGAAGTGATGATTGCCTTCTAGCTAAACAGCAATAGAATAAGCCTGAGATCTAGTTCTGACTGATTTTAAAGGCCTTGGATGGTTTGAGTCACTCTGTTCATCGCAGTGATAAACAGCCTGCGGTGAGGGCATCATTAGACCCACCGTAAAGAAATAACCAACATGGGGCTGGAGAAGGCAGATGCATAATGGGTTGCTAAAGCTCATTTGCAGTGGCTGGAGACACTGGTGCACCTATTCTCTCTCTAATAAATAAATAAAAATAAAAATATTTTTTAAAAAAGAAATAACTATGCTTGCTTCAGCAGCACATATACTAAAAACTGAAAGAACCAGCATGGGCTAGAGAGATAGCTTAGCAGTTAAAGCACTTGCCTGCAAAGCCTAGGAACCCAGGTTCAATTCCCCAGTACCCACAAAGCCAGATGCGCATAATGGTGCATACATCTGGAGTTTGTTTGCAGTGGCTAGAGGCCCTGGCATGCCCATTCAATCTCTCTCATAAGTAAATAAAAATAAAATAAAAAAGAAATAACCAACATTATGCACATATATGAAAATTGTCAGTGAAAAAGCTGAGCTCTTGCCAGCTGAGCCGAGGCCACTGGAGCATTGAAAACCTCAAAGCGTAAGGTAATAAGGAGGCCATGAAAGAGAATTGTTTTTTTCAGAATTTATCAAAATGCTTCTTTGTCCAGAACCATGATTTCTGATCTGCTGAGCTCAATGACTTATGTGAGACGCTCAGTCCCTGGGAGCCTGTTTAGCTGACTGAATCGCTACTTCCTACCTTAACATCACAGGAGTGGCCTCACGGAATTGAATCAGAGAGAGAAATTTCTCCCACAGCCTTGACATTTAGTGAACGATGAAGACAGAATAATAATCAGGTCCAGAGAAGGGAAACAAATAAAATGAAAAAGATAGAGGAATTTCATCATTTACAAAACAATCACTACCCCAGGCCGGACAGGCAAAGGCTGAGGGGGAGAAAAGTACAATACAAGGTCGGGCCTAAAGGCACAGGAGCTAGGAGGACGCTCAACAGCAGTGCTGACCCGACTGACACGACCCATTTCTGTCTGCGGCGACAACTCCCTGGTCCTTGGACTCAGTGTCTCCTGGAATCAATGACACTTCCCACCCCCTGTAATGCTGGCCAAAGATTAGAGACGTAGCTTGAGACCTAAGAGCTGAGTGGAATAAAAGCTTCTGACCCAAGATGGTGAGACAGAGACAGAAAAGAAATGAAGCTCAGGGCTGGAGAGATAACTTAGCAGTTAAGCGCTTGCCTATGATGCCTAAGGACCCAGGTTCGAGGCTCGATTCCCCAGGACCCACGTTAGCCAGATGCACAAGGGGGCGCAGGCATCTGGAGTTTGTTTGCAGTGGCTGGAGGCCCTGGCGTGCACATTCTCTCTCTCTCTCTCTCTTCCTCTCTCTCTCTCTCTATCTGCCTCTTTCTCTATCTGTCACTTTCAAATAAATAAATAAAAATAAACCAAAACAAAAATTAAAAAGTAAAAAAAAAAGAAATGAAGCTCAGAACATACAGAGGAAAGAGTCTGAATGAGAAACATGAAATTCTAGTCATCTGTTCTATTTATGTCTCCCTACTTGGTGACAGAAACACTCCAACCTCATTATGTCGCAAAGACAGCTCAGCATCTTCCTTTCCAGGCCCCATCCCTTCATCTTGCATTTTCCATCTCTGAAAATGATACAACTTAAGATTCAGGGGCTGGAGAGATGGATCAGTGGTCAAGACACTTACCTGCAAAGCCTAAGGACCCAGATTCCATTCCCCGGTGCCCACATAAAGCCAGATGCACAAGGTGGAATTCGTTTGCTATGGCTAAAGGCCCTGGTGCACCTGTTCTCTCTTGTTATCTGCCTCTCTCTTTCTCTCTCTCTCTCTCTCTCTCTCAAATAAATAAATAAATAAATTATTTTTTAAAACATTCAGTGGCCAGGCATGGTGGTGCACGCCTTTACTCCCAGCACTGGGCAGGCAGAGGTAGGAGGATCACCATGAGTTCGAGGTCACCCTGAGACTACATAGTGAATTCCAGGTCAGTCTGGAATAAAGTGAGACCCTACCTCGAAAAAAGTAAATAAAAAAGATTCACCGTAAACACCACCTGTGCTATATGCCCCCAACACACACACACATTGTTCTGTAAGTTCTATCTTCTAAATATCTTGCAACTTCTTCCCCATAATTCAGAACCTTTTTTTAAGTAAGGCACATTTCTCATTTGTTCACTTCTTGCATTTGAAGTGCTGTTTGATGTCATCCTTGGCCTGATATTCTCTGCCATAGTCTTTAACCATTGCACAAGTATAACCCACCACTTTACTAGGTTCTCCCCTCTCAAGCAAATTTGCAAAAGCCAACTCACTCCCCTCATTTCTTGTTCACCTAAGTTAGGTTGGTCTGTCACTCTGCGCAAAAGGCCTCCACCGACTTGACATACATAGGCTCATCATGGCTGGTTGTTTTTTGAGGAAGGGTCTTGCTCTAGCCCAGGCTGACCTGGCACTCACTCTGTAGTCCCAGACTGACCTCAAACACATAGCAATCCTCCTACCTGCCTCTGCCTCCTGAGTGGTGGGATTGAAGGCATGTGCCATTACACCCAGAAAAGATGAATGTTTATTATCACATCATCATGGGCCCAGAGGAAATCTCTTCCAAACCCTGAGCATTGACCTCTGATGGCTCAGAGTCTTTGTAGGCAATATGGCAGGCAGCTGGGCGTCACCTTGAGTTCTTCACATTATTGGTGGGTTGATCTTCTGGGTTATGCGGCTCGGGACTAAAGCAGAAAATTACAGAAAGTCAGGGGAGTTTGTCTATCACTGTAGTAACCAGATAACATAGTAGAAGCAGGATGCAGCTGCACAGATCAGAAGGAGACTCAGGGTCTTGCTGTCTCCCAGGTAAGGACTTGCACAATAGAAACTGCAGAGCAGGACACGGCCTTGGGGCAAAGGGTCTTCAGAGCATCATCTGTGACTGGTTTCTCTGTCAGATTTCTTCCACCTCAGTAACACTCAGTATAAAACATCCCCAAATATAGCCTTGATATCGATGACCTCACAGTGCCTGTAACTACCCACATAAAACTTTCATAATAAGAGGGAAAGCTGGTGACATCAAAATAAAAGAGAGACTTATTGGAAGGGGGAGGGAATTCAATGGAGGATGGATTTGAGAGGAGGAATGTGAGTGGAGGGAGGGAATTATCATGGTTTATTGTCTATATATGGAAGCTGTCAATAAAAAGTTTTTTTTAAAAAAAAAGGCTGGAGAAATTATTTAATGGTTAAGGCACTTGCCTACAAAGCCTAACGACCTGAGTTCAGTTCCCCAGTACCCACATAAAGCCAGATGCATAAAGTGGTGCATGCATCTAGAGTTAGTTTGCAGTGGCTAAAGGCCCTGGTGTGCCGATTCTCTATCTCTTCCCTCTATCTCTCTGCATGCAAATAATTTTTTTAAAAAGAGAAGAAAAAAAGTTAAAAAATGTATTTGCTGGGCGTGGTGGCGCATGCCTTTAATCCCAGCACTTGGGAGGCGAGGAAGGAGGGTCACTGTGAGTTCGAGGCCACCCTGAGACAACACAGTGAATTCCAGGTCAGCCTGAGCTAGAGTGAAACCCTACCTCGAAAAACCGGAAGAAGAAGAAGAGGAGGAGGAGGAGGAGGAGGCGGAGGCGGAGGAGGAGGAGAAGGAGGAGGAGAAGAAGAAGAAGAAGACAAAGAAGAAGAAGAAGAATTCCACTTGACTAAGGACTCTCTTCGGTCCCTACTTCTCCTCCTGCCCCTTCCCAGGCTCATCACTCCCTCTTCTGGCCTTGGCACTGGTCCCTCTGTCTCCTCAACGCCTGTCTCTCTCTGCTCCGCCCTCATGCTCTGGGATGTAGTTTAGCTGCCACTTCCCTCAAGAAGCCCCCTCCCTGGCCCTCCAAGTCTGAGATAGGTACCCATGCCACCCACACCCCTCATGTGGAACACCTCCCCTGTGGCGTCCTCTAGTCTCCTGCCCCCCACCAAACCATCAACTCCCAGCAGCTGTGCTGGGTCTCCCCCGCACCATTTCATCCCCAGTCCTGTGCACAGTAACCCATCCCGCTCCGGCACATGAAGAAAGAAACCTAAAGGATTGTGGAGAACACCAATTAGCACCTAGGAACATTTTCTTCCAACTTAAAATTTTGTCCGTCCCCATTGGAGTTTGACAGATAGTTTCCGAAGAGTGGACGGTGGATCCAGAAAACTTGCCTCCCTAAATCTAAATGAGGGATCAGGAGGCCAGTCATCACATCATGCCAGAGCTCTGAGTTGGCCACACGTGGGGATGTGGACCCACCCGGACCCTGCAAGCCCGGGCCCAGGAGGTAGAGCGAGCCCCAAGCCGGCCTATCTCTCTTCCCAACACGGGGCATCATCGAGTCTCCGCTCTGAGTAGACTCCTCCCTGTGAGCGGACAGGGAACGTGCATATCTACTTCTAGGCTCCTCAGCACCTCGATCTGCCTGCTTGGGTTTTACGACTATCTTCAATTACATGAGGAGGAAGAAAAAAAAAAAAAAGACACATTTTCCCTCTTCAGAGGCTGAACGGGCTCATCAAGCAAATGTGGGGAGCATGGAATTGAGATGTGATTGACAGCTCACCGTTTGCTGCCATCACTTCTGCTGTTTTGTAGCTAGAGACTTTGGGCCTTCCTGACAGCCTGATGGACGATGACATAATTGCAATAATCCTCTCCCCTGGAGGCAGGAGTGAAGAAGGAACCTTCATAATGAAATTGCTGTGCCTCCAGATGTAATCACTGGAGTCATTCTTTTTGTGTTGTTCGCGCCCAGGGCTCTGGAAAGAAGATACATGTGTAAGCGGGCTCAACACCGTCATTAGTGCTCTGTTTCCTGAACTGTCTTGAAGATCTGTAAGGCGTGCAGCAGGCTGAGCCAAAAGCATGAAGCATTAAAAATACTATCAGTAGACCCAGAACGGCCTGGATATCCATGACCTCGCAATGCCTGGTCCTACCTACACAGGACAGTCATAAAAGGAGGAAAAGATGACCACATCAAAATAAAAGAGAGACCGTTGAGAGGGGGAGGGGATATGATGGAGAGTAGGTTTGTGAAGGGGAAAGTGGGGGAAGTGAGGGAACTATCATGGTTTATTGTCTATAATTACATAAGTTGTCAATAAAAAAACTAAAAATAATAAAAAGAGCTATCAGAATATACAATGGATAGCAGGGCATGGTGGCACACACCTTTAATCCCAGCACTCAGGAGGCAGAGGTAGGAGGATCGCCGTGAGTTCGAGGCCACCCTGAGACTCCATAGTGAATTCCAGGTCAGCCTGGGCTAGAGTGAAACCCTACCTGGAAAAAAAAAAAAAAAAAGAATATACAATGGAGAAGTTCAACTCTATCACATCCAATTATAGATTTATTGCCTCAATTTCTAAAAAGAAGAATCACAGGCTTGTTTTTAGACTCCAATCTAATCTCTCCTTTCCCAGTGTTATAAACAGGGTTGGGACGGAGTGATAGGGGGAGAACTTATGTCTATTCTCACTTTCTCATAGCAGACGAGAGAGAAAAATATATACAGAACACTTGTGGTCTCCATCTCTCTACCCCACGCTCTGTCCTGAGTCTCTCCGCTGATTGGTGAGGTTGGAAAGATGAGGTTGCACATCCTGGAAGTTTTGCGTTCAGTTGGAATCATCAGCCAGAATGGTATTGGCTCCAGGTTATAAGTACAAGCCATGAGACGTGGCACGAACTTAAATGTCAGGCTTGGCATGAGGGAGACTCAGCCTTGAGGTTGCCAACAACATCACTGAGTGCTGTAGTAGTTTGAGCAGATGTCCCCTAATAGATACAGGAGTTTTTTGTTTGTTTGTTTGAACTATTTTCTTTATTTATTTGAGAGAGAGAGAAGAGAGACAGAGAGAGAGAGAGAGAATGGGTAGACCAGGGCCTCTAGCTGCTGCAAACAAAACTCCAGACACATGTGCCACCTTGTGCATCTGGCTTACGTGGACACTGGAGAATCAAACCTGGGTCCTTAGGCTTTGCAGGCAAGCACCTTAACTGTTAAGTCATCTCTTCAGCCCAAGATACAGGAGTTTTATTGAAGCTTGTAACTTAGATCTCCAGCCACCTGGCTGGAGGAGGTGTTAATGTGGGCATACCCTAGGGTTCAGCCCCAGGGTGTGTTTGGGGCAGATCTGAATTCCAGCCTAAGATATGCAAAGGGCTGGGGCTTTGCCTGGAGTTCTTGAAGTGTGCTTGCTTGTGCTGCTGGTAGTGGCTGCCCTCTGTGCTCGGAGCTATGAAAGGGGGCCAGTTTCTTCTGGACCATTGGGGAAATTCCCCTTCATCTGTAAGCTTCAGTAAATTCCCTTCCTCCCATAACTGTGCCTGGTTTGGAAGTTCATCCCAGCGACCTGAGGCTGACTGCTACAAGGACCCAGGTGCTGCCCTATTCTCTGCTCTCCCATCCTCCAAATGTTGGCATGGCTTCCAGATCACACTTTAGTTTAAACCTGAAAGAGAAGAGAGCACCCTGTCCCAAACATCTCTCTTTTAAGAGAGGAAAAAAGTAGAACATAAGTTCCCCTCAGATTTCCTGTATAATCACCTTGTCCACATGACCATGCCCAGCTATGTGGGACGTTGAGAATCAGGACACAGGCATTCCCAGCCTGGAGAGTTGGAGACCAGCTCTGCTAGCCAGGGAGAAAGGCAAGAACAGCTGGGGGGGGGGGGGCACCCAGCCGTCAAGTGTGGAGGTTCAGTTGGATGACCATTGGGTGACCTCTCAGGCTGTACCTTCTAATTTGACTTCACTGAATAGGAAGCTCAAAATTATTATCTCCTCCTGTCAGATTCCAGTATGTTGTTTTCTTATTATTTCTAAGCTCAGAGCTAAAGGCTATCTAACAATGCTGCCAGGGACGTTGTTGAACCCAGGGAAGTCAGCCACCACCCCCTTTGAGCCTTGTTTTCTTTATCTGGAAGGCAAGTGAGGCTGCATGCTAGCCTTCTGGAGTCCCCTTCCAGCATCCTATGACCGTGCAGCCAAGCGCCTCCCACAGGAATGGAGAAGCAGCTAAGCCATGTTAGTGGAGGAGGACATTTGACTCTCATTGACTCACATTGGCTCTGGGGAATCAAAAGCAGCAGATCATGATGAACTCTGAAGCCATGTCCACTTAATACAAGTAAGAACTAGGGCATATGCCCTGGCATCTATTGACCGGAGGCCTGTAATAGGCTTCTGAGAGTTTACGGAAATTGCTACTCCCTTGCAAATGGATTTTTTTTAAGAAAAACAAAATGACAAGGCATGATAATGGGCTTCTTTTCATCTTTGTATTAAATTAATCTCCAATATCTGCAGAGTGTAGCACAAACATTGGTGGGGTTTATATGTATAAATTCTTTTCCAGCCAAACATTAGCCTATATGCACACACATTAAATAACAATGCAGTTAATATTTTTAAAGTTTTTTTAATTTATTTATTTGACAGAGAAAGAGGGGGAGAGAGAAAGAGAACGGATGTGCCAAGGCCTCCAGCCACTGCAAATGAACTCCAGATGCATGTGCCTCCTTGGGCATCTGGCTTTTATGGGTCCTGGGGAGTCGAACCTGGGTCCTTTGGTTTTGCAGGCAAACACCTTAACCGCTAAGCCATCCCTCCAGCCCAAGTTTTGTTTTTTTAATACTTTAAACAACATTAGTCTCTGTCATTTCACATGATAATATTGTTATAATATCTTCTGATGCTCAATTTTGGGGTTTGGGGAAGGGTCTGTGAACCCCAACTTTTGGGTCCTTATTTGATTTAGCAAAGAATTGGTAAAATAGACTCTGAGCAAGGTAAATTATAAATTGTGAGGTTTATTGCAGGGGGATTATGATCCAGGTAGGAGGCTAGCTGAAATATTCAAGACAGAGGAGAAAGCTCCTTGCCCAGCTAGAATGCAAGAGGGGAGGTGGAGAAAATCTTCATCACAGAAAAGCTCCGGGGATAAAAAGCCCCTGAAGGAGGCACACTCCCACACACGGAAAGCAAAGCCTGTGAACCAAAAGATCCTTCATGTAAAAGACCAGAAAGGGGAGCTGGTCTTAGCGGTTAAACGCTTGCCTGTGAAGCCTAAGGACCCCGGTTCAAGGCTAGATTCCCCAAGACCCACGATAGCCAGATGCACAAGGGGGCACACACATCTGGAGTTTGCAATAGCTGGAAGCCCTGGCAAGCCCATTCTCTGTCTCTCTCTCTCTCTCTCCCAGCCCCTTTCTCTCTCTCAAATAAATAAAATATATCCTTTGTTAAAAAGGACTCTGAGATTTAAAAAGTGTCAGACACATAACAAAGCAAGAAAACACCCCAAAACAAGATACATGTAGGAAGAAAGCAGGAAAATCACCAGGCAGAAGGACATGCCCCCCCCCCCCACTTCCCAGCCTGGGAAGGGGGAGAGATAGAGTTTACATATGTGGTTAGGCTCCTAATTGGATCAAACATTCACTTAGGCCAAGCATGGATGAGGCTGGATCTAGTCCTATCAGGGCAGGCCAGGTGGCTTGTTCTCTTTGGACCTTTGTCCCTGTCTGACTGCTTATAAAAAGCTATCTCGTTGGGCTGGAGAGATGGCTTAGATGTTAAGGCACTTGCCTACAAAGCCTAAGGACCCATGTTCAACTCTCCAGATCCCCTGTAAGCCAGACACACGAGGTGACACAAGAGCGCAAGGTCGCACATGCTCACAAGGTGGTGCACATGTCTGGAGTCCAGTTGCAGTGGCTAGAGGCCCTGACGTGACAGTTCTCTCTCTCTCCCTCCCTCTCTCTCTCTCTCTCTCTCTCTCTCGTTCTAGCTCTCACTCTTTCATTCAAAAAGAAAGAAAGAAAGAAAGAAAGAAAGAAGAAGGCCAGTTTTTTGGGCTTGCCTCAACAACAACAACAAAAATATCTTGCTCCTGTGTTCCTGTTTCTCTTTCACTTCGAGTGACACCTCCTCCAGCCTGGTGGCAGCAGATCTAAATTACAAACTTCAATAAAACTCTGAACATATTGGGGATCATCTATTTAAACTATCACACCAGCCAAATGTTCAATTAAACATGAGAGAAAAGAAAAAAATTTTCATAGCTGCACAGTCTCAAAAACGGTATGTTCCATGCACTTCTCAGCTGTCTTCCAGATAATATAAATGGGAAGTAAATGAGAGAGAAGAAAATATCTTTTTTAAATAATATATTTTAAACTTTATTTTTATTAATTTATTTAAGAGAGAGAAAGAGGCAGAGAGAGGGAGAGAGAGAATGGGCGCGCCAGGGCCTCCAGCCACTGCAAACTCCAGACGTATGCGCCCCCTTGTGCATCTGGCTTATGTGGGTCCTGGGGAATCGAACCAAGGTCCTTTGGCTTTGCAGGCAAATGCCTTAGCCACTAAGCCATCTCTCCAGCCTGAAAATATCTTGCTAGGAACTAGGAATTTAGTGCAGGAGAGAGTTAAAGAGAAGTATAAGAAATCAGTGCTTTGTAACAAGCCTAGAGAGTAACAAATCCAAACAGGAGCCCAAGGGTAGAGGCATTTGAAGGATGGGAACGGGGAAAATGGCTTGTCTGCTACACCACCATAGTCTGGCTTATACTGCTCCCTCACTTCCCATACCATGAACTCTACAGATGATGTCGAAGCTTTATAAATCTGTTGAGCACACACAAAGGTAGATGAGTTACAAATAGACAACCACATAACAAAATAAATAGCCAAAAAAAAGTTGAAAAGATTGGCCCAGGAGAGCTGAACTTGGAGGTAGGATGGAACAGAGAAAGTGAATGCCGTGTTTCACCATAATGTAGTATATAAGAGAAGAAACCAATTGAAATCTATTTTGGGAGTTTCAGTGAACAGGATCTATTCTGCGAATAATAAATAAAACCGACCATGAAATCTAGTTTCATTTGCTTCATTTCCCTGAATTTGTATCTTGGAATCACCCTAGTTCTGTTTTAAAATTAAATTTGAGAACCACAGGACTGGTCTTGGCTAAGCTCTCCTCTCCAACAGTCCCAACAGGAAAGAAAAGAGATGAAGGCTGAGAGCTCCTCCCCCCCGCGGACCGTTTACTGACACTGGAAATGTGTCATGGTTACCAAGAACTTTGATTTCACAAAAATAAGAGGTCTTCTCTGTAAGGTAGTAAATGGGGTTTTGTTTTTTAACAGATTAACGAGGCAAGAACCACAGGCTCAGCGTCAAGAGCCAAGATTTGTCACCCTTCCCTAAGCCAGCGACTCAGAAGGTAGTGATCTGTGCTCACAGTCACGAAGCAAGAGAGCTAGAGAGGAAGTAAAGAAGGGAGGAGTTCTGCCCTGGGAGGAGGGTCGCCGGGCAGGCTCTTGGCCCAGCGCCTGTGCAAGTGCTCCTGGCCTCTATGTATTGCTGGGCTACTAACCTCTAAAGCAAAACCAACCCAAAAGGAAACAAGCTCGGTTTCAATTACACAAAATCGCCAAGAGCTGGAGTGGGGTTTTGTTGTATTAACTTTTCTTGGGGAGCCATGTTTGCTCATGGCTCCCCAGGAAAAGTTAATACAACAAATAAATAAAATAAGAAAAACAGGGCTGGAGAGATGGCGTAGCAGTTAAGGCACTTGCTTATGAAGCCTAAAGATCCAGGTTCGACTCCCCAGAACCCATGTAAGACAGACACAGACACACAAGGTGACATATGCATACAAGGTCACACATGCACACAAGGTGGACCATGTATCTGGAGCTCGGTTGCAATGGCTAGAGTCCCTGGTGCACCAATTCTCTCTCTCTTTCTCTCTCTCTCTCTCTCTCTCTCTCTCTCATAAAAATAAAAAAACAACAAAATATAATCATGGAAACTCAACAACGTACAGCTGACCTGAGGAATCCAGTGAAGCTAACAGAACAATGAACTCAGGGCATAAGGCGGAGCTTGCTATCAGAGAGCCTGGGCTTCGGGGCCATGTTCCTTTCTCTCTGTATTCTTTCAGACATCCTGGAGTGCAGACAGCTACCAGTCACAGTACTCTCTGCTATGTTCCCATCACAAGTCCAGCCTCTAAACACCTACATATTCCAACCCCTGCCTCCCTCTTACCTCCAATCTCCACCTCACTGAGCTGTATCAACCTCTGGGATTTCTAAAACATGATACCATCGACCTCGCTGTTTCTTGTGCCTGGAGAGTCCTTCCTTCAAGCTCTCATGGCTCGCTCATTTGATTTTCTCACCTGACTATATTGTCTCAAATAACACGCACAAAAAAAAATGACCCTAGCCAACACTCTACCTTCCCATCCTGGAATAATGGGGTACATTTATGGGTGCGTTCCCTTTTCTGCTACCGCAAAGTAAGTCCCATGAGGGCAAACACTTGGACAATATTGTCCACTGAGACAAACTCAATAACTGAGAGAGTACCTAGCACACAGTAGATCCAGTGAAATGATCGGTTCTCCTGCAGGGTCCTTTCTCTCCCCCACAAAGAATGGAATGGACAGACAGTGAAGGGTGAAGAAGAAATGGAGATTCATTTACACGGGAATACAATGACTGGAACAAAAGCGACTCTTAAAGGCATGGTACTGCACGCCTTTAATCCCAGCACTTGGGAGGCGGAGGTGGGAGGATCGCTGTGAGCCCACGTCCACCCCGAGACTACATAGTGAATTCCAGGTCACCCTGGGCTAGAGTGAGACTTTACCCCCCCCACCCCACAAAAAAACCTGTCATCTTGGGGGCAGCAGGCTTGTCCACTGGAAGAGCAAAAGGTAGTGGATATACTGGACTCTTGGTGGCAGTAGCTTGCTAACCAGGAGGACAGGAAAGTGTGACAACGCTGAATCCTTGACAGGTTTAGCGATACCCAAGAGGCACTGAAATAGGAACCAGGCCCGCCAGAGCCACAGCAGGTCCCACGGGAGGAGGAGGCAGAAGCGCCCCCCCCCTCTTTTTCTCTCTCTCTCTGATGCAGGGGAGAGTCTGAGCACTGAAAACAGCATGGTGTGCGGAAGCAGGAGAAATGGATCCTAGATGGACCGTAATCTCTCACTCCCAAGGAGCTCCTGCACCTCACAGAAGTCACTCTGATGGAACCACTGGCCTCTTGGGCTCTCGAAACACAATCACTTTCTTGGGATAATTCTAGACTCAAATGTCACACTTAAATATGGAGTTGCTGGGCTGGAGAGATGGCTTAGTGGTTAAACACTTGCCTATGAAGCCTAAGGATCCCTGTGCAAGGCTCAATTCCCCAGAACCCATGTAAGCCAGATGCACAAGGGGGCACACACGTCTGGAGTTCGTTCGCAGTGGCTGGAGGCCCTGGCGTGCCCATTCTTTCCTCTCTCTATCTGCCTCTTTCTCTCTCTGTCTGTTGCTCTCAAATAAATAAAATTTTAAAAAAATGTCTGCAGGACATTTAAAAAAATATATGGAGTTGCCTCAAATTTTTCCTCCAGAGAAAACCCTGAGCACCTCGAGGAAGGAAGCACCCTTCTTGGGGAGCGAGATGGTGGAAACAGGAATTCCAAGCACACTATGCATGGAAACACGAGACATGGACAAAGTGAACTATCCCACAAAGAATTAAAGGCTGTGCAATTCATAAGGCCTTGAGACTAAAGCAGCAATTCAGCAGGAGGAAATATTTTGTCAGTAAGGCTGGAAATCACCAAAAACAAGTCACTAGCCAGATAGCCTGAGCTATTAGACAAATGGCTTCACTTAAAGTTGCTCCCAGGCCAGCTCTCCTGGCGGCAGGGTGCTCTCCTCGGAAGTAGAGCCACACAGGCAGAGAAAAGCCTCTGGAGCATTGTCCTCCTTCTGAGTGGTGCTAGAATAACCTGTTTCCACTTCCTATGCCAACATGCTGACTCTTAACCCATCATCCCCGAGACATGAGCCTTCCATTGCATCGTGTCCTTCACTGTGAGGCTTCAGCTTTCACATGATCTCTTTTTCTTTTTTTCAAGGTAGGGTCTCGTTCTAGCCCAGGCTGGAATTCACTCTGTAGTCTCAGGCTGGCCTTGAACTCACGATGATCCTCCTACCTCTGCCTCCCGTGTGCTGGGATAAAAGGCGTGCGTCGCCATGTCTGGCCTCTTATTTTTTTTCTAATTGGCTTGCAAGGGTATCTTGAATCTGGGCTGGGGGGGTGGCTCAGTGGAGGAGATGGCTCTGCGATTAAAAGAACTTGCTGTGCACACCTGTCCACCCGAGTTTCGATCCACAGAACCTATATAAAGTCAGACACAGACATCACACATCTGTAAACTCAAAGTGCCCATGGCAATGGGAGGTGGTGTCAGGAGACTCAGAAACCTCCCTGGCAGCTAGTCTGGTGTTCATAGTAGCAAAAACTGAGAGACCCTGTCTCAAACAAAGTGGAGAGTAATGCTGCCACCCTGAGGTTGTCCTCTGACCTCCACGTGCATGCTGTGTCACACACAACCATACACACTTGCACTCCGAGAAGTGTCCTCTTCAATGACCTGTGGGAGCCACGCCCACCCGCAGCAGTCTCGCTCTGACAAGCAGGCTCACTAGCTAAAATCCTCTCCCCCACCACCCCCGCCGCTACCTTGAGCACCGCAAAAAGTAGTCCCAGCCCCCTGTTCCACGTTCCCTGCCTGGAGTCCAAGGTCCAGGGGGAAAGCAAGACAAGGCCCCCTGCTGCCAGGGGCCCCAAGGCCACTTGAAATATCACCTTTCTGTCTTCTCCAGTGCCTATGTGACTTAGCACACTGTATTAACTAAGCCTGCCTTTTCATGACGCAGAATCGCCCCACTCCCTCAGAAATCCATAAAGCTACAGAATTCAGGGTTGACTTCTCCTACATACACAATGGCTGCCCCAGCTTCAAGCATCATGCCCTAAGTAGTGCATCAAGAGAGACTTAAACCGGGTGTGGTGGTGCACGCCTTTAATCCCAGCGCTTGGGAGGCAGAGGTAAGAGGATCGCTGTGAGTTGGAGGCCATCCTGAGACAACATAGTGAATTCCAGGTCAGCCTGAGCTAGAGTGAGATCCTACCTCAGAAAACCAAAAAAAAAAAAAAAAAGAAAGAAAGAAAGAAAGACTTTGTCCTGTTTTGTTTTGTTTTTTTTCCCCCTGAGGTAGGATCTCACTTTAGCCCAGGCTGACCTGGAATTCACTCTGTAGTCTCAGGGTGGCCTTGAACTCACGGCAATCCTCCTGCCTCTGCCTCCTGAGTGCTGGGATTAAAGGCATGTGCCACCACGCCTGGCCAGTCTCTCTTTTATTTTGATGTCATGGTCTTTTCCTCCTATTATGATGGTCTTGTGTAGGTAGTGTCAGACACTGTAAGGTCATGGATATCCAAGCCATTTTGTGTCTGGAGGAGCAGGTTGTAAGGAGTCCTACCCTTCCTTTGGCTCTTACATTCTTTCCGCCACCTCTTCCGCAATAGACCCTGAGCCTTGGAACATGTGATAGACAAATTTCAGTGCTGAGCACTCCTCTGTCACTTCTCAGAACCATGGTGCCTTCTGAGTCATCCCAAGGTCACTGCCATCTGAAAAGAGAAGCTTCTCTAATCAAAAATGGGAGTAGCATTAATATATGGGTATGAACATTAAGAGAAGTGCTTACTAGGCAGTTTGATAAGCATAGTATATACATTTAGCCAGACACCAGTAGACGTTACACCCCTAGGGCTCATGACTACCCCTGTTGTAGGTTTTCAGTATCAGGGATGTATTCCCTCCCATGGAGTGAGTATCCAGTCCAATTAGAGAGCAGTTGGTTTCCCCCATAACAGATATGCCACTATTGTACCCATTGGCTCATTTGGCCTGGCTTGCAGTGTCCATTGTTGAGTGTCTTCACTGGTGATTTCTCTCTCTCCCATTGAAATGCATGCAGCGTAGTTTTTTCCAACTTTCTGTCAGCTGGTCTACATGGAGGAGGTTTTCAGCTCAGTTCCAGCAGAATTTTTCAGTGACCTTGCAGCCCAAGTATGTGGAGTCTTTAGCAATAGGGTCTTACCATCTAATCCTGGTGGAAAACCAAGAACTTCAGCAATGGCCTATTATATTTTGGGGGTATCAATGACCTCCCTGGCCAACAACTCACTGGAAGGTATCCCATCCCTGGCACTGAAAATTTTCTAGTAACAATCTATAGCTTCTGAGTGTTCCATTGTCCCAAAAAGTAGGTTTCCATGACTTATTTATATCCGATCATTTCCATTTATATATGAAGAAACTTAGGCTGAGAATAACCATCAGACTTCCATCTTGCTTTTAAGTTTCTGTTCTGTAATGTTTATCCTTTGATGCTCATGATAATAAAACATGAAAACATTGGGAATTAAGAGAAAGGAGACAAAAAAGGAAGAGAGTCCCAAATTCACCTCTAATAAGCTTAACCAGTACTTGGGCATATAAAACTAACTGAACCAGAATTTGCATAAGATAATATAGAAAGTCAACTTTACACATAAAAGTTTTTCCCACAACTATTGAGTGTCTGTCCAGCAGGTTTTCTTGTGTCTCTAATTCACTTAATCCCATGACTAGATGCTGGAAAGGTTTAAGGATAGCTACATGTTTTTGTTTCTGAGACAGGGGCTCATGTTACATAGGCTGGTCTTGAACCCAGTAATATAGTCAAAGAGGATCTTGAATTTCTGATCCTCCTCTTCTACCTACAGAGTGCAAGGATTACAGACATGCATCACGACACCTCGTTCACGCAATGTTGGGGGTTGAGCCCAGGGTTTCACGCATGCTAGGCACGTGCTGTCCTAATGTACTCACATCCCCAGCCCTGGACAGCGGCATGTAAATGACACATTCTCCAGCCACTTCTAAAATTTCTTTTAGTCTACCAATTCACGTTCATAAACTGTCAGTTACATCTCATTAAAATATAGAACCTCGGGCTGGAGGGATGGCTTAGCAGTTAAGGCGTTTGCCTGCAAAGCCAAAGGACCCAGGTTCGATTCCCCAGGACCCACGTTAGCCAGATGCACAAGGTGGCACATGCATCTGTAGTTCTTTTGCAGTGGCTGGATGCCTTGGTGCACCCATTCTCTCTCTCTCTCTTCCTCCCTCCCTCTTTCTCTGTCAAATAAATAAATAAATAATAAAAATATTTAAAATACAGAACCTTGGGGGCTGGGGAGGCAGCTCAGTGGATAGAGTGCTTGCCCTGTAAGCATGAACATGTGAGTTCATAGTCTAGCACATACACATAAGATGCTGGGGATGACAATGCAGGACTGTAAACCCAGCACTGGGAAGGTAGAGACAGGACAGGACGATCCCCAGGACTCAATGGCTAGCTAATCCAGCAGAATCAGTGAGCTGCAGCCTCAGTGAGAGACTCTGTCTGCACAAAAAAGGTGGAGAGTGACAGAGGAGGACACCTGATGTCAACCTCAGGCCTCCACCCACCCACACACCTGCACACACAGGTGCCCATGCACACTGTCATGCACACATGCAAAAATACAAGACCTCGCTGGGTGTGGTGGCGCACGCCTTTAATCCCAGCACTTGGGAAGCAGAGGTAGGAGGATCACCGTGAGTTCGAGGCCACCCTGTGACTACATAGTGAATCCCAGTTCAGCCTGGGCTAGAGCGGAGACCCTGCCTTGTAAAACCACACACAGAAATAATAGAAGACCTCGAAAACCCAGCTTTACAAGGAAATCACAAAGTCAGAGAAACATGTCTGTTTACTTTAGTGTGACACCCGTAACTGTGCTATTTGGCCAACATACCAGCTAAGCTGGGGTGTCTATTATTCATAACCAGGACATTTATCAGGGGAGAACATACCAGCTTGTTTTTCCATGCTTCGTTCCCCAGTAGTTAAGCCAGACACAAATTAAATCATCCAGTTTCTAGTTCCAACAATGCATGGCAGATTATTCCCAAACCTCAGATATCAAAGCCAAAATGTCTTGAAAGGGGTTTTAGATAAGCCTGAAAAGGACAGAAAAGAGCAGTGGTGGCAGTGGCTTTTCGGACTAATTTGTCACGTGGAGGAATAAGAGGAGGAGATAAGTAGGGATTTTCACTGCACAAGAAGATTTGTGTAATCTCTGCCTTTAGGAACACACTGCTCACGTTCTCCGAGGTTCCAGGTGGCTTTAGGTTATCAGTGTTACACCGGGTTGTCAAGCCCTCCATTAGAAATATTCCATAGCGGACTTCATCGGTTTTTTCTTTTCCAAAAAGCAATGATGGTTGTGACTCAGGCATTAGGATGTGGACTCTCCTTGGGGAGCATTAAAAAAAAAATACTTAAATACTACATCGACAAAATTTTCACTTGATGAGGAAGAAAAGCTAGAGACATTTATACACCAGTGCAGATTTCTTTAAAAAATAAATAAAACTGAAAATAGAACTGCCATATAACCCAGCTATATCACACCTGGGTAGATTCCTAGAGAACTCTAAGTCCACATACCACAGAGACACTTGCACATCACTGCTCATTGCTGCACTATTCACAATAGCCAGGGAAAGCCAGGTGTGGTGGCACACACCTTTAGGCAGAGGTAAGAGGATCACAGTGAGTTCAAGGCCACCCTGAGACTACATAGTGAATTCCAGGTCAGTCTCGGCAAGACCCTATCTTGAAAAAGAAAGAAGGAAAGAAAGAAAGGAAGAAAGAAAGAAAAAGGAAGAAAGGAGGATGGGAGGGAGGGAGGAAGGAAGGAAGGAAAGAAAAAGAAAGGAAGAAAGGAGGATGGGAAGGAGGGAGAGAGGAAGGAAGGAAGGAAGGAAGGAAGGAAGGAAGGAAGGAAGGAAAGAAGGGAAGAAAGACAATAATCAGGGAATAGAACTAGCGTGGGTGGCCATCCACAGACGTGGCACATATACACATAATGAAATTTTATTCAGCCATAAAGAAAATGATAGCATGACATTTGAAGGAAAATAAATGCAGCTGGACGTTATTCTATTAAGTGAGGTACCCCAGACTCAGAAAGACAAATGCCATGTTTTCTCTCAACTGTGGATTAATTTTCTATATGTGTATGACAGTGTGCATATGGGTCATGAAACGAGAAGGGGGAACATGAGAGGAAAAAAACAAAAAGATCTTCAGAGAGAGCAGATAAGGGAGTAAATAGAAACAGAACGAGGACTACTGGGGAGAGGAAGGGGACCAGCAGACAGGAGAGGAGAGGGGAGAAAAACTAACAAAAGTTATCTAAGGGGCTGGAGAGCTGGCTGAGTGGTAAAGCGCTTGCCTGCAAAGCCAAAGGAACCAGGTTTGATTCCCCAGAACCCACATAAGCCAGATGCCACAAGGTGGTATATGCGTCTGGAGTTCATTTGCAGTGGCTGAAGGCTCTGGTCTGCCCATTCTCTCTTCTCTCTCTTCTGTCTTTTTTTTTTTTCTCTCTCTCTCTCCCTCAAATAAATAAATATTTAAATTGTAAAAAGTGATCTATGAAAATGTGTGTGCCAGCCAGGCATGATGGCATACACCTTTGATTGCAATACTCGGGAGGCAGAGATAGGAGGATACCTGTGAGTTCAAGGCCAGTCTGAGACTACATAGTGAATTCCAGGTCAGCCTGAGCTAAAGTGAGATCCTACCTCAAAAAAAGAAAGAAAGAAAAAAAATGCCATAATGAAACCTATGATTTTTGCTAGGTTTTCAAAAACGAATAATTTTTAAATCAACCTATGGGCAGGAAAGATGGCTCAAGGTTAAATGCATGTGCTGCCAGCCCAGGTTCAATTCCCCAGAACCCATGTAAAGCCAGATGCACAAAGTGCTGCATGTGTCTAGAGTTTGTACTAGCAAAAAGCCCTGGCCCAATCATTCTCTCTCTCTCTCTCTCTCTCTCTCTCTGTCTGATAAATAAATAAAAATGTTTTTTTAAAAGAAGCAATCTATATACCACACAAAGATGTGCTAGTGAAGCCACCCAAGAGGACTCGAACACACAGGTAAACCAACACATTGGAGCATATTTATACATCGGCTTGACAACTCATCACCAAGACTAGCAAGAGACAAGCTATGCATCCCACTCATGTTTTATAATCCCAATAAGAAGCCCATGAGCTTGGCGACATCACCTCTTTTCACAGGACAAGAGAATCAGCTATCACAAGTGAACTTTCAAATGTCCAGTGTTCCATCACTCCATGTCCTGTGAGCATATGTATTGGCTTATGCTTCACTCCAGCTGAGAACTTGAAGTCATCGCTGAAGTCAGTGAACCCGGAGGGAACACAAGATGTTCACACGAGCAAGCAGAAGCTTTTAGTCTCAGGATCCCTTTATTCGGTTAGAAGCTATTAAGGATGCCCAAGTGTTTTCTATTCATCAATGTTCACTACAACACAAATTAACACTCAAGGATTTTTTTTTTTAAATCTATTTATTTGTAAGCAGAGGGAGACAGAGAGAGAATAGGCACGCCCGGGCCTCTAACCACCATAAATGAACTCCAGGCACATGCACCACGTTGTGCATCTGGGGAATCGAACCAGGGGCTGTTAGGCTTTACATGCAAGCACCTTGAACACTGAGCCATCTCTCCATGGAGAACTTAGATGATCCCAACATGCCCAATGCTGCAAAGAGCAGCCGCTCGTGTCTGCCACACGCCTTGTTCATGAGCTCCCTAGAGCCGTCAGAGCACATTAGCAAACGGAGATCTCTTTTTCATGGCTCTGGAGGCTACAGGTCCAAGCTCAAGCTGTTAGCAGGGAGGGTGCTTTTTGAACCTGGAAGGGAGGATCTGCTCCAAGCTCCTGATAGCTGCTGGCAAGCCTCGGCCTTTCTTGGCTTGGGAACTGTATAACTCCATCCCATCTTCTCTGTCAGTCTGTTTTCATCTCCTTCTCTTTCTCTTACAATGAAACCTGTCCTTGGATTTAAGTCTGTGGTGGTTTGGATCAGATGCCCCCCCAGCCATAAACTAACTCATGTGTTCTAACTGCTTTGTCTCCAGCTGGTGACAATTTGGGAGGTGGAGCCTTGTTGGAGGAGGTGTGTTGTTGCGCTGCAAAGACCCCTCACTAGAGGTCGGCTCGCTCTCCTGTTAGTGCTTTCCAGCTGCTGTGGCAGAGGTGATGTCCAGCCTCTGCTCATGCCTTGCTTTCCCCCTGCCATCATGGAAATTCCCCTCCAGACTGTAGGTCAAAATATTTTCCTCCCATCAGCTGCTTTTAGTCTGGTGTTTTGTGTCATCCTAGAAACAGGATGAGCTTATCTCAAGATAATTAACAAGTACACCTGCAAAGATCCCCTCACAGATTCTTTGGGGACATGTCTCAGGAGTGGGAGGAGGGGCGCAACCACTCAACCTACTCCTGGACAATAGAAGAGAGCCCAGTTGTTTACAAGAGGGGACATGCGGAGACAAAGAAACAGCAAGTTCGCCTCTGCCAAGCCAGCCAGCCAGCCTTTGTCTCTGAACAAGCTGCATTCCTGGCTTGAAGACCAGAAACAAAGCAACAGAACTTGACCTGAATATGAGTCTACTCCTAAAGAGTTCATAGGAATTATCTTTCTGAGCCTCTTTAAAGAATTTTCATTTTCTACTTAGCCAGATACTCCAAGATGGCTTATTTCCCAGATCAGTTAAAACTAGTGTTTCTTCCTCAACCTTCTTTCTGGAATCTTTGCTTCCTATTCACTCCCAAAACAAAAACAGACCATTAAATTGACTAGAGAGTTGAATAGACTCAGAAATAAACAAGGAAGTGCCCATCCTCCCATGGCTGAGAGAATCTTGTTTTAAAATTTTTTTTTCTTTTTGGAAATGTGTGCATGGGCATGCCAGGGTCTCTTACCACTGCAAACAAACACCAGACACATACACAACTTTTTTGGATCTGGCTTTTTGTGGGTACTGGGGAATCAAACCCAAGCTGGCAGGCTTTGTCAAGCAAATACTGTTAACTGCTGAGCCATCTCCCCAGCCCCCTCAGTCTTTTTAATAGACGTGAAAACGAATCCTTCACATAACTGCCTAAAATTGAAAAATATACTGACAGGAATAAAATGGAAATTCCTACAAGGATAGATGCTGCTCCTGCAGCAGTAGTTTCCACACAGAGAATGAGTCACTCAGTCAACCGAGAGGTCAGGACGCCAGGACATAAGGACATGCCTGTGGCGTTCATGATATCATGGCGAATTAAGCTCCCCAGATTCATACCAAGTGAGACAGGCCTGATCCCCGGGCAATGGGAATGCCTGTAGATTTGTCATTTTGATATCCGCGTATGCGCCGAGCAGCACTCCTGGGTCGTGGCAGGCCCCCAGCTGGACTCTCGAGGCACATCTTGAGCATGTGGCCCCAAGAGTGGACACAGGCCATGGCGCCCCACTTTCAGCTTGGCTTGTTAAAAGCAGAAGAGGGTTTCCAGGAGGGCTTGCCGGCCCGGGGTGCCTGTGGTGCATTCGGGTGCTTGGGTGCCTCGGATGACACCGTGGGCGACAGTCACCACAGGAACTGCTCATCTTGCTTGAAGGTCAGATTCCTGGAGGAAGCAGGCAGGCAGTGGTCCAAGGGCCTGCTGGGCAGTCTATGTTTCCAGGTGGGTTAAGAATCACAGAGCATAAGCCCCGTCTCCCATCACCCCCTAAGCTATTCCCTCCCAACTGTGTACTGGTTGATGCTAACATTTTCCAGAAACCCCATACTGGCTTGATTTTCAGGGAATCTGTCCTCATCCCTCAGCAGAAATACTGAACCCCAAACATATGCAAATGCACAGAGAAATGGGCCCAAGGCACTGGGATGACAAGGTCAGGACAACAGCATCATTCTCAACCCAAAAAGGTAACTTGTTAAATAGCTTTTCTTACACTTAACGCGCTTCTGAAAAAAATGGCAAGTTTAAGTCAATGCTTTGGGAACAAAAATGGATAAACTGTCAACTCTCCTTGATTCTTCTAGAGAGAGGCTTGCCAAGGCCCACTGGCAGAGATTTTGGTATCTACAAGGAGAATGCTAGGGTTATATACCTAAAACGTGAGGGTGGCTTTGGAGTTGAACAGGAGCTAGAAGAAACTTGAGGAGCATAATAGATAAAAACCCTTCAGGGCTGGAGAGATGGCTTAGCAGTTGAGGCGTTTGCCTGCAAAGCCAAAGGACCTCAGTTCGATTCCCCAGGACCCACTTAAGTCAGATGCACAAGGTGGCGCATGCATCTGGAGTTCATTTGCAGTGGCTGGAGGCCCTAGCATGCCCATTTTCTCTCTCTCTTTCTCTCTCTCTCTCTCTCTCTCTCTCTCCCTTTTTCCCTTTCACAAATAAAAAAAAGAAGATGGCTCAGTGATTCAAGGCATTTCCTCGCAAAGCCTTTTTATTCAATTTCCCAGCACCCATGTAAAGCCAAATGTAAAGAGGCACATGTATCTGTGATCCCAGCACACCTACGACAACAGGAGGCACAGCCAGCAGAAGCCAAAGCTTATGGGTCCACCAGGCCGATATTCCTTTGTAGTGGGGCAGTGCACTAGCAGTGACAAGAGACCCCATCTCCAAGACAGTCCTCTGACCTCCACATGTGCGTCATGGCATTACACACACACACACACACAGACACACAGACACACGCACAAATAAATACATGAATAAAACCAAAAGAAAGAAAACTTTTGTTGGCTTAACTAGACAGCTAGCAGAAGGGGGTTTTGAGGAGGCTGGGAGTGAAGTCTTAGAAGGAAGTGAGAGCTGGGCATGGCAGCATGGCCTGTGTTCCCAGCACTTAGGAGGAAGATGGTGAGTCTGAGGCCAGCATGGCCAGCATAGCTGAGACCCTGTGCTGGGGCCGGGGGCACGCCATTCCCACAGATGCTTACGGCGCAGAGCAGAGAGCAAAGCTGGCTCCCATAGCATCACACAAAGCAAACCATCAAGGAACCATTTTGGCCATTTGGCAGAAAGGTTTTCCAAGCTGAGTAGCGAACGTGGTGGCTTTCTTCTTGCTGCTTGTAGCAAAATGCGCGAGAAAACAAAAAGTGAGAGGAAACTGTCAATTGACAAAGAAACAGAACAATTATCTTGAAAAGTATTATTTTTTTTTTCTTTTGGTTCTTTCAAGGTAGGGTCTCATTCTAGCTCACGCTGACCTGAGAGGTCACTCTGGTGTCAAACTCGGTGATCCTCTTACCTCTGCCTCCCAAGGGCTGGGATGAAACGCACGTGCCACCACACCTGGCTAAGTAGTACTTTTCACGTGGCAAAAAAGGTTTTTTCTTTCTTTCTTTCTTTCTTTTTTTCAAAAAAACTACTTCCTAAAGGGGCTGGGGAAATGGCTTAGCAGTTAAGGCGTTTGCCTGTGAAGCCCAAGGATGCCGGTTCGATTCCTCAGGACCCATGTAAGCCAGATGCACAAGGGGGCACACGCATCTGGAGTTCGTTTGCAATGGCTGGAGGCCCTGGTGCACCCATTCTCTCCTTCTCTCTTCCTCTCCCTCTCTCTCTCTCTCTCTCTCTCTCTCTCTCTCTCTCTCTCTCAAATAAATAAAGAAATAAAAATATTTTAAAAAATACTTCTTAACAATGTGCCATGGAGTAGCTGCGGCAGTTAGGGTGATTGCGCCACGAAAGTAAAGGCAGGAATGTCCTTAAGTCTGCCCCTGCAGTCTCCACTTTGCTAGAGGTCAGAGAAGCTGCCTTCTCTTCCTCTCTTAACTAAAGGAGTTTCTTAGACCTGTTTTTCCACAAACAACCGAAGCTCCAGTTCCCCTTTCCTAGAATTTAAGTCTAATCCTGACATTGTGATTTGTCAAGTTCATCCCCCAGAACTCGGCATCCTGGCTAGCCTCTTCCTCCGCCGGCCCCTAGCTCAGACCAATCAGCTCTCGCTATGGCTCACCTGAGCCTGAAGGTGAAGTCTACCACAATAAGGTTATAAATAGACCCTTGCCAGGGGGATAAGCTCTCTTGGCTGCCCGATCATCTCTCCTGAACTCTCAGGTTCTGTTAAGTCTCCTCTCGTCTCAGCCCAGCCAGGCTCAGATAAGGGGAGGCCCCTCCCTTTCCCAGGCATGGGCTCTCCACCCCTCCTGCCCGCTACTCTCTCTTCTTTCCTTCTCTTAATTTAAACCATACCCTCTGGTCCACGGATTTTAATTCTTTAAATTCATAAGACAAGAATCCAGGGTACCCTTAATTTGTTGGTGCATTGGCATATTGGTATATTGGCAAGGAATCCCAAAATTCCCACTCCATAGCCATACATCCTATCATTAAAACTGCCACACCGAACTTCCGGGTAAAATGGGGGAAATAAGCAGAAAAACAGCAAAATACACTCTTCTACCAAAGAGGAAGGTGTATAAGGAATTATCAGCCACAGCAGAGAAACAGGAGAGACACATAAGTACTAGCAAGCAGGAAGCACAAAAGCGGCTGCTGCCACCGCGCGGGCCACCTCGGTCGGTGTGCCCACCCAGCCCGGTGCAGCGCAGAGCCGCGGGAGGAGAAGCCAGGTAAAGGAATTTTCCTCTCACATCGGCCCCGTTGCAAAGTCAAGAAACCCCAAGGGGAAGACAGCAGGGACCAGCTGAGCGGATCCGGTACAACTCCAAGCGCCCTACACAGCTTTCTTTCCCCCACCCACCAGTGCTGCGAACCACTGGAGAACTTATCCACCCTCCAGCCACACAGCATCCAGCACGGCTGATCGAAACACCGGATCCAGTGACCCAAGCAGCCTAATCGAATCCACAGCACAACAGAGACGGACAGAGGTGGGCATTTAACATTGGTGAGATTGCAAGCCATCCCAGGGACTTGATTAGATTATCTGTTTGTCTTAATCCCACTTTTTTGTTTGTTTGTTTTGTTTTGCTTTTTTTAAATTTTTTTGTTACTTTTCTTTATTTGAGAGCGACAGACAGAGAGAGAAAGAGGCAGAGAAAGAGAGAGAGAGAGAGAGAATGGGTGCGCCAGGGCCACCAGCCACTGCAAATGAACTCCAGACATGTGCGGCCCCCTTGTGCATCCGGCTAACGTGGGTCCTGGGGAATCGAGCCTCTAACCCAGGTCCTTAGGCTTCACAGGCAAACGCTTAACCACTAAGCCATCTCTCCAGCCCTTGTTGTGCTTTTTGAGGTAGGGTCTCACTCTCATCTAGGCTGACCTGGAATTCAGTATGTAGTCTCAAGATGGCCACAAACTCACAGTGATCCTCCTACCTCTGCCTCCCTAGTGCTGGGATTAAAGGCGTGCGCCACCACTCCCGGCTCCCACTCTTGCATAAATACTCTGTGCTCATTTAGATTGAATGTGTATATTGCTCAGTTGAATTTTAGAATTTTCCAGTAATTTGCTGCATCCAGCCTACTAGAATACTTGAATATCAGGCAAAATTAACACCTAGGGTAATTTCTGTTGTTACTCTGTGAGTATAAGATCCACATCTGGCACCTTAAACTCCTACCCTGAAGATATATAATGTCAGATTTACATGGCTAGGAATACAACAGATAATTAGAAAACCCAAGTATCAAATTAACTCAAGATGCAAAAATCTCTACATTATAATACAAGACACACAAAAAATCAAGACAATACAATTCCACCAAAAATTATAAATCCATCAGAAATGACCTCCAGTGAGAATGATTTAGATGAAACACCTGACAAAGATTTCAAAACAATGATTATATCTATGCTCAAGTAAATCAAAGGAATCAAAGAAGAAAACCCCTGAAAGAATCCCAAGAAAACAAAAAACAGACAAACAAACAACAACAAAAAAAAACTTAGTGAAATAAGGAGGTCAATACAAGACGATTAAGGGGAAAAAAAGTAATTAAAAAAATACCAATCAGAGCCAGGCATAGCGGAGCACACCTTTAATCCCAGCACTTGGGAGGCAGAGGTAGGAGGATCATTGTGAGTTCAAGGCCACCCTGAGACTACATAGTGAATTCCAGGTCAGTCTGAGCTAGAGTGAGACCCTACCTCAAAAACAAAACAAAACAAAAATAAAAATCAGAAATACTAGAAATGAAAAACAGAGTAAGTCAAATAAAAAACTTTGTAAAAAGTCTCACTAGTAGAATGGATCAAGGAGAGGACAGAATATCTAAACTAGAACATCAGGTGGCAGATCTAATACAGTCCAACAAAGAGAAAGACAAACTAATAGAAAGACATGAATAGGAATTTCAAGACATTTGGGACACTATGAAGAGATCAAACATAAGAATTCAGGGTATAGTAGGAGAAGAATTTCACCCCAAAGGCATAACAGGTATTTTCAACAAAATCATAGAAGAAAATTTCCCCCAAACAGGGAAAGGGATGCCTTTAGAATGCCAAACAAACAGAATCAGGAAAGAACCTCGCACCGCCATATTATAACTAAACTACAAAACACACAAACCAAAAAAATATATACTGAAAGCAGTTTGAGAGAAAAATCAAGTCACATATAAAGGCAAGGCCATCAGGGGCAATAAAAGATTACTCAACACAAACTTTAAAAGCCAAAAGGGCTTAGAATGATGTATTCCAAGTTCTGAAAGATAACAACTGTCAACCAAGATTACTTTATCCTGCAAAGCTATCCATCAAAATTGACAGAGGAATAAGGACATCCCACAACAAAAATAGGCTAAAGGAATACAGGACCACTAAACCAGCTGTACAGAAAATACTTAAAAGGATCCTTCATGCAGAAGAGAAAGAAAAGCACACACCTAAAGAAATAGGAAAAAATAAACCATAGTCAAATAATAGTCAATACAAGACAGTAAGAGAAAAACAGAAAGCACTATAAAACAAGAAGAATGGCAAGAATAAATGCACACCTTTCAATAATAACTCTTTATTTGTTTTATTTTGTTTATTCAAGGTAGGGTTTCACTCTAGCCCAAGTTGACCTGGAATTCACTGTGTAGTCCCAGGGTGGCCTCAAACTAATGGTGATTCTCCTACCTCTGTTTCCCAAGTACTGGGATTAAGTGTGTGTGCCACCACACCTGGCTTCACAATAACTCTTAATATCAGTGACCTCAATGTCCCAACTGAAAGACACAGGCTTTCAGACTGGGTTAAAAAGCAAGATCTTTCTATTTGTTACCTCCAAGAAACTCGCCTTTCCATAAAAAGACAGACACTATCATAGGGTGAAAGGATGGTATTTTAAACAAATGGGCCTAGAAAATAAGCAGGTGTTGGTATCTTAATACCTGACAGGGTAGACTTCAAACCAACAGTAGTTACAAAAGATAAAGAAGGTCACTTTATATTGATTAAAGGATAGTCCAACAGAAAGACATTATAATTCAAAATATATATGCACCTAATAAGGGGGCTCCCAATTTCATCAAACACTATTAGAATTAAGGTCACAGATAACACCAAACACAATTGTAGTGGGTGACTTCAATATCCCACTCTCATCAATTGACAGGTCATCCCAGCAAAGAAAAAACAAAACAAAACAAACAAACAAACAAACAAAACCAGCTACACTTGGGAGGCAGAGGTAGGAGGATCATCCTGAGTTCGAGGCCACCCTGAAACTACAGAGTAAATTCCAGGTCAGCCTGAGATAGAGTGAGACTCTACCTTGAAAAGCGCAAAAAAAAAAAAAAAAAAAAGAGATCATAGAACAAATAGACCTAACAGATATCTACAGAACATTCATTCAACATATGCAAATCAATAAGTGTAATACACTATATAAATGGGCGAAAGGACAAAACTCACATGATCATCTCAATATATGCAGGAAAGGCATTTGGCAAAATCCAACATCCCTTCATGGTAAAAATCCTACAGAAACTGGGAATAGAAGGAACATATCTCAATATAATAAAGGCTGTTTATGACAAACCTACAGCCAACATAATATTAAATGGGGAAAACTTTGAAGTTTTTCCACTAAAATCAGGAATAAGACAAGGGTGTCCACAGTCCCCACTTTTATTTAGTATAGTACTGGAAGTCTTAGCTATAGCAATAAGATAAGAGACACTCATAAAAGGGATACAGCCAAGCGTGGTGGCACACCCCTTTAATCCCAGTAGTTGGGAGGCAGAGGTAGGATCTCCATGAGTTCAAGGCCACCCTGAGACTACATATTCCAGGTCAGCCTGCCCCCCCCACCAAAAGAAAAATAGAAAAAAAGAAAGAAAAAAAAGGGACACAAATTAGAAAGGAAGAGATCAAATTATCATTATTTGCAGATGATATACATAAAGGACCCTAAAGACTCTACCAACAAACTGTTAGAGCTGATAAGCACTTTTAGCAATGTAGCAGGATACAAAACAAACAGAAATCAGTAGACTTCCTATATACTAACAACAGGAATCATTCCCATTCACAATTGCCTTTTATTTTATTTTTTTTTATTTTTATTTATTTTTTATTTTTTTGGTTTTTCGAGGTAGGGTGTCACTCTGGCCCAGGCTGACCTGGAATTAACTATGTAGTCTCAGGGTGGCCTCGAACTCATGGCAATCCTCCTACCTCTGCCTCCCGAGTGCTGGGATTAAAGGCGTGCGCCACCACGCCCGGCACAATTGCCTTTTAAAAAAAAATAAAGTACCTTGGAATAAACCTAACTAATGAAGTAAAGGATCTCTACAATGAAAACTTTAAAACACTCAAGACAGACATTGCAGAAGACACTAGGAAATGGAAAGATATCCCATGTTCTTGCATTGGAAGAATAGATGTGAAAATGTCAATCTTACCAAAAGCAATCTACACATTTAATGCAATCCCCATCAAAATTCCAATGGCATTCTTCATGGGAATAGAAAAAAAATCCTAAAATTAATTTGGAAGCACAAAAAACCTCAAATATCCAAAACAATTTTGAGCAATAAAAATAAGGCTGGCAGTATACCATACCCAATTTTTGTTTTGGGGTTTTTGTGTTTGTTTTTTTCTTGTCAAGATAGGGTCTCACTCTAGCTCAGGCTGACCTGGAATTCACTATGTAGTCTCAGGGTAACCTCGAACTCACGCTAATCCTCCTACCTCTGCCTCCTGACTGCTGGAATTAAAAGCATGTGCCACCACGCCCGGCTGTTTGGTTTTTGTATGTAGGGTCTCACTCTAGCCCAGGCTGACCTGGAATTCGCTGTGTAGTCTAATGGTGGCCTCGAACTCATGACGGTCCTCCTACCTCTCTCTGCCTCCCAAGTGCTGGGATTAAAGGTGTGCACTACCACACCCAGCTTTATATTCCCATTTTAACCTATATTACAGAGTCATAGTAACAAAATCAAATATGTACATCAGTGGAACAGAATAAATGACCCAGATATAAGTCCGGACTGCTACAGCTCTCTGATCTTTGACAAAAGTGCCAAAAAACACTCATTGGAGAAAAGACAGCCTCTTCAACAAATGGTACTGGGAAAACTGGATATCTATATGTAGATGGATGAAAATAGATCCTTCTCTCTCTCCATGCACAAGAATCAAGTCCAGATGGATCAAAGACCTTAATATCAGACCTGAAACTCTGAAACTGTTAGAGGAAAAAGTAGGGGAAACCGTTCAACATATTGGTACAAGTAACAACTTTCTGAATATAGCCCCTGTTGTTAAGGAAATAAAACCACTAATCAATCACTGGGACCTCATGAAATTACAAAGCTTTTGTACAGCAAAGGGCACTGTGAATAGAGCAAAGAAGCAATCTGCAGAATAGGAGAAAAATCTTTACCAGCTACACATCTAACAAAGGATTAATAGCTAGATTATACAAAGAACTCAAAAACTAAATAATCATAAATCAAACAACCCAATTAAAAAATTGGCTATGGCAGAAAGCCAAGCGCCGCATGTTCTTTCTCATATGTGGATCCTAGCTACAGATGACTGGGCTTCTGTGTGAGAAGGAAAAACTCAGTAGCAGAGGCCAGTGAGCTAAAAAAAAAAAAGAGATATAAAGGGAAGAGAAAGGAAGGGAGGAGGGTAATTAATAGGTTGGTATTGTATAAACGTAAGTAGAAGACTAGATTAATGGGGGTGAAAGGGCCCAAAGTGAGGTCAGGGGAAGAGATTGAGTAAAGGAAAGGTGGAGGGAGGGCTAATCAAAATCTAAGAGGATATAAATAAATCATATGGAATCCTCCGGTTCTGGACAATGGAACACTCAGGAGCTGTAGATCGTTGCTAGAAAATTTTCAGTGCCAGGGATGGGATACCTTACAGTAAGTTGTTGGCCAGGGAGGTCCCTGATGCCCCCAAAACATTATAGGCCATTGCCAAGGCCCTTGGTTTCCCACCAGGAATAGATGGTAAGACCCTATTGCTGAAGACTCCACATACTTGGACTGAAAGGCCACTGAGAAATCCTGCTGGAATTGAGCTGATAACCTCCTCCATGTAGACCAGCTGACAGAAAGCTGGAAGAAGCCATTCTACATGCAGTTCAATGGGAGAAAGAGATACCACCAGTGAAGATACTCAACAGTGGACACTGCAAGCCTTATAATTGGCCAGCCAGGCCAAATGAGCCAACTGGTGCAGTAGTGGCACGTCTATCATGGTGGAAACCAACTGCCCTCCAATTGGACTGGAGGCCCGCTCCATGGGAGGGAATACATCCCCAATACTGAAAACTTAAAACAGGGGTAGTCATGAGCCCTAGGGGTGTAACATCATGGCTAAATGTATATACTATGCTTATCAAACTGCCCAGTAAGCACTTCTCTTAATGTTCATACCCTTATATTAATGCTCTCACTTTGGGTAGAGAATCTTCTCTTTTCAGATGGCAGTGACCTTGGGACGACTCAGAAGGTATCATAGTGCTGGAAAGAAGTGACTGGATTACTGAGTAACATCTCGATCACACTTTCTAAGGCTCAGGGTCTAATGTGGAAGAGGTGGCAGAAAGAATGTAAGAGCCAAAGGAAGAGTAGGACTCCTTACAACGTGCTCCCTCCAGACATAAAATGGCCTGGATATCCATGACCTCATAGTGCCTGACACTACCTACACAAGACCATCATAAGAGGAGGGAAAAATCATAACATCAAAATAAAAGAGAGACTGACTGAGATGGGGAGGGGATATGATGGAGAATGGAATTTCAAAGGAGAAAGTGGGGGGAGGGAGGGTATTACCATGTGGTATTTTTTATAATCATGGAAAATGTTAATAAAAATTGAGAAAAAAAACTATTAAAAGAAAATGGGATTGAGTGGTGGTGGGGATTCAGGAGGGTGGCCGGAGAAGGTTATGATCTTGGTATATTGTTTATATGTATGTATGAAGGTTGCCAATAAAACATTTAAAAAATAAAAAAAAAATGGGCTATGGGGGCTGGAGAGATGGTTTAGCAGTTAAGGCACTTGCCAGCAAAGTCAAAGGACTGACATTCGATTCCCTAGGACCCATGTAAAGCCCAATACACAAGGTGGCCCATGTGCCTGCAATTCAATTGCAGTGGCTAGAGGCCCTGGCACACCCATATTCTCTCTCTCTCTCTTTACTTCTCTCTTAAAATAAATTAAAATAAAGTATTTTTAAAAGAGAAGAAAAAAATGGGCTATGGAACTAAATAGAGTTCTCAAAAGAAGAAATACAGATGGCATATAAACATCTAAAAATGTTTTACATATTTAGCCATCAGGGAAATACAAACTAAAAATTATTTTGAGATTCCATCTCACTCTTGTCAGAATGGCTATCATCAAGAAAACAAATGACAGAGGGCTGCGGCAGGCCCAGAAGCTGAGCAGGCCTCGGCCCTCAGCCCGTCGGACGTGCGTGTGGGAACTGTGGCTCTTCTCCCTCCGACTGGCCACCTCTTAGGCGGTCGCAGGCCCCCTCATCCCTTCCCCATCCCTCCACAGCCCCTGTCCCCGCCCCGGGGAGACCACAGCCGCCTTCCTTCCCACCATGGCTCTGAAGAGAATCCATAAGGAATAAGGACCTGGCACGGGATCCCCCAGCACAGTGGTCCGCAGGTCCTGTTGGAGATGGTATGTTTCACTGGCAGGCTACAATAATGGGGCCAAATGACACCTACCAGGGTGAAGTATTTTTCTTGACAATTCATTTCCCAACAGATTACCCCTTCAAACCACCTAAGGTTGCATTTACAACAAGAATTTATCATCCAAATATTAATAGTAATGGCAGCATTTGTCTTGATATTCTACAGGTCACAGTGGTCCCCAGCACTACTATTTCAAAAGTACTTTTGTCCATCTGTTCTCTGTTGTGTGACCCAATCCAGACGATCCTTTAGTGCCTGAGATTGCTCAGATCTACAAAACAGATAGAGAAAAGTACAACAGAATAGCTCGGGAATGGACTCAGAAGTATGCGATGTAATTAAAGAAATTATTGGATAACCTCTACAAATAAAGATAGGGGAACTCTGAAAGACAAAGTCCTTTTGATTTCCATTTGATTGCTCTGTATGAGCCCACGCCTCATCTTCCCCTGTGCACACGTTTACCTGACACAGCAGTGCTGCGTGTTGTACATACTTGGAACAACAAACTAGAAATACTGTACTTCTGTACCAACATTGCCTCCTAGCAGAGAAGTGTGTGTGTGAGAAGCCAGTTCTCCAAGCGTAACCTAGTTGTGAGACTAACAGCTTTCCTTATTGATTTAAGTTTGGATAACAGCAAGGTGTAAGGGGTGGTGGGGACATGCTATGTGCTTGGTTGGGTAAAAAGGTCCACTGACCTGTAGGAGATTTTATTTTAAGTGGATTACATCTAATCTCAAAACAATTATAAAAAAGCAAGGTTGAAGAACATGAAGCTATTTCTGTATCCATTTCATCCCGAAGGACCTACAACTTAGATGAAAGGTATGACCGACTAGAGTAAACTCTACCATCATCCTGTATTTTATAATCTTAAGTTTAACTGGTCAACATTTAAGTGAATTGGAGCTATTAGTACATAAAAGTGTGATGGGCCTTGTTCCCAACTCTTTTACATCTGCCCTATCCCTTCAACTTCTTTAAGCCTCTTCATAACTTTTTGGTTTCTATGTGGCTTCTCAGTTAATACATAGCTAACAGCTCTTACTTTTCTTTATGTTTTTAACTGCTTTAGGTCTGTTCGGATGTAAGGGTGAAAATTCACTTGATGGAAATACTTGTGTATATTTAAAGACCCAGTTGCTCCTCTGGAGCTTGTACGTTCAAGAATGATTAATCTGTGTAATAAACTGATTACTACAGTCATTACATATAATTTTGTGTGAATAGGTTTTTTTTTATTTTAAGATTTTTGTCTAGCTGAGATTAGTGGTGGATTTTTCCGCACCCTTGAAATGTTTTTGTTTACATTGGTTGCATTCTAAAATCATGAAACAATTTCAGTTTATAGTCTAAAAAAAAAGATATCGTAAAGGTAATTTAATTGAACAAGGTAGAGGCACAAGCTTTTAAAGACATGTGCATGAAACTTATGTGCACCATTCCAGGAACATGGCTGTTAAACTAAATAAATTTGCTTTGTTATGAAACTAGACTGCATTTCACCAAAAAAAAAGAAAGAAAACAAATGACAATAAATGCTGGCGAGAATGTGGTGGGAATGTAATCTGGTACAGCCATTGTGAAAATCAGTGTGAAGGTTCCTGAGACAGCTCAAAATAGATTTACCATATAACCTAGCTATACCACTCCTAGGCACATATCCTAAGGACTCATCTCACTACTTTAGAGATACTTGCACATCCATGCTTATTGCCATTTTATTCACAATAGCTGGGAAATAGAACCTCAATTGATGAGAGGATAACGAAGATGTGGTATATTTATATACCACACACACACACACACACACACACACACACATATATATATGGAGTTCTATTAAGCAGTAAAGAAAAATGAAATTAGGGCTGGAGGGATGGCTTAGCATATATATATTTATGGAGTTCTATTAAGCAGTAAAGAAAAACGAAATTAGGGCTGGAGGGATGGCTTAGCAGTTAAGGTGTTTGCCTGCAAAGCCAAAAGACCCAGGTTCAATTCCCCAGTACTCACGTTAGCCAGATGCACAAGGGGCTGCACACATCTGGAGTTCGTTTGCAGTGGCTGGAAGCTATGGCACACTCATTCTCCCTCTCCCTCTCTCTGACTCTAATAAATAAAAATAAATAAAAAATAAAAACAAAATTATGATATTTTAGGGAAATGGATGGATGGATCTGGAAAGGATTATAGTTAGTGAGGTAACTCAGGCCCAGAAAGCCAAGTGCCACATATTCTCTCTCATATGTGGATCCTAGCTACAAATGTTTAGACTTGTATGTGATTTGGAATACAACTTGATAGCTGAGGCCAGTCAGCTAGAAAGGGGCTATAAGGGAGGGAGGAGAGGGGAGGACTTAAGGGGATGGTATTGTGTATATGTAAGTAGAAGAACAGATTACTGGGGGTGGAATGGCCAAAGTGAGGTCAGAGGAAGAGATTGAGTAAAGGAAGGGTTGGGGGAGGGTTAATAAAAATCTAAGAGGGTATTAACAAGCCATATGGATACCTACTTTTTTGGACAACGGCACATCCAGAAGCCATAGATTGTTACTAGAAAAATTTCAGTGCCAGAGAAGGGATACCTTCCAGTGAGTTGTTGGCCAGGGAAGTCTCTGATGCCCCCAAAACATTATAGGCCATTGCCAAGGCTCTTGGTTTCCTATCAGGAATAGATGGTAAGACCCTATTGCTGAAGACTCAACATGCTTGGGCTTCAAGGTCACTGAGAAATCTTGCTGAAGCTGAGCTGAAAACCTCCTCCCTGTAGACCAGCTGACAGAAAGCTGAAAAAAGCTACACTGCATACAGTTCAATGGGAGAGAGAGATGCCATCAGTGGAGATAAACAACAGTAGACACCGTAAGCCTTAAATTGGGCCAGCCAGGCCAAATGAGCCAACAGGTACAATAGTAGCATGTCTGTTACAGGGGAAACCAACCACTCTCTAATTGGACTGGAGGCTCACCCTATGGGAGGGAATATGTGCCTGGTACTGAAAACCTATGATGGGGGAGATCATGAGTCCTAGGGGTACAATGCCTGCCGGTGTCTGGCTAAATGCATATATTATGCTCACCAAACTGCCCTGTGAGCACTTTTCTTAATGTTCATACCCATATATTAATGCCACTCTCACTTTTGGTTAGAGAAGCTTCTCTTTTCAGATGGCAGTGATCTCTAGGATGACCCAAAAGGCACCATGGTGCTGAGAAGAAGTGACAGAGGAGTGCTCAGCACTGAAACTTCTCTATCACACCCTCCAAGGGCTCAGGGTCCATCATGGAAGACGTGGTGGAAAGAATGTAAGAGCCAAAGGAAGGGTAGGACTCCTTACAACGTGCTCCTCCAGGCACAAAATGGCCTGGATATCCATGACCTCACAGTGCCTGACACTACCTACACAAGACCATCATAATAGGAGGGAAATATGATAACATCAAAATAAAAGAGAGACTGATTGAGAGAGAGAGGGGATATAATGGAGAGTGGAGTTTCAAAGGGGAAAATGTGTGTGGGGGGGGGAATTATCATGGTTTATTGTCTATAATTGGGAGATGGCTCAATGGATAAAGCACTCTCTGCTCAAGCATGAGGATCAGAGTTTGTAGCACCTCCAAAATTGCCAGGTGGGTGCAGCTTCTGCCGGTCATTCCAGCACTGTGGAATGGCCACTGCGGATCCCTAGGACAAACTAGTTAGCTAGACTAGCTGAATCCCCAACCCTGACTCAAACAAGGGACCCTACCTCAGCATATAAAGAGAAGCCACATCAGCCTCTGGCCTACACGTACACACACACATACACACGCCCACATGCATATAAACACACAAGCACACCATAGAAACATACATGTGCAAAAAAAAAGTTCAGACAGATCAGAGGGTCTGAATACTTTCTGAGCACACAAGAAGCCTTTTTGAGACATCACTGGTGTGCCTCATAGAACCTGTTAAGTCAGAAGCCAGAGCTATTTAGGTTCTTTTTGAACCATTTTGGCTACTGCTGTTACCAGTTTCTTGAGTCAGAATTCATTGTCTCGTGCGCACAGAGTGATGAACAAGGGCAGCAGACGGGTGAGCGAGCAAAGGTTTATTGAGACGGAAAAGTAAGCTTCCTGCAGCAGGAGGGGTCCTGAGAGGGCTGTGGAGTAGCATTCTGGACTGGAGGGGTATTTTTGTTGTTGTTGTTGTTGTTGTTGTTTTGAGATAGGGAGAGAGAGAGAGAGAGAGAGAGAGAGAGAGGATGGGTGCTCTGGGGCCTCTAGCCACAGCAAATGAACTCCAAACACATGTGCCACCTTGTGCATCTGGCTTATGTGGGTCCTGGGGAATTGAACCTGGGTCCTATGGCTTTGCAGGCAAGTGCCTTAACCACTAAGCCATCTCTCCAGCCCTGGACCAGAGGTCTTTATGCCCTGAGAACTAGCCAATTTGGTCCGGCCCATATGTAGATTAGACAGCAAGTTGGGATGAGGGTAATTAGTTAATTTAAGTATACATGGGGGATCCTGATTGGTTGACAAAACAAGTAGAAAGCACAGAGTCTCAAAAGGCCTGCCAAAGAAAAAGCCTGCCAAGGATCCCATGGAAGAGAAAGAACCAGGAAGAAGAAGAAAAAAATAAAAGGCTGGTGGTCAGCCAACATCTTGATGAGTCAAAGTCTTTGGGCTCTTTGTTCTTTGGGCTGATCACTGATTTTGCAGAGCTCATCATGAGACTTCTGTGTTCTTGGAGTTGACTATGGGTGTTGCCAGGACACGTAAATACTTTTGTTCATCTGGGCCTGTGACTCTGACTAGCTGCCTCCAATTTGGGGGCTGCCTTGTTCCTGATTCCTGTCACTGCCATTGGGAGACTGGTACTGTCTTCCAGAGATCTTCTGAACTATTTGGGCTATCATGTAATTTATATAACAGGCCTTGTATGACAGCTCTCTTTTTTTTTGTATGAAAGAGAGAGAGAGAGAGTGTGTGTGTGTGTGTGTGTGTGCACGCGCACTCAGTGTGCACACACAGAGGCCAGAGGAAATCAGGTGTCCTCTAATATTGCTTATCACATATTTCCTTAAAACAGAGTCTCTCACTGGAGCTGCTGCTTTTCAGGTAGACTGGTGATCAGCAAGCCCCAGTAACTCTCCATAGGACTGGGGATGCAGGCAAGTGTGGCCATGCCCAGCTGTTTACATGGGTGCTGGTGATACACACACACAAAAGGAGCAGGATAGCTTTTTATTGTTATTATTTTTACTATTTTATTTATTTATTTGAGAGAGAGAGAGACAGAGGAAGAAGCAGAGAGAAAGAGAATGGGTGCGCCAGGGCCTCCAGCCACTGCAAACGAGCTCCAGACGCATGCGCCCCCTTGTGCAGCTGGCTTACGTGGGTCCTGGGGAATCAAACCGGGGTCCTCAGGCTTCACAGGCAAACTCCTTAACCACTAAGCCACTTCCTCAGCCCTAGTTTTCTATTTATATGCAGTTAGCCAGGGACAAAGGCCCCAGGGAGATGCCATCTTGCCTGTCCTCAAAGGACTACAACTGGCAGCTGACCCAGACTCATTCACGATGGCTCCAAAGCAGTAACTCAGCAGCGCTTCCTGCTTCTTCAGACTGCCCCAGGTTTAGCACACCTGGACGGGCTGACTCCCCCCCTTCAGCCTCTTGAGCCCACCTACCAATATGGTCCCTCCCTTACACACTGAGTCTGATGACGAGGCTCATCCTAATTGGATGTTTGACCCCTATTAAGGAGCCTAACCATGTGTGTAAGGCTCTCTTAGTTTCTTCCCCTTCCTCTGGAGCTACATGACTGTCTTTTTGTTTGTGTGTTTTGTCTTTAGAGGTAGGGTCTCACTCTAGCCCCTGGCTGACCCGGGATTCACTATGTAGTCTCAGGCTGTCTCAAACTCACAGCGATCCTCTTACCTCTGCCTCCCAAGTACTGGAATTCAGTCTTAGTCTCCTCTCCCCCTTCCCAGGTAGGCCGTATAAGGGGAGGGTTTCTTTTTGTCCTTGTGATTTCCTGCCTTGTTTTAGGGTGTTTTCCTTGCTTTGATAGTCTTTCCCAGACCAGTAATCATGTGCCCTAATCATATCATGACCATTCTTTTTAAGCAAAGATAATGAGGCATTCCTAATAGTGTGTACTCCATGTAGTGCCCGCTAATAATTAAAAGATATTGAACAATGGTCACCTTAGGGATACATCTGTAAACAAGTACTTAATTTTCAATATTTACTCCTGTTGAGATAGAAATTGGCTAAGCATTTTAGGGGAACAGGGTCCCCAAAGTGAAGTTTTTTTTTCCTGACTAAAAGCAGGAAATGTCCTTGAAGTAAGGGGAGGGATCAGGTTTTCCTTGTCTTTTTCCCTAAAGGAGCCCTCCTTCCCTAGAAATCTGACATAAAGATTGCAAGATTGGAGCTGGAGAGGTGGTTCAGTGGTGGCTAAAGACACTCGCTTACAAAGCCTGCTAGCCTGGGTTCAATTCTCCAAGACCCATGTAAAGCCAGATGCACAAAGTGGTGCAGGCATCTGGAAGTCCTGGCATGCCCACTCTCTTTCTCCCTCTCTCTCAAATAATTAAAACAAAAAATTACAAGGTACCTGAACAAATGGCTTGGAGGCATAGGATCTGGTTTTTTTCCTTATCTCTTCTTTCCTAAAGTAGTTCTCCTCCCCTAGAACTCTGACTTGAAGATGTGAATAGCTGCAAGGCACCTAGACACCTGCTATGGGAACTGAACTGACCAGCTCAGCCCCCATCCAGCAAATCCCTGTAAGAAACCCTGGTCAGAGCCACCATGCAGATGACTGGCTTAGGAGGCCTCCTGCTACACAGGCGCTCTGCCTTCTTTCTTCTCTTAAGCTCTATTAATATAATCTGTCTAAACCTCACCTCTGTGGTCTATGGATTTCATCCTCAAATTCACAAGACAAGATTCTAGGGGCCACTGACTCAGAGGAAGTTTTGGATGAGCGTGTCTGGCGCCTTACCTCCTGAGTTAAAGCCCAACCAACCAAGAGCCGAGAAAGGCTCCACTGATCTCAAAGACACCCCAAATTCCCACATATTGTGTTTTTGTAAAGCTTTATAACTGCTGCTAACATTCTGCAGAAATACAACTTCTAACAAAAGACTCTAAATTTTTTCTTTCAAGGTAGGGTCTCACTCTAGCCCAGGCTGACCTGGAATTCACTATGTAGTCTCAGGGTGGCCTCGAACTCAGTGATCCTCCTACCTCTGCCTCCTGAGTGCTGGGATTAAAGGTGCATACCACCACGCCCAGCTAATATTTTTTAAGATACTAAGTAACATAGAACAGACAGAATTATAGTTCAAGAATGGACTCCAGCCCGGTATGGTGGCACACACCTTGAATCCCAGCACTCGGGAGGCAAAGGTAGGAGGATCGCCATGAGTTCAAGGCCACCCTGAGACTACATAGTGAATTCCAGGTCAGCCTGAGCTAGAGTGAGACCCTACCTCGAAAAACCAAAAAAAAAAAAAAGAATGGACTCCAGTAGTAAGGGTCACTCCTACACCTCTCAGTTGCTTATAATGGGACATAGAAGGTTTAATTGGCACTAACTCTTTGACATCTGTTACTTACCCCGACAATGTGGGATCAACTCTGACCAACTGGGAACAAGGGACAGAGAATGTTGTCCAAAGACAAGGGTGAGGAGGCAAGGAATTGTTAGAATCAATATAAAGTCACACTAGGCACTGAGGTGCTTGCTTACAGTCCCAGCATTTGGGATGAAACGGGAAGATTGTGACTTTGAGGCCAGGCTGGGCTTCATAGCCATAATCCTCTCCCAAAGCCAACAACAAAACGAAGTCTCTTGTACCAGTCCTTTCCAAAAGTAGAGAAATAGCGCTTTTTTGTTTTTTTTTGTTGTTGTTGTTGTTTGTTTGTTTGTTTGTTTTTTGTTTTTTCGAGGTAGGGTTTCACTGTAGCTCAGGCTGACCTGGAACTCATTATGGAGTCTCAGGGTGGCCTCGAACTCAGTGATCCTCCTACCTCTGCCTCCCGAGTGCTGGGATTAAAGGCGTGCACCACCACGCCCTGTGAGAAATGATTCTTATGCATGTTCACCTGACACTAACTGGACGCCTCCTAATCTTACTTCCTACTTGCATTGTGTTTGTGGCACTTATTGCAGAGGCAGGCATGATTCACCTCAAGATTGAGGTGTAAACACAAAGAGTGGGAAATTTTGTAAGGAATAAATATAGTCTTTCTATAAGGGATACTTAAAGCCAAGTGTGGTGGGGCACACTTTTAATCCCAGCACTCAGGAGGATCACCATAAGTTCGAGGCCAGCCTGAGACTACAGAGTGAGTTGCCAGGTTAGCCTGGGCTAGAACACGACTCTACCTCGAAAAAAAAAAAAAATCTCATGCTGGAAGAAGGGAAAGGCTGAAGCTTGTGCCAGCCTGGGGAGGAATTTGTCTCTCACACGGTGCTGACAGCTTGCAAAAGAGACTGGAAATAATGGAGATGGGCAGGTGTTCCTTTCCCCTGGAATAAACCTCCCTCTTCTGTTTTCCACCATCACCTGTCATTTGACTTCGGCCTGTTGAGGATGGAAGGCTGCACGGAGCCCGTTGGGATTGCCAGGACGCAGGCTCCGGGCCTGACAACTCTTGTTAACATCCACTCTGCAGCCAGAGCCTCCTGTGGCCAGCCCAGAGCTGCAGGGCTGGGCTCATTCACCATCCACACTCCCCGCTCCCTATGTGAATGACTATTGTCTGAGACCCTCCTGGTGAACAGCGGTGATGACAGCGCCTTGTATATGCCAGTGACATAGAGGGTAAGCGCTTCACTCATTAACACTCTCTGGCGTTAATGAGTTAACCCCTGTTCAGGCAAGCTTGGAGGCTGTTTGGGCCAGGTTTCTCCTAATCTCCAATACAACAAACAGTGGCACAGGCTGAAAAGAGTAAGTAAGTAAATAAGCAAACAGTGTTTAAGAGTTAGGAACCAGGTCCACCCGGTTACCAATACCAGACCTGGACCTGCTCTAGGTCACCTCACAGGGCCTAAGAGAAAGCCCCTTTCCCTCAATAGGCATGTCTCCGCCTGCTGTTGAGTTCATTTTAGGTCAGCTGCACTGAACTTCTGGAAGAATAATGCCTACCATTTATTTGGCCTGTTTTTTTTTTGTTTGTTTTTTTTTTGTTTTTGGTTTTTCGAGGTAGGGTCTCACTCTAGCCCAGGCTGACCTGGAATTCACTATGGAGTCTCAGGGTGGCCTTGAACTCATAGCGATCCTCCTACCTCTGCCTCCCGAGTGCTGGGATTAAAGGTGTGCGCCACCACACCCAGCTTTATTTGGCCTGTTTTTCAGGCACCGAGACTTCAGTGAGCTGTGGGTGCCTCCTCGGCATGATCCCTCTCTTCCCTCTCCTTTTGACTGCTTTTAACTCATTTTAACTTCTTATGTTCACAGCAAGTACACTCACATTTCCAATTTGCTTATTCTGCCACTTAGCAACTCAAGAGACACTATCTATGCTCTATTAAGGATTTCGCTCTCTTGCACCCCCTATGGCTCCCCCCTCCTATCCTAGGAGAGTTGTTATCACCATTTTAATTAAACCATAATCAGAGTTTGTGATGTGACTGTGTAAATAGTCCCTGCCAGTCCAGTAACATATGACTACGTTTCCCACTAATAAAACTTTTCTTTCCCCAAGAGTCTTTAATTACCTTTCTCATTTCCCTGCCTATCATCTCCATGTCCTCGAACCCTTCCAAATGTTAAATCAGTTTTTGTCACCAGGTCCTTTGCTTCCAGCTCCTTTTCTGCTTTGGCCTTGTTTTTCTCATCCGCTCCAATCTGCATGAGCCCCTCCTAGGCCTGCTGCTGGGCAACAAACATCTTGTCCTTCCTAGGAGAAATAATGGTTTCCTTGAGCTAACTTCTACTTTGTTTTACTTTAAAAAAAAAAAAAAAGAAAGAAAGAAAGTATGGGCTGGAGAGATGGCTTAGTGGTTAAGCGCTTGCCTGTGAAGCCTAAGGACCGTGGTTCGAGGCTCCATTCCCCAGGACCCACCTTAGCCAGATGTACAAGGGGGCGCACGCGTCTGGAGTTCGTCTGCAGTGGCTGGTGCGCCCATTCTCTCTCTCTCTCTCTGTGTCTGCCTCTTTGTCTGTCGCTCTCAAATAAATCAATAAAAACAAACAAAAATATTAAAAAAATAAATTTAAAAAAATGTATTAATCTGTAAACACAGACGGAGAGAATGGGCATATGAGGGCCTCTAGCCACTGCAAACAAGCTCTAGCTGCATGCACCACTTTGTGCATCTGGCTTTACATGGGTATTAGGGAATCAAACTCTAGTCCTTAGACTTTGTAGGCAAGTGCTTTAACTGCTAAGCCATCTCCCCAGCCCTTGTTTTACTCTTTGTTTTAGTGAAGTATATCCTTAAAATTACTTTAAGCTTACATAAAATTCACCAGAAGTGGATTTTCTGAGTACTCAGATAACTACAAACTGGCCTCACAACTTCCCGGCTAAATATGGAATTCTAGGTTGAAAATCACTTTCCTGAAGTTTTGTTTTGTTTTGTTTTGGTTTTTGTTGTTTCCGAGGCAGGGTCTTACTCTAGCCCAGGCTGACCTGGAACTAACTCTGTAGCCCTAGGCTGGCCTTGAGCTCACTGTGACGCTCCTACTTCAGCCTCTGTGGGCTACCACCCCCACCCCCACCCCCACCCCCACCCCCACCCCCATCAAGTTTTTTCCTGTGCGTGCGTGTGCATGCGTGCGTGCGTGCGCGTGCGTGCGGTGTACGTACCCACGCACTTCCCAGCATAGGCGCAGTCCCTGCGGTGCTGGAGCTCAACGCTGGGGCTGGCTGCGCTGCTCTTCTGCTCGTTCTGTGAGGTCTCCCCTTCCCTGCCGGATGCTGGTCCTGGGAAACGAGCTCAAGCCTCCTCTCAGGCCTCCTGAGGACGTCGTGCTTGCACAGGAAGTTCTCTTAACCACGGAGCCGTCTTACCCATCCCGACTTTATAGGTTCTTTTTGTTTGTTTGTTTTCTTCCTACATAGTATCTCACTCTATCCCTGTCTGACCTGGATCTCACTCTGTAGTCCTAGGCTGGCCTTGAACTCACAGCAATCCTCCTAACTCTGCCCACCCCCACCCCCACCCCAACCAAGTGCTGGGATTAAAGGCATGTACCACCACACCCGGCTCCAACTTTGTTTTGCTGTTCTCTGGTCCTTCAGACTAGAATAGCAGCTTTCCTATTGGTGTTTCAATTCACAGTGATTTTGCTTAGCTCAGAACCCATAAAAGTTTTAAATGAACGTAGCATCATTTTGTTGTTGTTGTTGTTTTGGTTTGGTTTTCAAGGTAGCGTCTTACTCTAGCCCAGGCTGACCTAGAATTCACTATGTAGTCTCAGGCTGGCCTCAAACTCACAGTGATCCTCTTCCCTGTGCCTCCCAAGTACTGGGATTAAAGGCGTGCCATCATGCCAGCTAAATTTAATAGTTTTTTTTTAATTTTTTTTGTTTATTTTTATTTATTTATTTGAGAGTGACAGACAGAAAGAGGCAAAGAGAGAGAAAGAGAATGGACGCGCCAGGGATTCCAGCCACTGCAAACGAACTCCAGATGCCTGCGCCCCCTTGTGCATCTGGCTAACATGGGTCCCTGGGAATCGAGCCTCGAACCAAGGTTCTTAGGCTTCACAGGCAAGCACTTAACCGCTAAGCCGTCTCTCCAGCCCAACTTAATAGTTTTAAAGGCATCATTCCATTGTATTTTCTACTCTGTGTTAACTTTTGAGAACACTTAATGACATTCTGATGCTTGATCCTCCAGATATGTTTTTACTTCACTAGAAGCTTTTAGAATGTCTACTCTTTTTTTTTTTTTTTCCGGTTTTTTGAGGTAGGGTCTTACTCTAGCCCAGGCTGACCTGGAATTCACTCTGTATTCTCAGGGTGGCCTCAAACTCACAGAAGTCCTCCCACCTCTGCCTTCCAAGGGCTGAGATTAAAGGCGTGCACCACCAATCCAGCTTAGAATGTCTACTCTTTATTCATGCTGTGAACATTGCAGAAGCATGTACCTTTAAAAATATTTTTATTGGGCTGGAAAGGGATGACTTAGTGGTTAAGGCAATTAATTGCCTGTGAAGCCCAAAGACCAAGGTTCGGTTCCCCAGTACCCACATATATCAGATGCACATGGTGGCACATGTGTCTGGAGTTCGTTTGCCGTGGCTAAAGGCCCTGGCACACCCATTTTCACTCTCTAAAATAAACAAATAAATTTATTTGAGAGAGAGCACACCAGGGCCTCTTCTCACTGCAAACAAACTCCAGATGTATGCGCCACTTTGCATATCTGGCTTTACATGGGTACTAGGAAATTGAACCCTGGGCTGTCAGGCTTTGTATGCGATCACCTTTAACCACTGAGCCATCTTCCCAGACCCAGAAGCATGTATTTTGATGAATTTTTTGTTGTTCTTTTATTTTTTGAGGTAGGGTCTCACTCTGGCTCAGGCTGGCCTGAAATTCACTGTGTAGTCTCAGGGTGGCCTAGAACTCTCGTCTATCCTCCTACCTCTGCCTCCCGAGTGCTGGGATTAAAGGCGTATGCCACCACACCCGGCTTTGATGAACATTTTTATTTGGATGGAAACCTAGTGGGTAGAAAAGCAATATCTGGGTACTCCTTGGTGTCTACCAAAGAGAAAAACAAAACAATACCTGCCCCTTAAAAAACCCAAACTTATTTTTACATAAAAATTCTTACACAAAGCCGAGCGTGGTGGCGCACGCCTTTAATCCCAGTACTCGGAAGGCAGAGGTAGGAGGATCGCCATGAGTTCGAGCCCACCCTGAGACTACACAGTGAATTCCAGGTCAGCCTGGACTAGTGTGAGACCCTACCTCAAAAAAACAAAAACAAAAAATCCTTCCAGTTATGTATGTCTACATTGTGATTCTACTTATATTACATGTGGAAAAGCCAAAACTAGAGAGAGGAAACAGTGATTGTCACGACTTGGGGTTGGTGAAAGGAGGATGAGAAAGTTCGGGTTTTTTTTTTTTTTGTTGTTGTTGTTGTTGATTTTTTTTTTATATGGAATTATGAAGAGGCATATGCTTCTATGTTTCTGTCAGAAACGTAGGACTGTCTGGCATAAAATGAAATGTACTATTTGTAAATGTCAAGCAGGATGTGGAGAGAAAGATGGAAAGCAGACGGTGACCAGTAAATGTAATAATGCATAAGAGTCTACAACCACACTGAAGATGGCGAGGGCCAGTTCTCCTTTTAGCCATGGGTAACTGACTTCTGTTCTTCCAGCCTCTGCATCTTGAGTGCTGGGATTACAGGCATGCACCACCACATCTAATTTATGAAGTGCAAGTGATTGTGCTAGGCAAGCACTCTACCAAATGAGCTACAACCCCAGCCTGCAACTACTTTTCTTTACAGGAAAATTTTGCTAATAAAAGTATTAGGTATGAGCTGGGCATGATGGCACACACCTTTAGTCCCAGCACTAGGGACACAGAGGTAGAAGGATCGTTACGAGTTCAAGGCCAGCCTGGAACTACAGAGTGAGTGCCAAGTCAGCCTGGGCTAGAGTGAGACCCTATCTCATAAATAAATAAATAAATAAATAAATAAATAAGAGCAAAAGAAAGAAAAAGATATCTGCATAGTCAAGTCTCTCATGGTTTGAGTGTAAAATGCCCCTCATAGGCTCATGTGTTTAAAGACTTGGTCTCCAGCTGCTGGCACTGATGGGAACGCTGTGGAGCCCTCAGGAGGTGGAGCCTTGCTGAGGGAAGCGGGGCACCATGGGAGCAGAGCATGAGGTTTTACAGCCCAGCCCAGCTTCGTGCTACCAACTCTCCTTCACGCTCCTGCTGCCGTGAATCTTTCCTTTGAAACTGTAAGCCAAAGCCCACTCTTTCCTTCCTTGGATGTGATCAGATATTTGTACACAGCAATGAGGAAGTAATTACTATCCAAAAGAATTTCCCCCCAAGGTATTTAGTAATTATACAACAGTAATTTTACAGTAAGAAAGTCTTACAGACAGAACTTGAACCAAAGGAATGGTTAACATCGCCAGCACCACAGTGGCAGAATGGACACTCTGAGATCATGCATATGGCTAACAGCACTGTATCGAAGACAACTGTTGCCTGGGAACAATGACCCATGGTTGAACAAGGTGATATCATAAAGGGAAGCTGAGTGAAGGGAGCCCAGGAACTCAAATGGACAGTGTAAAATAGCACACTGTGGGGGAACTCAACACTTAGGGGAAAAAAAAAGACGATGCTGCCAGATGTGGTGGCGCACGCCTTTAATCCCAGCACTCAGGAGGCAGAGCTAAGAGAAGCGCTGTGAGTTTGAGGTCAGCCTGAGACTCCATAGTGAATTCTAGGTCAGCCTGGGCTAGAGTAAGACACTACCTTGAAAAACAAAACAAAACAACAACAACAAAAAAAAGAAACGATGATAGGTTCATTTTAAACTTTCATGGGTTCTGAGCTAAGCAAAATCACTGTGAATTGAAACACCAATAGGAAAGCTGCCATTCTAGTCTGAAGGGCCAGAGAACAGCAAAGGGAGCCCACAAAAGACAGAGGAAGACAGGTGGAAAGCAAAGCTAACCCATGACCCTCATGAATGGAATAAACTTAATGGGAAGATAAAAGAACTGAACTGGGGTGGGAGCTGCTACTCCAGGAGCTGCACTTTGAATTCTTCTAAGATGTCTGCAACAACAAAATAATCACTATTCTTCAGAGGACTATATAAAGCTCCAGAGTTGGGCTGGGGAGGCAGCTTATTGGTTAAAGGCACTTGCTACCAATGCCTGCCATCCCAGGTTCAACTTCCCAATGCCCAGGTAAAGCCAGATGCCTGCTTCTGTAAATAAATTCCAGATGCACACACCACTTATGCATCTGGCTTTATGTAGGTACTAAGGTATCGGACCAGGGGTGAGGAAAGAAGGGAGTAAGGGGAGGGTTTCAAAGACAAAGTAACAGTGGGGCTGGAGGGATGGCTTAGCAGTTAAGGCATTTGCCTGCAAAGCCAAAGGACCCAGGTTTGATTCCCCAGGACCCATGTTAGCCAGATGCACAAGGGGGTGCACTCATCTGGAGTTCATTTGCAGTGGCTAGAGGCCTTCGCACACCCATATTCTCTCTCTCTCTCTCTCTCTCTCTCCCCCTCTTTGTCAAATAAATAAAAAAATAAAATACTTAATTTTAAAAAAGAAAGTAACAGGGGCTGGAGAGATAGCTTAGCAATTAAGGTGTTTGCGTTCAAAGCCTCAGGACCCAGGTTCGATTCCCCAGTACCCACATAAGCCAGATGCACAAGGTGTCACATGCATCTGGAGTTCAGTTTGCAGTGGCTAGAGGCCCTGGCATGCCCATTATCTTTCTCTCTCAAATAAATATTTTTTAGAAGAAGGTATTAAATAAGATTCTGAGATGATTGGCAAATAAAAATTTTATGATCAAAGCCGAGCGTGGTGGCACATGCCTTTAATCCAAGCACTCAGGAGGCAGAGGTAGGAGGATCACTGAGAGTGTGAGGCCACCCTGAGACTACAGAGTGAATTACAGGTCAGCCTGAGCTAGTGAGAGACCATAACTCAGAAACCACCTCCCCGAAAAAATTTATGATCAAGGAAAAGAGACAGCCAGGCATGGTGGTACACGCCTTTAATCACAGCACTCGGGAGGCAGAAGTAGGAGGAATGCCATGAGTTCAAGGCCATCCTGAGAATTCCAGGTCAGCCTGAGCTAGAGTGAGATCCTACCCTGAAAAACCAAAAAAGAAAAAAAAAGGCTGGAGAAATGGCTTAGCAGTTAAGGTGCATGCCTGTGAGGCCTAGGGACCCGGGATCAATTCTCCAGGTCCCACTTAAGCCAAATGCACATGGTGGTGCATGAGTCTGGAGTTCGTTTGCAGTGGCTAGAAGCCCTGGTGTGCCTATTTTCTCTTTCTCTCTCTCTCTGACTGTAATAAATAAATAAAAGTAAAATCTTAAAAAAAAAAAAAAAAAACAAGAAAAAGAGAGAGAGAAAAAATTTTTTTTAAATGATCACTGGGCATGGTGGTACATGCCTTTAATCCCAGCACTTGGAGGCAGAGGTAGGAAGATTGCTGTGAGTTCGAGGCCAGTGTAGAACTACAGAGTGAGTTTCAGGTCAGTCTGAGTTAGAGTGAGACCCTATCATGGCCATTATAATTACTCTCAGTGATGTTAAGAAAAACACACAATGGGGGCTGAAGAGATGGCTTAGTGGTTAGGCACTTGCCTACAAAGTCAAACAATCCAGGTTCAATTCCCCAGTACCCACATAAAGCCAGATATACAAAGTGGCAGGTACATCTGGAGTTCATTTGCAATGGCTGAAGGCCCTGGTGTGCCTATTCTCTCTCTGCTTACAAATAAATAAATAAAAGTTAAAAAAAAAAAAAACAGGGCTTGAGAGATGGCTTAGCCTGTGAAGCCTAAGAATGCATGTTCGAATCTTCAGGTACCACATAGCAAGACACAAAGTGACGCAAGCACGCCATGTCCCACGCATCTGAAGTTTGCTCACAGTGGCTGAAAGGCCCGGGTGCACCCATTCTCTCTCTCTCTCTCTCTCTCTCTCTCTCTCTCTCTCTCTCTGCCTCTTTCTTTCTTCCTGTCTCTCTCTCAAAAATAAAATAAATAAATAAATAACAATGAATGAAGATATAAGCATTCTTAACTAAGAGAAATGAAATCAAAACAGGTAGAAATTCTGAAGGTGAAGTACAGTACTGAATGGATAGAATTGCCACATGGCTGTAAGAGGGAAAAGGGGTGACGGAAGAAAGAACTGATGAACTTAAAAATTTTAAGTTATCCATGTGCAAGAACCTTGAAAAAAGGTGGGTTTTGTTTTTGGTTTTTGTTTTGTTTTGTTTTCTACATTCTACCCATTGGTTATAATAACCGTAAACAGGAAACAACTGCGTTTTCACAGCGTGGAGAAACTGGAAGCTTTGTTCATTGATGGCAGAAACATTAAACAGCACAACTGCTGTGGAAAAGTCTGATAGTACCTCCGAAGGTTAAATAGCAATTTCACCCCTTGAAAAGTAGAGTAATCGAACAGCAAATTGTTCATCAAACAAAGTGCACGTTCATAGTGGTATTGTTTATGATAGCTGTAACCCAAATGCCCGTCACCTGGTGGATAAACAAGCATGCTATGAGCAACACAATAGATTATTCAGCCACAAAAAGTCGTGAAGCGCCAGGCATGGTAGTGCAAGCCTTTAATCCCAGCACCCGGGAGGCCAACGTAGGAGGATCGCTGTGAGTTTGAGGCTAGCATGAGACTGCATAGTGAATTCCAGGTTATCAGTCTGGGCTTCAGCAAGACACTACCAAGTCATGAAGTGCTGATTCACACAACAAGAATGAGCTTCAACAGCTAAGTGAAAGAAGCCAGACCCCCAGGGCCACATCGTGCAGGATTCTGTGTAGATGAAACATGCAGACAGGTACGTCCTTCAGGACAGCAAACAAGCTAGCCGCTGCCTGGATGAGGGAAGGACAGAGGGTGAGGTCAGCGGGCACTGGGTTGAGAAGGAACCTTTGGAAGCAGACAGAAACAATGGTTACACAATATTGTCAATAATTAAATGCCACCAAACTGTACACTTTAAAATATTTACTCAGTATGAGAATTTTAGTTCAGTAAGAAAGAAAAATCTAAAAAACAGTAAACCATGTCTCTGTGACCAATGGCACAATACCAAAGGCTTAAATATAGGCAATTAATGTCACAGAAGAATAAAGAGTGGGGCAGAAAAATAGATTTGGAGGAATAATAACTAGAAACTTAGCAAATCTGGCAATAGATACAACTTCAGAGATTTGAGAAGCTCGCAGATACATATTTAAGTATATAAAGTATACATATATACATATGGTTCTATATTACTATCTTATAACCTACACATAATTTATCCCAGAAATTCAATGTAATTCACCATAATAAAGAAAGAAACAATTTCAGTGTATGAAGAAAAGGCACTTGATCACTACCACTGCTTATTCATGATAAAAGCACTCAGCCACTTGATCAGAGAAGAGCGCTTCCTCGATGTGACAGACTGCCTCCAGGTAATTCCATGCTGATGGGGAGTACAGAACTACCTCCTCCGCACAACGGGAATGAGGCAAGAAGCCCACCTTCCCCACTCCACTCAGTATTAATGGAAGTCTTATCCGTTACAATGAGAAACAAATAATAGAAGAATAAGTTCAGAAATAAAGAAGTACTGTGTTTCTCTGCAGGTAATGTGATTGTTTATATAAAGCATCTATGTAACAGGCGGGCTGGAGAGATGGCTTAGTGGTTAAGCTCTTGCCTGTGAAGCCTAAAGGCCCCGGTTCGAGGCTCAATTCTCCAGGACCCACGTTAGCCAGATACACAAGGGGGCGCACGCGTCTGGAGTTCGTTGGCAGTGGCTGGAAGCCCTGGCGCGCCCATTCTCTCTCTCTCTCTCTCTCTCTCTCTCTGACTCTTTCTCTCTCTGTCACTCTCAAATAAATAAATTAAAATGAACAAAAAAAAAATTTAAAAAAAAGAATCTATGTAACAGGGGCTGGAGAGATGGCTTAGTGGTTAAGCGCTTGCCTGTGAAGCCTAAGGAGCCCGGTTCGAGGCTCGATTCCCCAGGACCCATGTTAGCCAGATGCACAAGGAGGCGCATGTGTCTGGAGTTCATTTGCAGTGGCTGGAGGCCCTAGTGCGCCCATTCTCTCTCTCTCTCTCTCTCTCTGTCTGCCTCTTCCTCTGTCTGTCACTCTCAAATAAATAAATAAATGAAATAAATAAAAACAAACAAAAAATTAAAAAAAAATTTTATGTGTTTCTCTGCATACACACACACACACACACACACACACACACACACACACACGCTAGGGTCTCTTGCTAGTGCAAATGCCCATTTGGCTTTAAGTCAGTGGCTGTGAAATTGAACCTGGGCAAACCAGCTTTGCAAGCAAGCATCCTGAAAGCTAAGCCACTTCCCTGACCCCATAAGTAACTTTTTATCAAAGTTTTAAAAATGCCAGTATGAGCCTGGCATGGTGGTGCACACCTTTAATCCCAGCACTCGGGAGGCAGAGGTAGGAGGATTGCCGTGAGTTCGATGCCACCCTGAGACTCCATAGTGAATTCCAGGTCAGCCTGAGATAGAGTGAGACCCTACCTCGAAAAACCAAAAAATGCCAGTATGCAAAAATCAATTATATTTGTATGTAACAGCAATTATAAAAAAAAAAAAAACCTTTAAATTGGACATAGTGGCACATGCCTTTAATCCCAGCACTCACTTGGGAGGCAATGGTAGGAGGAGCACCATGAATTCAAGGCCAGCCTGGGACTACAAAGTGAATTCCAGGTCAGCCTGGACTAGTGAGACCCCCACCTTGAAACCCCCCAAAAAAGTTTTTAATGATAATTATTCATTAAAAAGAGCAGAGGGGGAGATGGAGAGATGACTTAGCAGTTAAGGCGTTTGCCTGTGAAGCCTAAGGACCCAGGTTCAATTACCCAGTAACCACATAAGCCAGATGCACAAGGTGGCACATGCATCTGGAGTTTGCAGTGACTAGAGGCCTTGGCATGCCCATTCTCTCTCTCTCTCAAGTAAGTAAATAAATAAATAAAATATATTTTTTTTTAAAAAAGGAAGGGTTGGGGGGCTGGAGAGATGGTTTAATATTTAAGGTGCTTGTCTGCAAAGCCAAAGGACGCAGGTTCGATTCCCCAATGCCCAGGAAAGCCAGATGCACAAAGTGGCACATGTACCTGGAGTTCATTTGCAGCAGTTGGAGGCCCATTCTCTCTCTTCCTCTATCTCTTTCAAATAAACAAATCAGTAAATAATTTTTTTATTTTAGCTTTTAGAGCAAGAGACAGAGGGAGAGAATGGGCACACCCTCAGCCACTGCAATCGAATTCCAGACACTTGCGCCACCTAGTGGGCATGTGCGATCTTGTGATTGTCTCACTTTTGTGCATCAGGTTTAGGTGGGACCCAGAGAGTCAAACATGGGTCCTTAGGCTTTGCAGGCAAGCACCTTAACCACTGAGCCATCTCTCCAGGCCTATTCTTATTTAAAAACATTTTTAGGGCTGCGGAGATTGCTGAGTGGTTAAGGTGCTTGCCTGCAAAGCCTAACAACTTGAGTTTTATTCCCCAGTACCCATGTAAAGTCAATGTACAATGTGGCACATGTCTGGAGTTCCTTTACAGTGGTTAGAGGCCGTGGCGCTGCATACCTTTAATCCCAGCACTTGGGAGGCTGAGGTAAGAGGACTGCTGTGAGTCTGAGGCCATCCTGAGACTACATAGTGAATTCCAGGTCAGCCTGGCCTAGAGTGAGACCCTACCCCAGGGGGTAGGGGGGAGGAAAAAAAAGCATAATGTTATCTAACAAAAGATAAGACTGCTACAATGGAAACTGTAAAATACTGCCAGATGATATCAAGTTCTAAAGGCCAGGCATGGTGGCACACACCTGTAAGCCCAACACTTGGGAGGTAGAGCCAGGGGAATGAGTTCAACGCTGGCCTCAGCAACATAGTGAGTTCAAGGCCAACACGGGCTTACAAGAGACAGTCTTAGAGAGAAAAGACAAATCAATGAAGAACTATACAAAGCCATGGTGAATATCATACTGTTTTGTGCTGTGGTTACTGTGCACCATACACTAGATAATGTATAAAGAAACAATTGACTTCTCATAGTTCTGGAGGCTGGGAAGGTCAATCTCAAGTGCTGGCAACTGGAAAGGTCCTTCCAGTTGCACTGTCCCATGGTGGGAGACAAGAAAGTAAGAAACAAAGTAAGGGACTGGGATAAGGACCAAGCTCACCCTTGTATGACAAACCCACTTTGGATCACAACAGCATTCATCTACTATGAGTTTAAGGCTCCTGTGGCCTAATCGCCTCATTGAGGCCCACCTCCCAACATTGTTGGAGATGTTTTCCAACACGTCTTTGAGGAAACACATTCGAACTATAGCAGAGTGTTAGTAATATCAAAACATTAATTCTTACCAAGATAGACTCGGTGTCATCCCCATCATAATCCCACCAGTAGACACTGGCGTGCTGCTGCCAACGATTCTGTAGAAACACAAAGGGGGTCTGCATACCATAATGAGAGCAGTCTTGAAGACTACAGAAGTTAAGAACATACACAATGGCACACAATCTCAGGACAGGAACCAGAGAAAATGGGATTACACTGTATCACTAAGAAATAAAGCTGGGCATGGTGGCGCACGCCTTTAATTCCAGCCCTCAGGAGGCAGAGGTAGAAGAATCACCATGAATCACCAGGCTGGCCTGGGACCACAAGTGAGTTCCAGGTCAGCTTGGGCTATAATGAGAACCTACTTCAAAAAAATCCCCCCCCACCAAAATATAAACCCAAGTGTAATGTGAGGTAAGCAAATAGACCTGTCACTCATATAAAAAGCTGGGGGTCAGGACTGTACCCTTACTTTGCCTCTATTTAGATATTCATAGGCAGGAGGCAGTATTATGCAAAGGATTCATATGTGGAAATTCCCTTAAATCTCTGAACTCAGGCCGTGAATTACCTATGTGACCTAGAATGGCGTCGACTTTCTACCCTCCTGCCTCTCCTGGGATTACAGGCGTGGGCCACCAGGCCTGGTTCACGGTGGTGCTGGGAATCAAACCTAGGGCTTTGTGTATGCTGGACAAGCGCTCTACCAACTGTGCCTCAGCCCCAGCTCTGAACCCATTCGGTTGTTTCCTGTTTTAGTTTGTTTCACCTTCAGATGCTACAAATGGTTAATTCTTCAAATTACAAAGCTGCCGGAACACTAGGGCTTTCGTCTCCTCCACCCAGACTAACGGGGTATGAGACACACTACTGGGGTTCCGCATGGTTCCAAACGGGATGAGTTAACAGGTGAGAGAATAGATCCCACCTAAATTAAATGGTTTACAAACCTGGTTCAGTGAGGCCTACGGTCCCTGTGCTTCAACCCTAGCAGGGTTGGTGACAGTGTGACAGGCTGGGTAGGGTAAGAGGGATGCGGTGGTCATCTCTGGGACCACATTTCTGAGGATGGGCAGTTTCCACTTTGGCTGCCGTTCTGGGAGGAAGCCCAAGGACTAAGCCCTGCGAGGAAGACCGAGGACTCTGGCTAAACCCCAGGCCAAGGGCCAGCAGGAACTTGACAACCATGGGAGAAAGCCATACTAAAAAAGTATTACAGAATCAGAGATCACACATCCTCAGCAACCCTTGCCCAAACTACAGGCTGGAGGGGAGAATCAAGAACGGCTAGCCGGGTGTGGTGGCGCAGGCCTTTAATCCCAGCGCTCGGGAGGCAGAGGTAGGGGGATCACCGTGAGTTCGAGGCCAGCCTGAGACTACGTAGTGAATTCCAGGTCAGCCTGAGCTAGAGTGAGACCCTACCTTGAAAAAACCAAAAAGAACTGCTAACTGATGCCACCAACGGGTGGAGCGGTTTGTCACACAGCTAAGGACACTGGACAGCTCCCCAGTATCACACATCCCTGGCCATAAAGTGGTTTCTGGTTGGCTAAAAGCTAAGTTAGTCAAATGTTACTCATATGACTCCAAAAGGCTCCAGAGGTCAGCGGCAAGGAAAGAAAACCAGTCAGGCACCTTGCAAACTCTTCGCTGCGGCTTTATTAGGACGCACCCACAGTACAGAACCTCTCACACAGCCGGGAAGGGGAAGGTTACACAATTCTTTTGGGGAGCACCTTCGCTTTTTTTTTTTTCCTGTTACCACGTTAAAGAAAGTAAATCATTTCCAAAGATGAACACTTTTAATATTCCAAGTGTTTAAGACTCAGCTTGCATTCTGTTGTGTTTGAAAGGAAGTAGCACGTTTTAGCCAGAGCTGGAAGATCGATTTTGGAGCATTTTATCTTTGATGTGGATCAGAGGTCTTCACTGTTTGGTTGAACCAGTCTCTAATTTTCATAGGCAACTTTTCATTTTCGTATCAAAAATGTTCATTTTTTTTTTTTTACTTCTACTCACAAACAGATGCTGTTTCAAAAAAAAAAAATAATAGTAACACCACCTTCATTCACAGCTAAGTTTAAAACCAATTAAGAACCACAGCGTTTCTAACAGGGAAAGTGAACTTTTGCCGCCCTCTCCTGCTAAAACAACGAAATACCAAAAGATTTATGAAGCTGAAGGGAAACACTCCAACCAAAAGCAGCGGACATGTCATTCTCATTATACTTCAATCAAAACTCAGACAACAACCAGGAAATGTACTGGTAATATTTATATTTCAAAGTTCCCCACTGATACATGAGGTTTGGATTACAACTTATTTACAATAAATGATTTTTCTTTAAAAAAAGAGTAAAGGGGGAGTGGAGGGGAGAAAAGAAACAGAGTACAAGACAGGAGGGAAAGAAGAAAGAAGTGAGGAGGGAGAGACGGGGGGGAGGGGGAGGGGGAGAAAAGGAAGCCTATATTCATGGGCAACACAACCTGGGGCGTTCATTTCCGAGAGAGACTGCAGCTGCTGGCGGTCACAAGGGCAGCTCACGTCAACGTTCCACCAGATAAAAGTCTGCTCAACCTTCTCTCGAGAGGCAGATTTTCAAAATGAAATATAGAGGAATATAAAATGCATCACCAATATACCTATTACAAAAATCCTTTATGGCCCATTCCTTTACTCCACTCAAGAGAAGCGACTGAGCCAGAATACAAAAATAAAAATATTCATGTGCAAAGAAAACGTCACTGATCATGTCTGCTGCCACCTTTCTGCTACAGGTGGCTGTCACTTTGTGATCGCATTGGTAATAGCATCGAAAGAGAGAATCTGTTCAGTTCCTGGGCCGGGTCAGTGCATCCAATTAAAGGGGAGAACAACAAAACGGGAAAAAGTCAAGACAAGACAATCCCTGGAACACTTAATAATGCCAATAACATCAAAACGGCCACATACCCCTTTCCCACCCCGCCATCCCCACAAAAAAATAAAAAAGCTTTTAAAGCTCTAAATATACTTTTTTCTTTCCATAATGTGATTGAGCCTAGGGCTACATGTTTAGTATAGCAGGTGCAATTACACGCAATGCCTGGCTCTGCACCCTGGACTACCCCACACCTAGAGGGAGGGAAGGAATAAATGAAACCTTCCAACTAGGCAAGCGAGCCCAAGATGAAGGAGCATAACCCTGCTTGTGAGCATCCAGCGGCATTGAGGCTATTATTTATTTTCTTTTTTTTTTTTCTTATTTTATAAAAAAACAGTCAGATGTTAGGGAGAGCAAAAATATAATAAAATTGAGAAAGACAAAAACTAAAGGGTGAAGGCTAATAGCAGACACTAGCAAGATGAGAAGGAATGCATGCTTGGTTTAGAAGAGATGGGCCACTTCATTCACACGGCTGTTCTAGGCCCATGGCCTAAGGCCTCAACTTTATTCTAAACCACAGGGTTTGGTGTAGTTTTTTTTTTTCTTCTTCTTCTTCCAAGGATACTCTTAATCCTATCCCCGAAACCAATATGGTAGGGATAATGTTGAAGTGATCATCACTAACTACAATAGTTGCTATTTAAAAAATATATTTATATATAGTTCTGACAACTATGAAGCAAACAAAATATAACACAAAGATGCATTTGTCACAATTAACTCAACTTACGGCAACAGCAGAATTGTATGGGAAAGGACAGAGAGAGGGGGCTGCTGCAAATGCAGCCAGTACGTCCTTAAATATGTCACATAGTGCGACAGTCAGGTCACCTCAGTTAACTCTGCATCACCATACACAGCATGACACATGTCACATTGTCACTTTCAGTTAAAAAAGAAAAAGCGTTTCTTCTCAGAAGTTGCCCTATGTGTGTTAGACAGCTAGCTCTAATTGCTTCTTTAAATATTTCTGAGGCTTGGAATGATCAGCACAGAGAATTGACATAGAGGACATGTGTGTTGGTCTCACCTTAACTCCAAGTACAGGGTAAGGTGCAAAAAGGGATCCTGGCCTTTCCCATTTGAAATGACCACATTTCATTTCCATGGGCAGAAATAATGAAAGTGTTTACATGATCAGAAATAAATGTAATGAGAGTCTCAGCTAAAGGGCTATAAAAAAATCAAAAGAACTAAATGAGAAAATTTATTCTCAATTTATTTCTTATCACTAGAACTATTAGAACTTGTACCTCTGCTCCAGCACTTTAATTTTTTCTTTCTTTTTTCTTTTTCTTGTGTGTGTGTGTATGTGTGTGTGTGTGGTTTTTTGAGGTAGGATCTTGCTCTAGCCTGGGCTAACCTGGAATTTACTATATAGTCTCAGGGTGGCCTTGAACTCACAGCAATCCTACCTCTGCCTCCTGAGTGCTGGGATTAAAGGTGGGCACCACCACGTCGGGCTACTCCAGCACTTTTAAAGTCAACTGTTTTAGTGTTGGCAGCCTCTGCCAACATCACACCCAGTCTCCATTAATACTCCTCAAGAAAAAAATCTATTCGATCCATAAAGCTATCTTGGGTCTGGTGTGGCATATACTTTACTGCTGTTTCTTTTTAGGAATTAACAATGTCATTTTTTTACAAAGTTACCTAGATGAAAATATCCATAATTAGCTGATTTTTATGTACATCCTGTGATCTGAAAATGTGGAAACACTTCACAGAGGAGAAAGGCCAGAGTTATTTTTTCCCTTTATCTTGAAAATAATAAAACTGCATATTCTACCTTATATTTAAATGGAAGGAAATACACAAGCTCATATTTGTACTGGAGTTCTATGAAAAGCAATGACGGCTCATATATTCATGTGGCCACTATCACAGCGTATGAACACAGTCAGCTCTCTGCTACAAACACCGCCGAAGTGATGTTTTAGGGTTATCAACTCACTACTGCCATGTCCCTACCAAGTGAAGAAAGCATCTTAGAACAGATCCCCAAACACGTTTTTCAGTACATAGGAATGCAACCACACTGCTAAGTACATACTGTATACAAGCACATCAGCAATTTACCTGCCCAATATGTAAGATTCCTCTTTTAATACAGAGTAGAGAGCCAATGAGATACATCTAGAATACGGCCCTAGATTTCTTTTCTTAAACAATTTGGTCACGATGCACCTTTGATATAAAAGCATTTTTTAAACTTTATTATTAATACTCAGGACATTAGGAATTTCCAGATGTTTTTTTTTTTCAGTAGCATTTGTAGAACCACTTTTGGTAACAAATACAGTAGTTAGGAATATGCATCCAGCTCAGAATGCATGATGCTCATCCTGAATCCTTCCTGGCTAACAACAGGGCTGGCGCTGTGATGGGATACACAAGGAGGATCTACAAAAAACACTGTAACATGTTCGTTTTTCCCCAGAGGCTACATCCTCTTTTGCTGGAATACTTTATAAATACATATTAAAAAGTAAGGCAACAACTCCAAACAGTCCAAGCTGTTTGCTCAACTCTTTTCCCAATTAGATTCGCAATCCTGGCGATCAATTTCATGGTTGTATTGTTTAGTCTAGTTTGTCTCTCTTATTTCATGTGGTCTGTAAGGATGTTTCCCTAACACTTCTAACCCATCTCTGGGGCATATGCACCATGATGTATGTGAAGATACTGGTCAGGCTCTGAAGCCTGCGGTGCCCAGTGCCTGCTTTCAAAGGATTCAAGACATTGATTCGGATTCACCACAAACTGATGCATGAACCCAAAATCCCCTTCCCTACTATGTTTATCACCTTGTTTTACTCCTAATTTTAAAAACTAAAGGAGTTCCAGGAAAACCTGGTTACTAGAAAGATGTTCACCCCAGTAGACAAAACTTTCATCAGGGACCATTATAATTCATGGCCCTGTTCCATATGGACATTCGACTCATAAGATGTGCAAAAGGAAAAGATGTCCAATTACAGTCAAGTTCTCCAGAGGAGGAGGGTAGACAAACTTACAAGGAAATGACAGTCTTTTTTCTCCCTTTACTATAAATACATTTAACAGCTTAGCAGAAAGACAAGCTAAATTTAAGATTGTTCACATTTGAAAATTGTATCAGACTCTCTGCTAGTGATAAATAAGGAACTCCTGATAATGGAATTTAACATAGCATTTTCATCAACAGATCTCTGAAGACCATTTTTTTTAAAGAGGGTTAGAACAATGATTATGTTTGCAAAGTTCTGAGAAGTCCATCTACTGTCCAAACTTTGGATTGAAGTCCTTATTTTTTTTTCCTTTACTTAGAGACAGGTATATACAGTGCTGTTGTAATAATGAAACAAATGTGAAATCTACTGTAAAGTTGCACAATACAGAAAACTGTTGCTCCATCTTCTACTACATAAATGTGTGACTCCACAGGTTAGTAATGTTGCTGCCATGTTTTTGTTAAGTTGGAATTATCCCATCACGTCTAAGACCTCTCTTGAGCTCCAGATCCTCCAACTTTTTCCACAATTCTTCACGCTCTTTTTCTTTCTTTTTCTCACTGGGGAAGAAACAGAACATGATGTAAGCAATTGAGAAAGTTTCAAAGATTATCCAACAAAAACTACTCCTTAACATTCTTCCCCCTAAATCCTTTGAAAAAGTCTTTGAACAGTTTGGCAATAAGCTTTTGGGTTTCTTTCATATATATATATATATATATATATATATATATATATATATATATATATATATATATATGTGTGTGTGTGTGTGTGTGTGTGTGTGTGTGTGTGTGTGTAATATAATATAATATAATGTGTGTGTATTGTTTTTGAAACTTAGGTTATTACTGATGAACAAAGAAGCAGAAGACTAGTTTAAGATTTCAAATTAGCATCTCTTTATGCTAAATATAAAAATTAGCTTCAAAATAAAAGTATATTTAAAAATTGATGGCTCAGGAGTTAAGGTGCTTGCCTACAAAGCCTACTAACCTGGGATAGATTCCCTAGTGCCCATGTAAAGCCAAATACACAAAGTAACACATGTATCTGGAAGTCATCTGCAGTGGCTAGAGGCCCTGCACTCTTCTGCCTCTCTTTTCTCTTCTCTTCTCTCTCTCTCTCTCTGCTTGCAAACAATAAAAATATTTTTAAAATAAATTAGCTTCAGCCAAGCATGGTGGCACACGCCTGGGGCCCAGCACTTGGGAGGCAGCGGTAGGAGGATTGCTGAGTTCCAGGTTGGCCTAGGCTACCTACCTCAAAACACAGAAAACAAAAAGTTTAAAAATAATTTCAGAATTATGAAAAACAGGGCTGGAGAGATGGCTCAACATTAAGGCACTTGCATGCAAAGCCTAAGAACACATGCACAAATCTCCAGGTCCCACGTAGCCAGATGCACAGTGACACAAGCATGCAATGTCACACATGCGCACAAGAGGGTACATGCATCTGGGGTGTGTTCATAGTGGCTGAAAAACCCTGGTGTACCCATTCTTCCTCTCTCAAAAAGGGAGGGGGGAGGCTGGAGAGATGGTTTAGCGGTTAAGGTGTTTGCCTGCAAAGCCAACGGACCCCGGTTTGAGTGTAGATAGAACCTTTCTTTGTCTCCAAATACACTATCAAAAACCAAAATAGGGCTGGAGAAATGGCTTAGTGGTTAAGGCACTTGCCTGCAAAGCCAAAGGACCCAGGATCGATTCCCCAGGACCCACGTAAGCCAGATGTACAAGGTGGTCAATGGCTGAAGGCCCTGCGCACCCATTCTCTATCTGCCTCTCTCTCTTTCACACATAAAGAAATAATAAAATAAAATAAATTTTAAAAGGGGGGGGGCTAGAGAGATGGCTCAGCAGTTAAGGCACTTACCTGCAAAGCTTAACTGCTGAGCCATCTCTCTAGCCCGCCCCCCCTTTTAAAACACACGTTGTTAGGCTTTCTAAGCAAGCGCTTTAACCACTGAGTCTTTTATCCAGCACCCATATCTATTTTTAAAATATTTTTATTTACAATGAGAGAGAGACTATGAATGAATGAATATGGGCATATCAGGACTACTTGCTGCTACAAACAAACTCCAGATGGACCAGGTATGGTGTGGCAAACACCTTTAACCCCAGCACTTGGGAAACAAAGGTAGCAAGATCACTGAGAGTTGAGACCAGCCTGGGGTTAGAGTGAGTTCCAGGTCAGTCTGGGATAGAGTGAGATCCTACCTTAAAGAAAACAAAGAAATACAAGGAAAATAAAAACCTCTAACTAGATGTGCCACTTTGTGCATCTGACTTGTGGGTACTGTAGAATCAGACCCAAGCTGGCAGGCTTTGCAAGCAAGTGCCTTTAACAGCTAAGCTATCTCCCCAGACCCATATATCCAATTTTTCTATGCCATGCATATGGAAACTGACCATTTCTAAAAGCATGTTTTTTTTTTTTCTTTCAGTTTTAATTAGTGATTTGTATGGACTTTATATACAATTTGGGAGCATTAGCTTAAATAAATATTTCCAGAGAACACTGATTTGAGTACATAAAAATCAATAATAGGGCCGGGGAGATGGCTCAACAGTTGAAGATGCTTGCTTACAAGGCCTGCTAACCCAAGTTCCATTCCCCAGTACCCAACTACTAAGAGTTCTCTAGATTTTCCTATCTTTCCATGTACGCCTTTTGGAAAGTTGGGCAAGAAGTAACAAACACTGGAGAACCAAAAAAGATTTCCCTGCCAGGCGTGGTGGCGCACACCTTCAATCCCAGCACTGGAAAGGCAGAGGTAGGAGGACTGCTGAGTTTGAGGCCAGCCTGAGACTACATAGTGATTTCCATGTCAGCCTGGGCTAGGCCAAGACCCTACCTTGAAGAAACAAACAAAAGAAAGAAAAGATTTCATAGGCCTTGAGAATTTACTGTACAACGTTCACTGGTTTTTACTCCTTTGTGGTCTTTAAGATTTATCTAATACCACAATATTAACCTCCATACTCTTATCACTGCTCTTTCAGTTGTAAAGAATTTGTTGGGGGCTGGAGAGATGGCTTAGCAGTTAAGGTACTTGCCTGAAAAGCCAAAGGACCCAGGTTCAATTTCCCAAAACCCATGTAAGCCAGATGCACAGGTGGCACATGCATCTGGAGTTTGTTTACAATGGCTAGAGACCTTGGCATGTCCATTTTCTCTCTCTCTGTGTGTCTCTCTCTGCCTTTTTTTTTTTTTTAAACCTCTCTCAAATAAATAAAAATAAAAGAATTTGTTAGGTTCAGCTAGGCATGGTAGCACACACCTTTAATCCCAGCATGCTGGAGGCAGAGGTAGGACTGCTGTGAGTACAAGGCCATTCTGAGACTACAAAGTGAATTCCTGTGCTAGAGCGTGACGCTACCTCAAAAAACTAAAAGAATTTGTTGGGTTCTTGTTGGTACCAAGAAGTGGGATTGCCTGACTGTGTGGATTTGGCCTTTTGGAGCTGATTTTCAAGAGGAATGTGGAAGACTTTGAAACCCTGGCCCAAGAGACACCTTGCAGTGCTGTAAGTACAGCTTGATGGACTATTCTGGTCAGGGTTGAAAGACCTGAATTCAGTAAGAACTAAGGACTGTGAGGTTTGGCTTATGAGGGTGAGAAAGAGCTTTGCCTGGACTGGGCTAGAAGCAGTTTGTGTGAGAGGCTTGCTTTTATAGCTGTGTCCTGAAAAGTTGTGTAGGATTGCATTGTGTAGAAATGGACCATTGTGAACAGAGGGATATGGCAGAGACAAAGGAAACCTATGGGCTGGAACTTCTGCCTATTCAGCTGCAATTATATGAGAGATTTCAACCACTGAGATTGGGATAGCTAACCTGTATTGGGACAACAGAAAGAATGCAGTCTTTTAAAGGAGCTTAAGTGCTGAAGAAGTGTCCTATTTTTCAAAGTCTGCTTTATTCCCCGCTGGATTAACAAATTGGCACCCCACATGGTATTATGGAGCATGAGAAATGCAGGAAAGAGAGGGTCACTGAATTTGCAACATGGTCTTGTGTTTTGGAAACAGCCATGGGCAGTGTGAAGCAGGTTTGTGGATTTGCTGGAGTGCCTGCATGGAGCCCCAGTGGAGCTGTGAGGATGGACCCGTGGGTTACAGTGGAGGCCCAGTGGAGCTGTGAGGATGGACCCGTGGGTTACAGTGGAGGCCCAGTGGAGCTGTGAGGATGGACTCGTGGGTTACAGTGGAGGCCCAGTGGAGATGCTGGGAACACGGGATGGCTGCTAAGGAGAGCTGCCAGCCCCATATGAACTTTTCCAGGACTGTGAGTAGCCTAGCTGGAGGGGCAAAAGTGGAACTCCAGAGACTTGTCAGTGGTTAGAACTGTCAGACTTGGAGACTTGTCAATGACTAGTGCTGTTGAACTTGGAGCTACAGTGCTTGATGTTTGCCCTGGTTGTTTTAAATCTTGCATTGGTTGAATATTTCTTTGCTGTGCCCAATGACATCATTTGCAGTGTGAGTGTTTATTCTGTGCCATTATGTTTTTTGGGTGTTTTTTGGGAGGGGGGATTATGGCTCAGTTGAGATCTTGGATTATGGGGATGCTGAACATCACTGGGATTGATAAAAACTATAGGGACTTTTAAAGATAGACTGAATGCATTGCATTTTACATCATGGATGGTTATCAGTTTATGAGGCCGGGGCAGAATGTGGTTTGATTCAAATGTCCCCCATAAACCTAGGTGTTTTGAATGCTAGGTTCCTAGATGATGGAGATTTGGGAATTAACGTCTCCTGGATGAGTGTATTGTTGGGGGCGGGCTTATGGGTGTTACAGCCAGTGTCCCCTTGCCAGTGTTTGGCACATTCTCCTGCTACTGTTGTCCACCTGATGTTGGCCAGGAGGTGATGTCTACCCTCTGCTCATGTCATCATTTTTCCTGCCACGGAGCTTCCCCTCGAGTCTGTAAGCCAAAATAAACCCTTTTTTTTTCCCAAAAGCTGCTCTTGGTCGGGTGATTTCTGCCAGCAATGAGAACCTGACTGCAACAGTTCTAGAATACTAAGTAAGCTCTGGACAAATGGTGCCTGGTTTCTCCAACTGCTGGAGGAAATCCAGATGTCTAACTTCCTGACGGTCTCATTGAGTGAGTCCAAGAAGCAGTTATAGGCCAGACTGTGGCCGAACGAAATAAAGGGAGGAAAGCAACAATTTTATCAAAATGACCCTGCCACAAAGCTTTCTCATCTAATGGCAAGCTAACAGTCATGCAAAAGCAAGCATATAAATAAACAAGAATATAAATAATACAATAAACCAAACTACTGCTTATGACTGGGAGTGCAGCGAGGCAGTTTCATCAAAGAAAAAGGACAGAACTCAAAAAGCTTTCAACAGTTACCGCTGACGGTCTGACTTGTACGTGGCTGTCAGCTCATCAAACATGGTGCTGTTCATTTCCATAAATGCCTTCAACACGTTGTACACTAACGCCACAATCGCCCTGAGAAACAGAGAAAAGGAAGGGCACTGGTTAGTTTCCAGGGTGGGGTGCGGAGTGACAGATGTGAGACAACTTTTATTTATTTATTTATTTATTTTGGTTTTTTGAGGTAGGGTCTCACACTGGTCCAGGCTGACCTGAAATAACTACGTAGTCTCAGGGTGGCCTCACATTCACGGTGATCATCCTACCTCTGCCTCCCGAGTGCTGGGCTTAAAGGATGCGCCACCCTGCCCAGCGTGAGACAACTTCCGCGTGCAGGACTCCTCTGCAGCACGCGCTCTTATGCCTGTTCAGATGGGCCAGCTAAAGAAGTCCTGGCATTCACCTCCACTTCAAGACACTTAAATTCTTTACTGCTTAAGATCTTTCTTACTGGCAGCTGAATGAAAACCTAATGTGGCCCTTCTAGTTACTGGTACCAGGAAGAGAGTCACCTACAGCCACCTGACAACAGCAACAAAAAAACAACTTTACCATGTGTGGAGGTGCATACCTGTAATCCCAATATGTGGGAGGTGGAGGCATAAGAACCAAGAGCTCAAGGCCAGCTTGGGCTACATAGCAACACATTGTCTCAAAAATAAAACAAGGGGGCTGGAGAGATGGCTTAGTGGGTGAAGCGCTTGCCTGTGAAGCCTAAGGACCTATGTTTGGTTCCCCAGATCCCACGCATTCCAGACGCACAAGGTGATCATGCACAGGGTGGTGCGCGTGTGCTCAATCGCAATGGCTCGAGGCCCTGGTGCTCCAATTCTCTCTCCCTTTCTCATGAAAAAAAGGCCAGTCTGTTGGACGTGCCTCAAAATAAATAAATAAATATTTTTAAAAAAACCAAGGGCTGGAGAAATGTCTTAGCAGTTAAGGCACTTACCTGTGAAGCCTAAGGACCCAGGTTTGATTCTCCAAGACCCACATAAGCCAGATGCACAAGGTGACCCGTGCATCTGGAGTTTGCAGTGGCTAGAGGCCCTGGCATGCCTATATATCTGCCTCCCTCCCTCTCTCTTCCTCTCACATAAATAGATTAATTAATTAATTAAAAAATAGCCGGTCATAGTGGTGCACACCTTTAATCCCAGACTTTGGGAGGCAGAGAAAGGGGGAATCGCCATGAGTTTGAGGCCACCCTGATACTGTAATACAGTAAATTCCAGGTCAGCCTGGGCCAGAGTGAGACCCTACCTTGAAAAAAAAAAATTCACCCTAAAAATAAGTACCCATGGTAGAACTAACCTTAGAGAACTGGGTTTGCATAAAATTTTCTTTATAATAATATATATAATTTAAAATCAGAAGCTGTTCCTATGGTAACAAATGTTTTTAATTCCTCCTATTCAGTAATACATAATTCTCCTGTAAGGTGGGCTGTTTTAGTTGCAACTCCACTGGTCCATCTATTCCTGCTCAGTCACTTCAATGACCTTGATGCACAGAGCACTGCACAGCTGAGCAGCCAAACAGTGACCTGTCTCATCAAGTGCTGAATGAACTCGTGACCTGGGTGAGGACTGGGTCATGACAGGATGGGAAGCTTCAGACTAGAGGATAAATAGTTTTGCCCTTTGCAAAAAAACATTATCTTGGGCTAGGGAGATGGCTTAATGGTTAAGGCACTTGCTGGCAAAGCCAAAGGACCCAGGTTTAATTCCCCAGGACCCATATAAAAGCCAGATGCACAAGTTGGTGCATGTGTCTGGAGTTCTTGAGTTCCTTTTCAGTGGCTAGAGACCCTGGCATACTCATTCTCTCTCTGCCTCTTTCTCTCTCTCAAATTAATAAAGTGTTTTTTTAAAAAACATTATCTTTTTTCTATTTTGCAACAAACTCTCCCACTACTACTAAGAAGTAAATGTTAAGCCATATATTAAGGCATTTATAAGAAAGAAAGAAAGATCTGTTGCTATGTGTTCAATAAAAAGGAAAGCTACGGTCCCAGAATGACCATCCTCAGAGGAGCACAGGAGTAGCACTAAGTATGAGACAGCAGCTATAGACAACCCTACAACTGCCCTCCACGTCCTCAGGTCTCAACTGTTCACCATTCCCTTAATTATTTATTCATTTATTGATTTTGGATTTTCAAGATAGAGTCTCACTCTAGTCCAGGCTGACCTGGAATTCACTATGTAGTCTCAGGCTGACCTTGAACTCATGGCGATCCTCCTACCTCTATTTTCCCCAAGTGCTGGGATTAAAGGTGTGCGCCACCACGCCCAGCATTCCTTTAGTTTTTGAAAGTTCTATTAATAACCCCTGGCAAATTTGAAAATGAAAATATGGTATTTTACAACTCCATAAGAATAAAATAATTAAACTGCATATATGATTTTTTTTTTTTTTTGAGGTTAGGTCTCGCTGTAGCACAGGCTGACCTAGAATTCACTCTGTATTCTCAGGCTGGCCTTGAACTCACAGCGATCCTCCTACCTCTGCTTCCCAAGTGCTGGGATTAAAGGTGTGTGCCATCAGGTCCGGCTATGAATTTTTTAATACCATGTAAAAGTTCCCAGGCTGGAGGAATGGGTTAGTGGTTAAGCGTTTGCCTATGAAGCCTAAGGACCCCAGTTCGAGGCTCAATTCCCCAGGGCCCACATTAGCCAGATGCACAAGGGGGCGCATGCGTCTGGAGTTCATTTGCAATGTCTGGAGGCCCTGGCGCACCCATTTTCCCTTTCTCTATCTGCCTCTTTGTCTGTCTGTCACTTATAAATAAATAAATAAATAATTTTTAAAAGTGTTCCCTTCTATTCCAGAGAAATACAAGTAATATATATTAAAATAACATAAATACATAAAGCCAATTTTAACTCTCGAGGGACTAAATTAGGTTTCTTCAAGCCTTTTTCCCCCTCTACAGAATAAGTCCAACAACTGAGTCGGCTATTAGGAAATAGATCGTGCTATAGAATGCAAATTTAATATGGACATGATGAAGTACACCTTCAGTCCCAGCACTCAAGAGGGCTGAGGTAAGAAGATCACTGTGATTTTGCAGCCATCCTGGGCTACAGAGTTAGTTCCAGGACAGTTTGGACTAGAGTGAAAAGCAAATCTATTACAGACCCCTTCCTTCCTGATAACTTTTCTGCATTACCTCATCATGCACTCAGTGAATGTTCCTGTGGGCCTTCCTCCCTTTTTATATTCATTTTTTTAAAATTTATTTATTTATTTGAGAGTGACAGAGACAGAGAGAGAAAGAGACAGATAGAGAATGGGCGCTCCAGGGCCTCCAGCCACTGCAAATGAACTCCAGACGCGTGCGCCCCCTTGTGCATCAGGCTAACATGGGTCCTGGGGAATCGAGCCCAAACCAGGGTCCTTAGGCTTCACTGGCAAGCACTTAACCGCTAAGCCATTTCTCCAGCCCCCTTCCTCCCTTTTTAACCTCATCTTCCAGCACCATCTCCTCGCGCCTCACAGGTCTCAGAATGTGGTGGGTAATTTTTTTATCTTTGTGCCTTGTTATGTGGTGCACAGGCCCCTATTTGAAAAAGATTCTGTATCTCAACCATCTGCCAAATTCCTCTAGGATGACTCAAAGCCCAGTGCGGCCAGGCATGCCTATAATACCATCATACAGGAGACGAAGGCAAGAGGTTCATGAGTTTGAGGGCAGCCTGGATATATAATAAGATCCTGCCTTGACAAAGTTGAATTTGAGTAGTGCCAGGCAAATGGGCATCCTTTAGGCTCCAGCACATCCCCAAATACAACTGCTACCTTCCCAGTCAGTCAGGAAGCCTCTGAAGAAAAGAGGCATTGTGACAAACAGCACTGCTTCCCTAGAACATCCCTTGACTATGGAGTCTCCCACCCAGCCAGCAAACCCCTAAGCCATATGGACTTAAGGACTTCATGTCCTCGGCAACAAGGCACAGCCCCCGGCACACAGTGAGCTGCCAGACTTTGTATCGTACAGAGACGAGGGAAGGAAACTGAAAACCTACGGATTCCAGTGTTCTTTTGAAATCCTATAAAGACTGGAAAACATGATGGGAAGGATGACATTCGAGTTTTCTTCTATCAAACTCATGATGTATTCATTATTCCAATAATAGAGTGCCCTTTCTGCCACCTTTGGGAAGAGAAAAAAGGACAAAGATAAAGCAAATTATAATCTTTCCAAACAAAAGTATTTCATAAGACTATTTTTAAATCATTTAGTCAAAAGTATAATTAAATATTAATAAAATTTTGCCTTTTTGCAGACTTAAAAATCTCTCAGGAAGTTCCAAAGTGGTTCATCCATTTGGAGGAGAAAAAAGTTACTTTTCCTATCTGTGTATTTATATTCTCCTTTAAGTCTACTCATCCAATTCGAGACTTTCCCCTGCATAGCTCCAAGCACCTTCCCCCTTCTTTCATATACCATATCAGCTCACTCATTACCTAGCCCAGCTTACAGATCTCCTGATGCCTCAGGTCTCATGGCTTGAATGGGAAATACAGACCCCCGCCCCTTCAGTCCGAATGCCCAGTCCTTAGCTTATGGCACTACTCTGAAAGCTGCAGAGCTCTGTAAGGGGGACCTGGGCAGGGGCAGGCCTCTGAAGGTTATCCCTAGCCTCATGCTGCTCTGCTTCCTCACCACGGGATGCAAATAGCTCCTGCCACACACTTCCACTGCCATGGACAGAGCCTCCTCTCTCACCTTGCCTTCCCTACCTTCATAGAATGACATCTCTCTGAAACCATGTGCCAAAATAACCCTTCCCTCTGTTGTTATTCTGTCTGGGATTTTGTCATAGTAATGGAAAAGTGATTTATACTCCTCTCTCATCCTGTACACTTCAGATCAACCAGAGACCCACATGTGCTCAGGACGGCCATCCCTGTGGAGGAGCCATGTTGACCACTTCACCCGCAGCCAAAAGCGACACCTTCCTATGGGGAAAATGAGTCATCCTTACCACCTTCAGGTACCTCAGCCCTCACCTGCAAGGTTCAGAGAAATTGGGTGGATGGCAGAAACTGGAGCCTTGCTGGGCGTGGTGGTGCACACCTTTAATCCCAGCACTCAGGAGTCTGAGGTAGGAGGATTGCTGTGAGTTCAAGGGCAGCCTGAACTACATACATACATAGTGAATTCCAGGTCAGCCTGTGCTAGGGCGAGAACCTACTTCAAAAAACAAGCAAACCAACCAACCAACAACCACTACCACTAACAACCAAAAAAACCCTAGAGCCTCAAGTCTGGGGCCCAGGTTCTTTCTAGAATTTACCTCTGGACCCCTCCTTTAAGCAAGGCAAGCCAGGAAATGCTGCCTAATTTCTAGACTCAGGAACACTGGCTGTAGTTAGTTACACTTGCTTGTTACCCGTTCTGTGTCAACTCAGCTACCAAAAGATTCTAGTTTCATCAATTTGATCTGCTGGGCCCAAGTTTCTCAATTTGGATTTTACAAACCAAAGGGAACACATCAAAAATAAAATCTAAAGCCAAGAGAGAGAGAGAGAGAGAGAGAGAGAGCGCACGCGCGCACGCACACACACGGGAAGGGAAAGAGTGGCTTCTTTTATTCATACAGAATAAGAAATTATGTTTTAGAGGCAAAAAAAAAAAATGTACAAGACTGAGAAACCAGAATCTTTCCATTTATATTATTCAACTTGGGTCAAAAAAAATTACTAGGATTTATTAGGCACTAGACTCTGTGAGTAGAGAAAAAACAACCACTACTAAATGTTCACCATACACCAGGCGCTGTGCTAAGTGGTCCGCACACACATCAGCTCTTTAAACCTTGTAATTCACTTAGCACCATTCTTCCTATTTTGTGAATGAAGAAACTGACATAAACCACTGGCTCAAGGTCACATGGCTAAGTAGTAGCAGACACCAAATCCTGCTCTTACCTCTGTTCTATTATCCCTACGGAACTGATAAAACTGATAGGGAAAGAAAGCAACGTATGGTCAGACTCAATATAACCTGTGACTGAGGCTGTAGAGGCTGAATGAAACAAACACCTAGGAGCCAAAGGAACAGTATGATGAATGAACAACCTGCATGCACACACCAGGGGGTCATGCAAGGACACAGCAAAGAGGCAAGTGTGCGTGCCAGAAGGCAGAACCTCACCAGAGACCAACCGTGCTGGCACCCTGATCCCAGACTTCCTGTCTCCAGAATGGTGACAAAATAAATTTCTGTGTGTAAGCCTCCCTGTCCATACGGTTTTGTCACAGCAACATGAGCCAGCCAATACACTCTCTCCACTCTTCTCTTTCTTTCTTGTTCTCTCGGTTTCTCTTTCAGTCAAACTCAGGGCCTTGACATGCAGAGCAAACACACAACTACTGAGCTTCACCTATAGCCTAATACATCATCTCTTCTTTCTAAGCTATCATTTCAGCCTGCCGAGTGACACTCACTGTGAAATGGTATCTTGACCTCCACCATATCCTGTTGAAAAATAAAAACTAAGGCAAACAACCCAATGTTCAAGCAGTACAGACTCTGTGTAATGTACAAAGTACTTATGTATGACCCTACTTTTTTCTATTTGCGCCCAGACATGTGCTCTATCGTCTGAACCCTCATATAATGGTGTGGCATCCACCTTTCCCCCTTTCTGTGTGATAGCAGCACTAGTCTGTGGTAAGACTGCTGCTTTGACATACCAGTTTGTCTTTGTTTTAAAAGCAACAGCAAGAGTCAGTGCCTCCACCTTATAGCTCAGAGCAAAGTCGACCACGAAATGATCCCATGTCCATAGCAGAGGTGTGCCTCTGCTTTGGACGTGTGACAGGCAGTATGTAGAATCTTCTAGGTTTGTAAGATCATCCTTCGGGGAGACAGCCAGGAGATGCAGGGAAACGTGTGTTCAACCCTGATCCCCGTGACTGCTAGAGCAAGCACACACCCAGGCTCGCCTCCCTGCGCTCCCTGTGAGTGGCCACAAGGAGGCAGAGTAGTCCATGGGAAGGTCGAGGGCTTCACGGAAGATCAAGAGTCACCTATGCTCCCTTATTAACTGAAAACCTTGAACAATGCATTCTCTAAGCCTCCTCTAATCAGGGGAAAGATTTTCACAGGACAACGTGAAGTTTATAAATAGCAATGGTAGAACATCAAGCATTTTAGAGAACACCAGACTCGTCTTTTCACTCTTAAGCATTACACTAAAGAAACCCAAGCCGCTTACTTCTTATTTAGTACCTCGCCTGACAGAAGTTATTTTACCATGCCTTCTTGCAGGGTGCACTAGGATCCGAAGTTACTAGACATCCCCGTCACACAGCCTGCCAGGGGGCAGGGGCTCAAGATCAGGTGACTACTGTTAATACCACTGTTGCCATGTAAGGAAGGCCCAAATTAAGCTCATGACCATGACATTTCTTTCAGCACAAATGGAATTTAAGTAAACTCATTTGTCTAGCACAAGGCACTCTGGCTCAAGTCCTCTTTACTACCAACCTGAAAATGGGGGCTGGACACACACTTGGCAATTTGTTTAAACAAAGGTTCTTGAATTTTAACAAATTGTGAGGGTTCAATCACATCTAGAATTTCTTCCAGCTCCCCAAGGAACATGACCTGTAAACAGAAGCAAAGCATAAAATATGAGGCCAAAAACAGCCCACGTAATCAATGAGAGTCTATGAGCCGCACTATTAAAAGAAAAATGTCACCTCAAACAAATAACCAGGCATCATCCCATGTTCAAAGATGTTCACTTCACAGAGCTACTGCAGGTACTCTCTTTAAAGTAAGTTCCCTATAGCACTGAAAATATAATTCTATTTATTTGGGGGAAAAAAAAACAAACCGGCTACAAGTGTTAGGCAAAGGCCCTTGAACCCCTGGGAAACAGACCTCTCCTCTCATTACTAGCAACCTAGGTTTCTGACTCCACACACCACCCCCTGTAGGACAGGCAGTCCTCCCCCGAGGATGTGTAAAAGTTGAGGGCAGCACACGCTGTCCCTTGCCAAGCGGCAGTACTCCAATCCCCACTACGCTCCGCGAGCTCGAGGACAGGGGCGAGCCCACTCCTGGGAAGGCATTACATGCAATGGGTCAGCACACATTCTTAGCACGCACACAGCTCTCTGTAGAACACAGTGAATCTCATGTCCTCAGGGCTATGTGTCCAAAAGAGCTTTTAGGTCACACAATGGACCCAGATCTAGTAGGTCTGATCAGCTGTACAAATACAGTGAAAACGGCTAGAGAAATAAAGTTTCCCACTTGTTCATGGAAAACATCACTGGGGGGGAAATCAAGTGTACGACTGAAATATGAAGAACACGCGTCTTTTCCATCTTAAGATGAACAATGGGAAAGTAAGCTACGGGGAATCAAAGCTGATCTGGGGAAGTGGATGTTTCTGTAGTCCTTGCCATCTGTCAAGACGCCTATGTTCTCCCCAGACATGAAGCTGAGCACTGACCTCACGACCCCACGGTTTCTAACTTTCAAGGAGGGCTGCAGACCCAGTGCAGAGCCCGTGAGGGTCACATCCAAGCAACCACAGTTCCACATAAGCAGTGCACAGCGGTGCTCAGTCTTTCTGATTGCAGAATCAGACCAGTGACGGGCTGTGGTCACTCACACTGTGTTAACGGGACTGGGTGGAGCAGGCTGCTCCGGTACAGAACAAATTGACAGCAAGCCCTTTGTGCCACACAGGGCCTGGGGCGCTGCTGGGAAGGCGGGATCCAAGGAGCCAGGTAAGCGGACACAGGAGAGGGGTGTGGCTGGGGGTAGCTCAGGCTGAACAGCACAGCAGACAGAGGCCAGTAATCAGAGTTTGGGACATGTGTGCTCTGTTTGGGTGGCCTACCTAACGGCTCCCAATTTATCACAGTAAAACGAGAAAACTGACAGAAAACTCCAAGATTAGGTTTAGAGAGAAAGAGATGTATTTTTATACATGTTTAACCCTAATGTCTGGCAATCAGCAAGAAACTCCCTGATGTTAAGGTCTTACCTCTTTTTGACTGCACGTTTTAGGCCAAAATTTCATTAACCCCCTAATAACCTAAAATCAAAAAAAAAAAAAGATTAAAAAGTGGCATTAAATTTTTCAAATACACTTTTAGCAAATGCAATTTTTCTGAAGTTATGAAAATAACAACAAAAACACTTACTGGTTCTGTGAGTGAAGGATCTTTCTCCAGAAACTGGACTATACAATATGCCAACTGAGCAAACAAGAGAGACAAAGTTTTAAATGCTATATACTCTACAGTAAGAACTCAAATACAGAATATGGAAACTTCCACAAAAGCTTTCCAGCCTCTGCTTTTAATTTTCCAATCACTATATTCTGATGCTCATTTAAAAGGGGGGGGGGGGAGTCTGGAGAGAGAGAGATGGCTTAGCAGTTAAGGTGCCTGCCTGCAAAGCCAAAGGACCTAGGTTTGATTCCCCAGGACCCACATAAGCCAAATGCACAAGGTGGAACATGCATCTGGAATTTGTTTGCAGCGACTGGATGCCCTGGCATGCCCGCTCTTTTTTTTCTATTTCTCTCACAAATTAATAAATAAAAATAATTTTTTAAGCCAGGTATGGGAGATCATGCCTTTAATCTCAGCCCTTGGAAGGCAGAGGTAGGAGGATCACTATGAGTTCAGGGCCAGCCTGAGTTTACATAGTGAATTCTAGCTCAGCCTAGCTAGAGCAAGACCCTACCTCAAAAAGCTAATAAACAAAATTTTTAAAGCATAAAAAGCAAAATAAAATGCTACATTTATTTATTGTTTATTTATCTAAAGATGGAATCAGGCTGTGTTGCCCAGACTCATTTTGAACTTCTGAGCTTAAGTAATCTTCCTGCTTCAGCAGCCTGAGTAGTTGGGACTACTGGCGCATGCCACCATACTAAGCTAAAAGCTACTTTAAAAATATTTTTTTGTTCATTTATTTTTATTTATTTGAGAGTGACAGACAGAGACAGAAACAGGCAGAGAGAGAGAGAGAATTGGGTGCTCCAGGGCCTCCAGCCACTGCAAACGAACTCCAGATGCGTGCGCCCCCTTGTGCATCTGGCTAACATGAGTCCTGGGGAATTGAGCCTCGAAACGGGGTCCTTAGGCTTCACAGGCAAGTGCTTAACCAATAAGCCATCTCTCCAGCCCTAAAAGCTACTTTGTTGAGCCAAAGATTGACAGTAATAATATTGGGGGAGAATTTTTTCTTCCAGGGTATTGAGACGTGAAATCTGCAACTAGTGAGTAGAGCACTGAGATGTCTTCAGACCCATCTCATTTATGTACAGTCTGGCTTACATCTCCTAGGCATCCACTCAGTCTTCATGAGCATCGAATCCTGGCCTTCCAGGCAAGGTGTGCAGGAGAAGCAGGTACTTTCCAAACAACTAGCTGACTACCTGGAGGGGCGCCCACAGCTCATCAAAGATTACTCCCACCATGGTCAGAACTCTGTGTCTAAATAGAATTTTTTAAAATATATATATAATTTTTAATTTATTTGCACAAGGGGGGAGGGGGAGACAGAAAGGAAACAGGTGTTCCAGGGCCTCCAGCCACTGCAAAAGAACTCCAGATCCATGTGCCACTTTGTGCATTGGGCTTCACATGGATACTGGGGAATCAAACCTGGGTCATGAGACTTTGCGAGTAAGCACCTTTAATAGCTGAGCTCCCTCTCCAGCTCCCTAAATAGAATTTTCTTAAATGATCAGGAAATATGGTATCCCATTACAAAAACCAAAGGCAAAGCTTGCACACAAAAAAAAGGGCGGGGGGGGGGGTTTAAAATTTCCTGAGCAAGAAATCCACCCTCACAAACACCAACATTTAGATGGTGTTCTAAATTAGAAACATGAACTAATTTTTCCTCGAAACACAGAATTTCACATTTAAAGAACACTGCTTAGAAAAATGTGTTACATTTTCATGTAAACACTGCCATTGGTGAGAGGAGGGTGGCAGAGTCTTGAGAAACTTAAAAATAATGAAAGACATACTTCTATGGCAATTATCTGCCTTCTAGTGAGTTGCTTACCATGCAATGCGTGTTCAATACAGAAATGATACTGAAGGCTGGAAAGATGGCTTAGTGGTTAAGGCATTTGCCTGCAAAGCCAAAGGACCCAGGTTCGATTCCCCAACACTCAGGTAAGCCAGATGTACATGGTGGTACATGCACCTGGAGTTCGTTTGCCACAGCTAGAGGCCCTAGCATGCCAATTCTCTCCCTCTCTCTCTCTCATAAATAAAAATTTTTTTTTAATTTAAAAAAAGAAGCCAGGCGTGGTGGCACACACCTTTAATCCCAGCAGTCAGGAGGCAGAGATAGGAGGATTGCCATGAGTTCAAGGCCACCCTGAGACTACATAGTGAATTCCGGGTCAGCCTGAGCTATACAGTGAGACCCTACCTCAAGAAACAAAACAAAACAAAACAAAACAAAATAAAACAAAACAAAAAAATTAGAAAAATAAATAATAGTGGAGATAAGACAGGATCTAATTTTACTATTATTAATTTATTTTGTTGCTTTTGGAGAGTGTCATGCTATAGCACAGTTTGGCCTCTTGACAGAATTCTACCTCAGCCTCCCAAATGTTGGGATTATAGGCGTGAGCTACCATGTCTAATAAGATGTGATTTTTAAAGCAATGAAGGCTTAATAAAAGAAATTTTTTTAGCTGGGCGTGGTGGCGCACACCTTTAATCCCAGCACTCGGGAGGCAGAGGTAGGAGGATCACTGTGAGTTCGAGGCCACCCTGAGACTACATAGTGAGTTCCAGGTCAGCCTGGGCTAGAGTGAGACCCTACCTTGAAAAACCAAAAAAAAAAAAAAAATTTATAAAACAAGTGCAAACATTGATAGGCGTGTTTACTTATGAGAACTCATCTGCATGTGCAGAGTAAGGAAGAGTGGGAAGGTAGAAGAGCCCAACACTAAGTGAGGCAGGACTACATACATGTTCAAGAACACAGCACCCAAAGGCATCAACCTGAAGAGTCCACATCAATCTACTACAGGTAGTCTCTTAAGCAGATAATCTTATGAACTTGGGCAAATTGTTCAAGCTGCTGTGAAACAAGACTGCACAAAGGTCACTCCTACCTTTAAAATTCCCATGATTCTTCTGGGCATAGGAAAAAATTCAAACATTTTTCTTTTTTGAGGAAATATTTTTTTTAAGTTTTCTTTAAATTTTTATTTATTATTTGAGAGAAGGAGGCAGGGGAAGAGAATGGGCCAGGGCCTCTAACCACTGCAAACAAACTCCAGACACATGTACCACCATGTGTATCTGGCTATCGTGAGTACTGGGGAATCAAACCTGGGTCCTTAGACTTCACAGGCAAGTGCCTTAACCTCTAAGCAAGCTCTCTGAGGAAGAATTTTAACCTTTAATATGTCTCTTTTTTTTTTTATGCAAGCCCAACAGACTGGCCTTTTTTGTTTTGTTTAATGCTAAAGAGAGAGAGAATTGGTATGCCAGGGCCTCTAGCCAATGCAATCAAACTCCAGACACATGCACCATCTTGTGCACATGTGTAACCTTGCATGCTTGTGTCACCTTGTGCTTCTGGCTTACGTGGGACCTGGAGAGTTGAACATGGGTCCTTAAGCCTTAACTGCTACGCCATCTCCCCAGCCATCTTCCCAGATTAAGAGAAAGCAATATCCTGAGAAGCACTAACTGAACAAACTTTTCATTTTGCTCAAAAGTTGTATTTTAAGCCAGGTGTGGTGGCTCAATCCTGAAATACCACCACCTAGAAGGCTGAAGCAAGAGGACTGCAAGTTCAAGACCATCCTGAGCCACACAGAAAGACCCTAGCTCAAAAGAAGAACAAGTTGTACTTTAAAATTCTACCTGGGCATGGAAGAGTGATAAGCTCCTGACAGTGTGTAAAGGGATCAACACTTTCACCAGGAACTGTTTATGTTCTGCTTTAAGAGGTAAAGCAAAGCCATTGATAATGCTAGGGGAAAGAAAAGACAAAGGTTAGCCTGATGATCACAACACCCGAAACTAGACACACTTGTTATGACACTGGTTACTTGTTTTTTGTTTTTGGCTTTTTGAGGTGGGGTCCCACTCTAGCCCAGGTTGACCTGGAGTTCACTATGTAGTTTCAGGGTGGCCTCGAACTCACAGTGATCCTGCTACCTCTGCCTTCCAAGTGCTGGGACTAAAAGCGTGCGCGTGCACCACCATGCCTGGCGACTCTGGGTAACTTCTAATCAGTTCATATTTGTCCAAAAACATAATCATAGCCTCCTACCCATTCTGCCACCTGGGCCCAGCCTCCACTCTGCTCTGCCGAGCCCCCATCGCATTGAGGGCACAGGGGAAGGAGGCCTCGTCAGCGCCCAGCCTAGCTAGGGCCCGGCTCAGGGTGGGCCTCCTAGGGCCACCAGGTCACCCGGCACCCACCCCACCCCAACCCCACCCACCCGTGACATTCAAGGTCTTTTTTCTTAATCATATATTGGCACTGTCATTTCCCTCCTCCCTGGCCCCACTCCACTGAGGGCCCTCCTGGGTGGGATTGCTGGCATTCACCATGGGGTTGTGGGCTATGAGCTGTGAGAGCAGCAGTCTGTCACCGTGGGGAGGGCTGTGTCTCTGGATATTCCCTGCCACCCTGTGGCTCTTACATTCTTTCCACCCCCTTTTCTGCAAACTTCCCTGAACCAAAGCAGAAACCTAGAAGCTGCTGAGAGCTCAACACTAAAGTAGACTTAAAGCACACCCACCAAGACTCAAGATGTTTTCGTTACTTCAACAGCACTTTTAAGTAGGAAGGATGTGAGGACATTTAAAAGAAGCAAATTCGTTTATAAGCACTTAGCAAGGGCTCCTGTGCTTTTAAAACTAGTCAGACGGTTTTCTGAAACTTTCAGTCAAACTTTTCCCCTTCCTTTTCCTCCACAGTCACCTCCTGGCTAACTTTCCACAAATAACCATTTCTATCCCTAAGCATCATTCCTTTGCATTCTTACAATCTCTGCCCAGCCTTTAGGAGGTCACTGAGCAAAACTAGGAAGCTTCACCTTCTTTTTCTCCTCTTATTAGGAGGAGAGACTAAAGCAACCACGTCGGCCAGCTCCGTGAGCTCCCTTGTGTGTTGGAACCCACACAGCAGCTGTCTCCAATTCATTCCACCACTGCACGCAGCAGCTGTTCGGATGCCACCTGGGCACACAGCTCTGTGGAAAATGGCCATCTTTTCAATTTATTATAAATCTGTTCTGAACAGATCTGGGGAAGGCCAAGCAACAAGAAACACAATGCTTTTTGTTTCGCGTAACTGGCCTGACCACAACTGGATCAACTTTGTGTGCTCCTTTTGGAGGAATTGGTAGTGCATAATTGTGTGGAACAAGGGGAACAGGAAGTCGAGTCTTATAGAATCAGTTGGGAAACATACTAAGCACAAATAAGTCCCAAGGGAAGCCAGGCGTGGTAGTGCATGCCTTTAGTCCCAGCACTTGGGAAGCAGAGGTAGGAGGGTCTCTGTGAGTTCAAGGCCCCCTGAGACTACACAGTGAATTCCAGGTCAGCCTGGGCTACAAAAAAAGACCCAGTGTGCACAGAACAAGAGCTCAGGTCAGCATCTTCCTGCTCAGGTGAGCGGAACCCTCAGAATGACACTCACCTGAAATTAGCAGTTGCATAGAAGTGCTTACCTTCCTAATATTTCCAGCAGTTCAGCTACACCATTGAAGTGTTCTGTTTCATAAACAAACCTGAAGGGGGGGGGAGGGGAGGGGAGGGGAGGAGAATAAAGTCAGTACACTATGTTCAAATAGGAGAGGTTTATGTAATACTTCTTAAAGCCATCAGCTTTGTGTGTCCTGCTCCCCAACGTTCCACTTACCTTAGAAAAATATTGTTAATCTGTTTTCGGATAAATGCTCTAAGACCAAGAAACTTGCCATAAATTCTATGTAAGACTGTTTTTAAGTAGTCCCGTTCCCGAGGGTCTTCACTGTCGAAAAGCTCCAATAACTGTTGCAAACAAAAGACAAAGAGCTGTCAAAAGTAGTTTCAGGGAAAGATTTAGGAATGTTCATTCATTATTTTTTTTAATTTATTTATTTTAAAATATTTTTTAAATTTTTATTTATTTATGTGTGAGAGAAAGGCAGAGAGACAACAAGGCAGATGGAGAGAATGGGCGCACCAGGGCTTCCAGCCACTGCAAACTAACTCCAGATGCGTGTGCCACCTTGTGCACCTGGCTTACGTGGGTGCTGGGGAATGGAACCTGGGTCCTTTGACTTTGCAGACAAGCGCCTAATCACTAAACCATTTCTCCAGCCCTTAAAATTTTTCTTTTTCTTTTTTTTTTTTTTTTTTTTTTTTGGTTTTTCAAGGTAGGGTCTCACTCTAGCCCAGGCTGACCTGGAACTCACTATGTAGTCTCAGGGTGGCCTCGAACTCACAGTGATCCTCCTACCTCTGCCTCCCGAGTGCTGGGATTAAAGGCGTGCGCCACCACACCCATCTTAAATTATTTTTATTTGAGACAGAGAGAAAAAGAGACAGAATGGGCATGCCAGGGCCTCTAGCCACTGTAAACCAACTTCAGACCAAGTGCCACCTAGTACATCTGGCTTACATTGGACCTGGAGAACTGAACCTAGGTCCTTAGGCTTCTCAGGCAAGCACCTTAACCACTAAACCATCTCTCCGGCCCTCATTCATTATTTGTAATCCCCCTCTTCCTTTCTTACTCCCTCAAAAAGTTAATGAGTATCTATTTCATGCTGGGCACAGTGTTAGACTTGGAGAAAACAGGTCAGTTAAGTCACTGTCTATTCCAGTGAGGAGATCCACAGTAATGCCAACAGCACAACACAGCAGTCAACACAGCGTACACTTGTGGCGATCACTGAGCAATTTTCTAAGCAGTCTAAGTATTTTAATCCTTCCTATAAAGTAGTTTATCCTCAATTTACAGATGAGGATCAGAAAGCTTAAGTGACTCGTCCACTGTGTCATAGCTAATAATTAGTAGGCTAGAATGTGAACCCCGGCAGTCAAGGTCTCAAGTCCACAGCCTTCAGTGGTGTACTATTACCTCCAGAGCTTCTGTTCCAGTTAAGACAGGCTTTCAGCTGTACCAACACACATGGGCAAATTACTCAATCTAAATTAAAGCAAGCACTGACTGTCCCCAGTGATACGGGCAACACTACCGTTTAGATGTAAGTTCTTGTTTCGGGGGTGTGCTCACTATGTAAATACTCAACGTGAACATTTATTATTTCTGTATGACGTTTCATGTGAATGACATTCTTTAAATTTGGGATCATTTTTAGTCTAAATTTATAGAATTCTGACAATAGCACATGCTCAGTCTCAGGCCAAATGACAGTAGACAATACAGATCTGCTTCAATTCCATTCAAAAATTACAGCTGTGGGCTGGGGAGGTGGCTCAGCAATTAAGGCACTTGCCTGCAAAACCTAGAGACCCAGGTTCAATTCCCCAGTACCCACATAAAGCCAGATGCACAATGTGGCACATGCACTTGGACTTTGTTTGCAGAGGCTGGAGGCCATGGCACACCATTCTCTCTGTTTGTCTGTCCCTCTTCTCTGTCTCTCTATGCATGCAAATAAATAAGTAATTTTTTTTTTAATCCAGCTAACTTGTTCTCACACAAATTGATTTACTGAGGTTATTTTTTTAAAGCTCAGGAGGCTGAGGCGGGAGGATCATGCGTTTGAGGCAGCCTAGGCTACATAGTGAGTCCTGGTTGCAGTCAAACAAACATGACTACTTGTTTGTAATACAGAAGAACCAAAACAATCTTGGGGAGCAAGGGGATTCACACATCTTGATTTCAGAATTTTGTACAAAACTACATTGATCAAGAGTGTGATACTCCCAGGTTCGATTCCCCAGTATCCACGTAACCCAAATGCACAAAGTGACACACGAGTCTGGAGCTTGTATGCAGTGGCTAGAGGCCCTGGTATACCCTTTCTCTCACCCCCCCAACAAATTATTTAATTTTTAAAAGTGTGTGATATTGACATTTGATGACATACAGAATAGAATTCAGAGTCCAAAATAAGTGTTTAAAATTCATGATCAGCTGGTTTTCCGTGGAATGCCACGGCATTTTGATACGGAAAAAGCAGTCATTTCAACCAATGGTGCTGGAACAACTGAATATTCATAGGCAAAATAATGAAGCTGGATCTCTACCTTATACTACAAATTCAAATTATTCAAAATGGATAGTCAACCTAAAGAGCTAAATTAAACAACAGTGAGGTGAAAACCTAAGAACAAATCTTTGCAACACAAGGTTAAGTCTCCTCCTTCCATGTAAAGCACAAGTAACAAACAAAAACAAGTTAAGACTTCACCAAAACAAAAAACATCTGTGCCAGCAAGAAAGGGGAAGATGCCCCCAGAACAGGAGGAAGTGTGTCAGGCAAGCGTCCACAAAATATGATGAATGATGACTGTATTCAACAGCCCAACGTAAAAACGGACAAAGAAACAGCACAACGAAGGTATAGAAATGGCGAAAAGCACAAGGAAAGGGGCTCAAATTCGTTATCGTTATAGAACTGCAAATCAAACAAGAAGGCACTCATTCACTTGATGGCTGTAAACAAAAAGGACATTACAAGCCGGGTGTGGTGGCGCACGCCTTTAAACCCAGCACTCGGGAGGGAGAGGTAGGAGGATCACCATGAGTTCAAGGCCACCCTGAGACTACATAGTGAATTCCAGGTCAGCCTGGGGCCAGAGTGAGACCCTACCACGAAAAGAAAAAAAAAAAAAAAAAAAAACAGGACATTACACCATCCTGTAGTAAGAGGGGAGAACCGAAAGGCCCCACCTCTCCTCTCAGTCCCTATAGGCGGTTAATGGTCTCTAGAGAAGTAAAGACATTTTCCCCAGTGGTGCCATCACTAGTACGGAGCCCTTGCTCCTGTAAATAACCCCACACCAGCATCCAGTGAGCAACCCTAATGAAACTGACACATTGGGTCATCAAGGATAACAACACACTCAGGAGACTGAGGTAAGAGGATCACTGTGAGCTCAAGCCCAACCTGGGGCTACGCAGTGAGTTCTAGGTCACTCTGAGCTAGAGTGAGAGCCTACAGTGAAAAAAAATTAATCAATAAATAACAAAGATATGAATGTAGACCAGGTCAGGATCCACACAGTGGGAGGGGAATGAGAGAAGGAGAATATGATTCTTTAAATTATTTATTTATTATTTATTTATTTATTTAAGACAGCAAGAGAGAGATGAGGCAGACGGAGAGAGAGAATGGGCATGCCAGGGCCTCTAACCACTGCAGACAAAATACACAAACTGGGTGTGGTGACGCACACCTTTAATTGCAGCACACAGGAGGCAGAGGTAAGAGGACTGCAGTGAGTTCAAGGCCACACTGGGACTACACAGTGAAGTCCAGGCCAACCTGGGCTAGACCAAGACCCTACCCCAAAAAGACCAAAAAAAAAGTATAGGGCTGGAGAGATGGCTTAGCGGTTAAGCGCTTGCCTGTGAAGCCTGAGGACCCCGGTTCGAGGCTTGATTCTCCAGGACCCATGTTAGCCAGACGCACAAGGGGGCGCACGCGTCTGGAGTTCGTTTGCAGTGGCTGGAGGCCCTGGCGTGCCCATTCTCTCTGTCTATATCTGCCTGCCTCTCTGCCCCTCCCTCTCTCTCTCTCTCTCTCTCTCTCCATCGCTTTCAAATAAATAAATAAAAATAAACAAAAAAAATTTTTAAAGCATATATGAAGATGTCATAATGAAATCCAATATTCTGTAAAATTTAAAAAAAAATAAATATATGGGGCTAAAGAGATGGCTTGGCAGTGAAGGTTTGCCTGCAAAGCCTAAGGACCCAGGTTCAATTCCCCAGTACCTACATAAGCCAGATGCACAAGGTGGCACATGCCTCTGGAGTTCATATACAGTGGCTAGAGGCAATGGCATGTCCATTCTCTCTCTCTGCCTCTGGCTCTTTCTCTCATAAATAAATAAATAAATAAACAAACAAACAAATAAATAAATAAATAGAGCCGGGTGTGGTGGCACACGCCTTTAATCCCAGCACTTGGGAGGCAGAGGTAGGAGGATTGCCGTGAGTTCGAGGCCACCCTGAGACTCCATAGTGAATTCCAGGTCAGCCTGGGCTAGAGTGAGACCCTACCTCGAAAAACCAAAAAATAAATAAATAAATAAATAAATAAATAAATAAATCGGGCTGGAGAGATGGCTTAGCGGTTAAGCAGTTGCCTGTGAAGCCTAAGGACCCTGGCTTGAGGCTCGATTCCTCAGGACCCATGTTAGCCAGATGCACAAGGGGCACACGCATCTGGAATTCGTTTGCCTGGGCCCAGGGAAAAGTCACCCACAGCCAGAAGTCCCAAGTGATCACAAAGCCTGCCTCCCCTTGCAAAGGTATTTATGACCTTATGGGGGTGGGCTGTCTTCCAGCTCAGCTGAACCAGAGGGACAGCTAGTTGGTTAGGACTAGAGGCTGTCTCAGGAAGAGGTCAGCTCTAGCACCAAGTTCCAGGGGCTGAACTTGACCAGTCACAATGTTTAAATCCTATGACAGACCGCCCTCCCAGGAGGGTCCTGATTGTGTTTAAACAGGTCTGAACTAGGCAAGAGATAAGAAGTCAGATCATCTAACAAGTACAAACTTTCCTGCCCGTTTCACCTTCAGGGGCCCAGTCACCCTGACTGTAACCGCCCCCCCCAAAGAAAAGGAAAAGGAAAAGGGGAAAAGGAGAGGGAGAGGGAGAGGGAAAGAAAGAAATCTCAGGGATGGAGAGATGGTTTAGTGGTTAAGGCACTTGCCTGCGAAGCCTAAGGACCCAGGTTCGATTCCCCAGGACCCACATAAGCCAGCTGCACATGGTGACGCACACATCTGGAGTTTGTTTGCAGTGGCTAGAGGCCCTGACATGTCAATTCTCTCACTCTCTCTATCTGCCTCTTTAAATGAGCATGCTAGGGCCTCTAGCCAAAGAAAATAAACAAACAAACAAAAAGAAATACTAAGTCTGTCTGAGATTTCTTATATAGGATTTGTTCAAAATGACAAAGATATCTAACCTACCCACTCCATCCCATTCCTTGTTGATGGAAATGATTAACCTTTTATGTTCTATTTTTTAAATTTTGGTGTCTATTTTTAAGCGTTGCAAAAGGGCTTCATGAGTAATTTGTGACCAACATAATAGGAAGTTTGAGGGGGTGTTAGTAAAACTTGAATCAACTATGCTTATGTAACATTAATCCTAAGAGTTTAACAATCCTATAATTAAGCAAAAATTGCTATTTTTCAGGCAGGATATGGCTAAGCAGTTAAGGCGCTTGAGAGCAATGCCAAAGGACCAGGGTTCAATCCCCCAGCATCCATGTAAAGCCAGATGCACAAGGTGGCATATGTGTCTGAAGTTCTTTGCAATGGTGAGAGGTCCTAGCACACCCATTCTTTCTCTCTCTCTCTCTCTCTCTCTCTCTACCTGCCTCTTTCTCTCTCAAATAAACAAATAAATACTTTTTAAATTTTTTTTTTCATTAGGTTCTGAAAGAAAATGCATTACCCGGCCCCTAACTTTAGTAATTTCAGAGTCACAGATGTTATATTCTGCAAGAAAAAGAGATGAACTATAACAGTCAACAATTTTGTCTCCTGCTTTACAGAATGCATATGATCATTTTTAAAATATGTTTTATTTATTTATTTATTTATTTATTTATTTATTTATTTGAGAGAAATGTGGGGGGAGAGAGGGAGAGAGGGGGGGAGAGAATGGGCACCCCAGGACCTCCAGCCACTGCAAACGAACTCCAAATGCGTGCGCCCCCTTGTGCATCTGGCTTACGTGGGTCCTGGAGAATCAAACCAGGAGCCTTTGGCTTTGGAGGCAAATGCCTTAACCGCTAAGCCATCTCTCCAGCCCCACATTTGATCATTTTATGATGTCATACCCTTTCCTGGAAACTAGACATGATAAGGAACTGTACTGACAGCTCAGATCCTCATCCAGTATGCTACTCTTCTTCCTGACCCACCAACCTATTAAGGTCTTCTATATACATAGAAAAGCTCATCCAACTCAATACCTAATGAACCCCCGAGGTGAGATACCCCAATTTTAGTCACCATGTAGATTACCAGCTTGGATCCCTCCCAACTCTGGAGCTTTCTGCTTTAGTGTTTTTCCTAAAATATACATTTCAGAGGACCCCTCCTGCAACACAGGAGCTCAGCCTTCTTTTCTTCTCTTAAACTTATAATAAAACCTTTGTATACTTCACCCTCTGTGGCCTGATTTCATTCATCGAATTCACAAGACAATAACCCAGAAGCCACTGGCTTGGAAGAAGTTTTCTGTGATCTTGAGTGTCTATCACCATAACTCCTGAGTTGAAAAAGCCCACCCAAAAGCAGAGAAGAATCTGTTGCTCTCAATGACATCCCATGTTCCTGTATCAAAATCACCACATCAGGCTGGAGAAATGGCTTAGCGGTTAAGTGCTTGCCTGTGAAGCCTAAGGACCCCCGTTCAAGGATCAATTCCCCAGGACCCACCTAAGCCAGATGCACAAGGTGGCACATGCTTCTGGAGTACGTTAGCAATAGCTAGAGGCTATGGCGTGCCCATTCTCTCTCTCTGCCTCTTTGTCTGTGGCTCTCAAATAAATAAAATAAATCTTTCTTTGTTAAAAAAAAAAAAGAAAGAAAGAAAAGAAAGAAAGAAACATTGAAAAAAAAACATTTCTGGCTTTCTTAGGAACGTTGGTTATTCTGCTACCCAAAAGCAGAGTCTCTTCCTAACACCAATCTAAGAACAAGCCTAGAGAGGAAGCTCAGTGGCAGAGTACTTGCCTAACCCTGGGTTCAGTCCTCAGTAGAGAGCAGGGAGCCCATAATGGAACTCCAATAAACCAGTACAACTGATAGAAGGCAGAAATTAGCTAGGAAGCCTAGGGATGACAGACTCCAAAATGAATAGGTTTCTCTTGGGTAGTGCAGGAATTGTGCCAGGGCCTGTAAGGGAAAACACTTTACTACAGATCAGAAATGTCAGAGAGGGGCTGGAGAGATGGCTCAACAGTTAAGGTGCTTTCCTGCAAAACCTAAGAACCCAGGTTCAATTCCCCGGTACCCACATAAGCCAGATGCACAAGGTGGCACATGCATCTGCAGTTTGCAGTGAATGGAGGCCCTGGCTTGCCAATATTCTCTCTCCCCTCACTCTGAAATAAATAAATGAATATTTAAAAAAGAAAGAGGAGCCGGGTGTGGTGGCGCATGCCTTTAATCCAAGCACTTGGGAGGCAGAGGTAGGAGGAGCACCGTGAGTTCGAGGCCACCCTGAGACTCCAATAGTGAATTCCAGGTCAGCCTGGGCTACAGTGAGACCCTACCTCGAAAAACCAAAAATAAAAATAAAAAAGAAAGAGGGCTGGAGAGATGGCTTAGCAGTTAAGGTGCTTGCATGCAGAGCCTAAGGACTCATGTTCAAATCTCCAGACCCCACATAAGCCAGACACACAGTGATGCAAGCATGCAATGTTGTGTATGTGCACAAGGGGGCACACGCATCTGGAGTGCAAATGAGCAGCAGATGAAAGCCCTAGAATGCCCAGTCTCTGACTTTTTCTCTCTGTCTCAAATAAGAGTGACAGAGACAGACAGACAGAAGGGGGGAAGGGAGGGAGGGAAGGAGGGCAATGAGAGGGATCTGGCCTTGCCTTATCTTTGCCCCCTTAGGGAGTCCTTCCACTCCCTTTGTAGACAATTAAGATTCCTGGGAAGAGATACACACACCCGAGGCCAGGACTAGACAGGCTAAACTCATGAAAATCTACAACCTGAGTCTTGAGGTGGGCAAACTTCTCTTGTCCTTCAGGGCAGGAGCTCTGCCTTCTTCCCTCAGGAGGCTCTGAAACCCCCTCTTCCCTTCCTAGGCAAGAGCTCCACCTTGCTTCCTTCTTTTATGTTCTGAAGACCACCTCCTAAAGCTTTAATACATGATAAAACCTTTCCCTCTGGTCTATGGATTTCACTCTTCGAATTCTTAAGGACTCAGGGAACACTCCAAATTATCAGTGCACTGGGGTACAAGGAACCCCAAAATGTATCACAACTACATGAAATGGGTGACCTAAGAAAGCATGGTGGGGCCAAGCATGGTGGCACAGACCTTGAATGCAGTACTGAGGAGGCAGAGGTAGGAGGACTGCTGTAGTTCAAGGCCAGCCTGAGACTCCATAGTGAATTCCAGGTCAGCCTGGGCTAGAGCGAGACCCTACCTGGATGGGAAATAAAAACATGATGGGGACAAATCACAAGGCTGCACTCATTAAAGACCCCTATGAAAATTAAGTATACAAGTTTTCAAAGTTTACCAGTTCAGCCTGGTATGGTGATGTATACTTTAATTTTAGCACTCAGGAGGTTGAGGTAAGAGGATTGCTGTGAGTTCAAGGCCAGCGTAAGACTACACAGTGAACTCCAGATCAGCCTGAGCTAGAGCAAGACCCTACCTCAAAAAAACTTAAAAAAAAAAATCTTACCAAACAAAATGCAGTCTCTATCTGACTGCATTTTCTCCTAATGGTGGTCATTCTTTCCACAAGCTAGAGAAGTCCATTTTTCCCCTCTAAGCATTCTACCTGCTTGAAGAAAATCTTATAAGAGAAAGTCTCTGAATCTGGAGCTTGTGCTGTACCCCAATAATCGTCTATCTTCCTATCTCCTCACCCTCTTCCCAGTATTACAGGCGTGTGTGGTCGTGTCCAGCTTTTTACATGGGTGCTGGGGCTCAAGCTCGGGTCCTCATGCTTACGTAGCAAGTGTTCTTACCCACTGAGCTACCTCCTTAGCCCATTTTTTTTTTCATTATGTTTTTTTTTTTTTTTTTTTTTTTCCCACTATGTCTCCAGGACCTAAAACCGAAAGCTACCCGCCCACCAGTCATGTATGTGGCACTGGGATGGAGCGCAGCCGCCACAGCAGGCGGACAGGTACGAGCAGTGCTTAAGGTTTTCGAATTAAATATTAGGCAAGATAGGGTAAGGGATGAGGTGATTTATGTTAGTTGGTGATGTGACATCGTAAGACTCCAGCTAAAGATAAATTCTCTAAGGTTTTATTTGCTGTAGACTCAGAGACAAATGTAAACATTTTGTCATACTTGGGGCTGGAGAGATGGCTTACTGAATAACGCACTTGCCAGCAAAGCCAAAGGACCCAGGTTCGATTCCCTAGTACCCATGTAAATCCAGATGCACAAGGTGGGACATGTGTCCTAGACTTCATTTGCAGTGGCTAGATAAAGACCCCGGCATGACCCCCCCCTCTCCCCCTCTCTCTCTCTCTCTCTCTCTCTCTCTACATATATATATATATATATATATATATATATATATATATGTATATATGTATATATGTATATATATATGTATGTGTATATGTATATATATATATATATATATATATATATATATATATTCCTCTCTCACAAATAAATAAATAAAATATTAACATTCTGTCACACTCAAGGAATTTGTTTGGAAAATTTCTTTGTACTGGAGTTGAGATTCCAGGCCTTGTGAAATTGACTTCAGGTCAGAAAAAAATTTTTAACAGCTTGGTTTCTGCTCAATTTGTCTAGAGTTTTCAAATACACAATAACAAAAGGTCATTTTTAAGGACAGGCTTAGTGATTTGCAGGATCTGCACGATAATTATGCCACCTTAGGCTGCGTACAGCTGCAAATGCGAAGACCAAACTGCTGAACAGCAAGCTCCGCAGCGCGCATGTCAAGGGGACACTTGAGCGGTCTGTCTCTTAGCAACCACTGACTGTTTTTCAGGTTTGCAGTGGTTGAAAGCAATCTTTGAAAATGCACAGCTAAATTCTGGACACAATGATTCACCCAATGAAGGAATTCAAAGTTTAGCAATTCATTCATTCTGAAAAGGGGGGACCGGAAAGAAATCACTTCTCAACACACACCCCCCCCCCCAACAGATAAAAATGATCTCCCCTGAGAGCACACGAACTGCTCCACAGGCAGAAGCAAGCTTACAACTTGTAGCTCCAGAAAGCCACTAACCCACGTCTACACTAACTGGGCACCACAGACGTGCACTGCGCAGTCTGCGGAGTCTGGTGTAAAGAGCAATGCTGAAGGTTCTGTAAGTCTCCATGTAATGAAAACCACCATGGAGCTCGGAAGGCCAGTTCTGGCATTCTTCCATAAAACAACAACAAAGCCCTTCAAATGAAGACATTCAAAACAGGCGGCTTTGTCTGGAAATCCATTCACAATCTGTATTTCCAGCTTCTTTAGCCTGAAGATCCAGGGACATTTGGCTGGCTTCCAACGTGGGCTAGAGGGAATGGACTGCATCAGGGTAGCGTTTCCAACAAGGCCTTCCATCACACCCATGCTTCTGCCACTGGTCAGGCCTCTCAGCATCCAAAGGCACTATATCCCTGGCTCTCCCCATGTTTTAACTTATACATCCCTGGTACTAATGCATTCACGCTGACCCTGCTTAGAAGAAATCAGTTGAATTAATAAAGTCTAGAGACGCATGTAACGTCTAAGTAGTCCGGACAGCTCAAGGAGAATCATGTACATCCATGAGGCACCAAAGATTTTTAAGAGTTAAGTCAGATGCCAAATAGCTCATAATACTCTAGGGAAGACATGATAACTAACACTAGATTTCATAGCCTGAAGCTAGTAAAAATAAAATACAGCTTATAAAGGTTCTAGAAACAAGAATTGATCCTAAATGACAACATTTGTACAGACAAGCATAGCTTCTAGTGTCCCTTCCCTGCATCGGGCACTGTCCCGAGCACTTGGGCGGCACTCACATGGTGCATCTGCACGGCACTGCGGCGCGGCTGCCATCAATCAGATTATGGATATTCTGTGTCTACTTTCTGAATGAGGAAACTGAAGCAGAACAGTTATGTAACCTGCCCAAGGCCGCACAATGAAAAATGGCAGAGGGGGCATTAGGGAACAGGTCTGTAATCTCAGCACTTGGAAAGCAGAGGCAGGAACTCCACAGTTCCAACCAGCCTGATCTACATACTGATTTCCAGGCTAGTCTGAGCTACATAATGAGACCCTGTCTCAAAAAAAAGCAAACAAATGAACACAGATCAAACAAACAAAGCAAACAAACTAACACAGATGGCACAGCCTCTACACTAAACCACAGGTCCACACTGCTTCCTGGTGAGGAAGAACGAATAATTCAGGGCTGAAAGAGCACTTGGGACAGTACAGGAGACATTCTGCCAAGCTTCAGATTTTAAGACACAACCAAATGCTGGAAGGAAGGAAATGAACAAATGCTGGACATTAAGGCATGGTGTAATCCTGAAAAATATAGCCTTCGGAAGACTAATGAACGAAATCAGGTGAAGTTTATGAAAAATGCAAAGCATCATGAGAATATACTTGCAGCTGAAACCTCCTTTAATGTTTCTTCGTTGTGGCATGTATTTGTAAAAATATTTGTGTGTGTGCTTGTGTGCATGCATGTACGCATGCACAAGCATCAGGATTACATTCTACTGCAAATGAACGCCAAGAACATGTGCCAATTTTTGCACCTGGTTTTATGTGAGTGCTGGGGAATCAAACCTGGACTAGCACACTTTGCAAGCAATCACCTTGACCTGTTGAGCCATCTCCACTCAGTCCCATATAAAATTAATTTTAAAGAAGAAAAAAAACCACAATAGATGAATAAATATGAAATACCAAATGAAGACAAATGCATATTATCACCCCTCAGACCATGAACAACCTGATGTCCTTCCCTCCATAACTGTGAGTGCATATTGCTAGAGTCTAAATGTGTTCCCCAAAACTCGTGCTTTGGAAACTTAATCCTCAACACTACCGACAGAGGAGGCAAATTCAGGAAGTTTTAGATCATAATGGTACCTTCAGGGATGGATTAGGCCATGATAAGAAAGGACTACAGGCCGGGCATGGTGGCACACGTCTTTAATCACAGCACTTGGGAGGCAGAGGTAGGAGGATGGCTGTGAGTTCGAGGTCACCCTGAGACTACATAGTGAATTCCAGATCAGCCTGGGCTAGAAGTGAGACCCTACCTTGAAAAACTGAGGGGGAGGGAGGGAGGAAGAGAGGGAGGGAGGAAGAGAGGGAGGGAGGAAGCACTGACTGCAGCAATGGCTTCATTCTCTTTACCATCCATCATCTGCCATGTTCACATGCAGTACAAGGTCCTCCTAGATGTCAGCATGTGGATTCTGGACTTCCTAGCCTTAAGAACACTGAGAAATAAACTGTGTTCTTTGTAAATTACCCAGTTTCAAGTACAATGTTCTGCCCCTTATGTTAACGAGATTTCTGTTTTCAGTTATGCACAAGTAACCATCCAAAATATTAAATCCAAAACTATTAAATAGGCCGGGCATGGTGGTACATGCCTTTAATCTCAGCACTTGGGAGGCCAGAGGTAGGAGAATCGCCACAAGTTCAAGGCCACCTGAGACTACATAATGAATTCCAGGTCAGCCGAGGCTAAAGCAAGAGCCTACCTTGGGGGGAGAAAAAACATACAAAAATTAAATAGAAAATTCCAGAAATAATTCCTAACTCTTAAATTGAGTAGCATGAGAAAAATCTCATATTGTCCCAGTTCATCCTGTCCTGGATATAAATCATCTTTGTCCTATGTAGTCATTTAAATGTGTAGCCCATAGACTCAGGTTTGAAGCTTGAGTGTCCAGTGGGCAAAGCCCTACTGGGGAAGTAGTAAGTCACTGGGGACGGGTTTTTAGTCCAGCCCTAAGGTGTGTGGAGAGCAGCTGGAGCTCTGGTGATTCATGCTTGCAGATGTTGGGGTTTGCTGTGTCCCACATACCAGTAAGCCTTCTCATATAACTCATCTAGCTTCATGTAACAAGCCTATAGTGTGTGTTGAGACTAAGTGTGTGCTTTCACACCTAGCATGGCATTCCTTTTATGATAACTTTACACAGCACACGGATGAGGAAGTGCTGGCTTTCCCACAGCATCTAACAGTCTCTCTGCTGTGCAAACATACGGAAGTAAAGTAAACTCAGTAAAGGATGAAATTTAAAGATTACTGATTAGTGAATCTCTGCTAAAATAAGGGAATTTCCACAAACATGCCTAGGACTCTGGATTTAGCAACCCTGTCTGGTTTAACAACCTCAATCAGTGACATAGGAGGTCAATAGTCACAGATATCACTTTAGAAAAAGATGAGCTGGAGAGATGGCTTAGCAGTTTGGTTAAGGCGTTTGCCTGCGAATCCAAAAGACCAGGTTCAATTCTCCAGGACCCACCTAAGCCAGATGCACAAGGTGGCACATGTGTCTGGAGTTCGTTTGCAGTGGCTAAAAGCCCTGGTGAGCCCATTCATTTTCATTCTCTCTCTCCCCCCTCTCAAATAAATAAAATAAAATAATAAAAGACAGCAGTAGTAGTGGTAGTGTGTTTCCAGGTAAGCCTGGGCTAGAATGAGACCCTACCTTAAAAAAAAAAAAAAAGCCAGGTGTTGTGGCACAAGCCTTTAATCCCAGCACTTGGGAGACAGAGGGAGGAGGATCGCCTTGAGTTCAAGGTTACCCTGAGACTACATAGTGAATTCCAGGTCAGCCTGGGCTAAAGTGAGACCCTACCTCAAAAAAACAAAACAAAACAAAACAAAAAAAGCTAGGTGTGGTGATGCACACCTTTAATCCCAGCACTCAGGAGGCAGAGAGTTGGAGGCCACCCTGAGACTACATAGTGAATTCCAGGTCAGCCTGGGCTAGAGCAAGACCCTACTTCCCAAAAAAAAAAAAAAAAAAAAAAAAAACTGAATAAAGTAGATGACAGTGAAAAGACCTCCAAAGGTTGGAGAGGAATGATATTCACAGAAATACATGCCGAGTTCAGCAGGATAATTTAACAAGCAAGCCGCCTAACAGGGGCAAGGGTAAACATGGCTTTAAAGCAACACACACGAAAGTATACCAGACATCAGCTAAGACCACAACCTTAATGTAAGTCAGTAAAATCATCCAATATCAAGACAGGCTAATGAGAAGTCCCCTTTATGAAATCTAGAGCCCCAGAGCCTGGGGAGATGGCTCAGTGGCTAAAAGTGCCTGTAACACAAGCATGATGACCTGAGTTCGGGTCCCCAGAACCCATGTAAGGCCAGATGCAGTGCTGTGCATCTATAATCCCATGTGCCTATAGCAAGGAGGGATGTAGAGACAATAGAATCCCTGGAGGCTCGTGGGCCAGTGAGCCCAGTGTAGGCAGCAGTAAACAATAAGAGAGCTTGTCTCAAAACAAGGTAGAAGGTGAGGATCAACACCCAAGGTTGTCTTCTGGCCTCCACAAGCTACAACAGTCTATATGCTGGTCTGGTTCCAGTGTGCTGGTATTAAAGGAATGCACCACCACATCCTTTTTTTTTTAGACCTTTTTTTTTTTTTGTTAGAGAGAGAGAAACAGACAGACTGACAGAAAGAGAGAGAGAGAGAGAACTGGCATGCCAGGGTCTCGGCCACTGAAATCAAACTCCAGATGCTTGCACCACCTAGGGGGCATGTGTGACCTTGCACTTGCCTCACCTTTTGTGCATCCGGCTTATGTGGGATCTGGAGAGTCGAAAGTGGAGTCCTTAGGCGACACAAGCAAGCGTCTTAACTGCTAAGCCATCTCTCCAACCCTCGAGTGCCCATTTTTATGGATGTGCAGTCACAAGGGAAGTAAGGCAGTGTTACTTAAAACTTCAGTGCTGGGCTAGAGAGATGGCTCGGCGATTAAGGCACTTGCTTGCAATGCATAAAAGCCACGGTTCCAAGCCAGGCGTGGTGGCATACGCCTTTAATCCCAGTACTCGGGAGGCAGAGGTAGGAGGATTGCTGTGAGTTCGAGGCCACCCTGAGACTCCATAATGAATTCCAGGTCAGCTGGGGTAGAGTGAGAGCCTACCTCGGAAAAAAAAAAAAAAACACAGTTCCATTCCCCAGTACTCACATAACGCCAGATGCGCATAGTGGTGCATGAAAACGGAGTTCATTTTCAGTGGCTAGAGGCCCTGGTGCACCCATTCTGTCTCTATAAACATTTTTCTAATTCAGTGCTGTGGAAGTATCCCAAGTCCCGGTAAAGAGGAAGATGTAGTCTATGCCTTCAGAGTGTAAGCTGGGAAGCCAGGAAGAACAGGGTCCTTAGGAAGCCCCAAGTGGATAGTGTGGGGCTAACCCCTGCAGGGAAGTTGTTAAGTGTTAGACTGGGTAAACTTCCAGCAGTACACTGTCACTCTGATTGCTTATGCTCTGCACCATGAGCTTGCCTACTCTTATTCATTTATGGGTTTGTTTGTTTTTTTTTTTTTTGTTTTTGTTTTTGTTTTTGATTCTTCAAGGTAGGGTCTCACACTAGCCCAAGGTGACCTAGAATCACTTTGCAGTCCCACGCTATACTTGAACTCACAGCAACCCTCCTACCTCTGCTTCCCAACTGCTGGAATTAAAAGTGTGCGCCGCCATGCCCAGCTTCTCTACTCATTTTTGTTTTAAGTTTTTAAAATATTTTATCTATTTGAAAGAGAAAATGGGCATACCAGGGCCTCTAGCCACTGCAAATGAACTCCAGACTCATGTACTATCTTGTGCATCTGGCTTAGTTGGGTACTAAGTAAGGAATTAAACCTGGGTCCTTAGCCTTCACAGACAACTGCCTTAATGGCTAAGCCATCCCACCAGCCCTTGTTGCTTTTTGCTTGTTTCTTTCTTTGTTTTGTTGTTTGAGGTAGGGTCTCACTCTAGCCCAGGCTAACCTGGAATTCACTAAGCAGTCTCAGGCTGGCCTTGAACTCAGGTTGATCCTCCTACTTCTGCCTTCCAAGTGCTGGGATTAAAGGTGTGTGTTACCATGCCCAGCTTGTCTACTCATTTTTTTAAATATTCTATTTCTTATTTATTTGAGAGAGAGGAAGAGGCAGAGAGAAAGAGAGAAAGAGAGAATGGGTGTGCCAGGGCCTCCAGTCACTGCAAACAAACACCAGATGCATGCACCCCCTTGTGCATCTGGCTTAAGTGGGACCTGGGAAATCAAACAGGAGTCCTTAGGCTTCGTAGGCAAACCCTTAACCACTAAACCATTTCCCCAGCCCCTGTCTACTCATTTTTAACAGACTCTTTTAAGACACATGGCAGGATAAAATATTTGTAAAATACCTACTCCAACAGAGGATGTGCATCTAAGTGTATAATGGGCTCATTATATATATATATAAAACCCACTTAAAAATTAGACAAATGTTTGAATAAACACATCCGTATCTATACAAAGAAGATAAGCTGACGACAGATATTTTCATGAAATGACACTCAAGATTACTAGCCATCTGAGAAATGTAAATTAAAAACACATGGAGCCTGGTGTGGAAGTTCATACCTGTAATTCCAGCACTCCAGGGGCTGAGGCAGGATAATGCTATGAGTTTGAGACCAGCCTAGACTACATAGTGAGTTTCAATGCCAAAACGAAATATGTGTAACTGTCTCTGTGTGTGTGTATTTTTGTATGTATGTGCATATGTGTGTTTGTGTACTGCATGTCAAAACCCAAATATATATGCATGATAATAAAATTTAAAATTACATTAAAATTTGGGTCAGGCATGGCGGTGCATGCCTTTAACCCCAGCACTTGGAGCAGAGGTAGGAGGATCACCAGGAAATCAAGGCCACCCTGGGACTACCTAGGTCAGCCTGGGCTAGAGTGAGACCCCTACCTCGGGGGGGGGGGGGGAGTGTCTTTTGGCAAATATATGTATTTTTTTAAACTATATAAAGGTTCACACAAACCACTTATATAAATGAAATTGTTTTGTAATTAAACTTTTAAGAAGAAAACTTAAAGAGATTTAGGAATTAACATTCCTGGCTAGTATATAATTGTTCACTACAAATAAACTGAAGAGGTATCTATTACTTTTAATGGGTAATGACAGAAACTAACTCATGTATACATATTTGTTTAGGGGGTGAAACAACTATCACTTACAGGTTGATTTGTATATTTTTTAAATAAACATCCAAGAAAAAATGAGATAAAATATTACTAAATGAATTACATTACCACAAGAATTTGCTTACCTGTAATACAAATTTCTGATCTATATATTTTTTGGCAATGCTGGGTTGGAATTCTTGGCTTTCCAAAAATCGTATGAAAAATTCATATACAAGCTGCAACAAACAAATTATAGTTAACTTCAAATTATTATTCATCAAGAATATAATTAAAAACCACCAAAAAAAAAAAAAACCCTACTATACTAAATGCTAACAGGGCATAGAAAACTGGCTTTAAATATCAAGTCTATGAGCCTTGATAACCTTGTTTGTGGGACTCATGGTAACTATTAAAAAATTAGATATATAGCCAAAGCAAATAAAAATTCCCCATATTCCCACCATCCAGAGATAACCACTATTAATATTTTTTGTTTTTGTTTTTGTTTTTTAGGTAGGATCTTGTTCTAGCTCAGGCTGATTTGCAATTCACTATGTAGTCTTAAACTGACCTTGAACTCAGCAATCCTACTTCTTTTCTCTGCCTCCTGAGTTCTGGGATTAAAGGTATGCATCACCGTGCCTGGCTTTTTAAAAAATATTTTATTTTACTTTATTTATTTGAGAGAGAGAGAGAAATACTCAGGAAGAGAAAGAGAGAGAGAGAATGGGTGTCCCAGGCCTCCAGCCACTGCAAATTCCAGATGCATGCGTCCCCTTGTGCATCTGGCTTACGTGGGTCCAGGGGAATTGAACCTGGGTCCTTTGGCTTTGCAGGCAAGCGCCTTAACCACTAAGCCATTTCTCCAGGCCCGATTTTGTTTTTTTGAGGTAGGGTCTCACTCCAGTCCAGGCTGACCTGGAACTCTAGTGTCAGGCTACAACAACCCTCCTTACACGAACACACTGTGGTGAAACACAATATCCTCATTTGAAAAAAAAAGAAAAAGAGTATCTGCAGTCAACCTTCAACAACTGTTCCCATAAGCAAGGAAGGAGGATCACTAGTTACATAATGAATCTATTAACGGTCACATTAGACCTAGGTATATGATACAATAGCATTAAGGAAACCTGAACTTTCAGAGAGACACTAGGCTAGAAGCCTTGCTCTATCCTTTACTCACTATATAAGCTGGAGCAAGTTACTTTCTTTGAAAGTGTGTTTCTTCAATTTTACAACAGGGACAAGATGAGATGTGGTATTACACAAAACACAGTGACTACAAACACCAGTACACTGCCTAATATAGCATTAATGAGCACTGGTCCTTTTCTTATAAACTTAAAGATTAACAAGGACCCCTACAAGATCTTTGTGTATGTGAGATAAATATCTATGTATAGATCTAAATTATACCTATTTATAAGCAGTGAAAATTTTAAATATTTTTAAATAATAAAATGCAATACATATTACCATAAATAATTTATTTTGCTAAAAAAAAAAAAAACTTTATTATCCAAAACAACTTATTGAGAAGAACTCAGTAAGTGTACTGGCTCATGTCTGAAATCCCAGCACTTGGATACTAAGGCAGGAGGATTTTGAGTCCAAGGCTAGCCTGGACTACATAGTAAAAATCTGTCTCATAAAATATAAAAAATGCATTGTTTATATTTTGGTAAATGCCCTTACCAGCTGCTTAACAGAAGATAGATTACATATGCTTCCATACTCAAGCTGTTGGGACATACTGGGTTTTTGTTGTGAGTTTGTGTTTTTTTTTTAAATTTTATTTATTTATTTATTTATTTATGTATTTATTTTCAAGCATAGAGAGATAGGCCCACCAGGGCCTCCAGCCACTGCAAACCAACTCCAGATGCATGTACCACTTTGTACATCTGGTTTTATGTGGGTACTGGGGAACTGAACCCTGGTTGCTGGGCTTGACAGACAAGTGCCTTAACCACTGAGCCATCTGTCTACCCTCCCCCATTGTGGGGTTCTTTTTTTGTTGTTTTATTTTCTAGCCCAGGGTGACCTAGCATTCACTGTAGTCTCAGGATGGCCTCAAACTCACAGAGATCCTCCTATCTTGGCTTTCTGAGTGCTGGTATTAAAGGAGTGCGTCACCACATCCAGCAGGACTTGCTATTTTTTGAATACTTAAAGAAAACCAAGCCTCATCTACATCTAGCAGTTAGACCAAGGGAGAATTCTGATATGACACCAAAAGTCAACAAAGAATCATTTCTAAAAGATTGGCTACAATGCAGAATCTGAAATGATATCAACAAACCTTCCACATACTTTGGTTACACTGAAGTCCAACTGTCTTGTGATCTGAATGGACATCCATGCCTGCTTGTGATCCGAGCATCAGTCATTTGGCAACTCAAAACCCCCGCTCCCTGATTTATACAGCTGTTTCCAATACTGACACAGCCTACTTCCCCTCTCCCAAGATCAGTCTTTAAGTTCTGGGAAACTGTAGTACTTGAGATTAACAGGTAAGACTGATAAGTTTTCTGAAGTTGCAGGAATTTGGCTTTGAGTGCTCTATCTATGGTAACAAATAATATCAACAGGCTTCCTTGTTGGCTTCAGAGACAGTATCTGCCAAATACCCAGGTCATAAGAACTAGTCAGAAGTTTGTTCAAGTAAAACTCATGTCTCCTGAGAAAACAGCTTGCATGGTCTGCAGGTCATAGCAATAAGGTAACAAGACAGTCACCAGATTGTACTGTGTTATGGGATTTATGCATACTTCCCATGTCACCAAGCAAGATATTTTTTTAATTGTGTGTTCAAGGTCAAAACTCAACAAAATTAATATTTACTGCTCTTCACAGGACACTGTCAACTGAAATCAGCATTGTCATGGTGCACGGCAGAGAAGAGCACAACGAGCACTTGACCAGTCTGACACAGCTGTCGTGACGGGTGCTAAGGCAACAGCAGTTTTCCTCACCATGGCTTTACAATGAACAGTCAACACAGGGCCAAGGGGAAAAACTGTAAGACTATGATAAATGAAGTTCTGGCCTTGTAGATGTCCAGAGATCACAACCTTAAATGTTCCTACAGAAACCTGCTAACTTCAAACACTCAGCAATTAATTCGGGCCTTCCTATCAGTATTTTACTTCTCTAGAAAGCAAGATTTTAGCTGGGCATGGAGAAAGAAGTGTATGTACCTGAAATCCCGGCAGGGGCATAGGAAGGAGACATTATTAAGTCTAGGAGTTCTAAACCATGGTCTAGGCAACACAGAGACACATCCTATCTCAAAAAAAAAAAAAAAAAAAAAAAAAAAAAACGGGAGAAAATTTTTGAAAAAATCACAAAACTATGTTTTTCTCTTTGAAACTTTGTAAATTCAGAAAAATCTCTTTTCAGGCTAGAGAGATGGCTCAGCAGTTAAGGTGATTGTCTGCAAAGCCTAACGACTTGAGTTTTTTGTTTTTCTTTTTTTATTTGAAAGTGACAGAGAGAGAAAGAGGCAGAGAGAGAGAGAGAGAATGGGCGCGCCAGGGCCTCCAGCCACAGCAAATGAACTCCAGATGCATGCGCCCCCTTGTGCATCTGGCTAAAGTGGGTCCTGGGAAATCAAGCCTCGAACTGGGGTCCTTAGGCTTCACAGGCAAGCACTTAACCGCTAAGCCATCTCTCCAGCCCACGACTTGAGTTTGATTCCCCAGGACCCCCATAAAGCCAAATGTACAAGATGGTGCATGCACCTCAAGTTCATTTACAGAGGCTGGAGGCCCTGACATTCCCATTCTCTGTCTCTCTTAGCTCGCTCTCTCTCTCTCTCTCTCTCTCTCTCTCTCTTTCTCTCTCTCTCTTCCTCCTCGCAAATAAATAAAGAGAATTTAATATTTTATTTATGTATTTATTGAGAGAGAGACTGAGTATGAGTGTGTGAGTGTATGTGTGTGAATGGGAGCACCAGGGCCTTATGCCACTGCAAATGAACGCAAGATATATGTACCACTTTGTGCATCTGGCTTTATGTGAGTGCTGGGGAGTCAAACCCGGGTCATTTGGTTTTGCCAGCAAATGCCTTAACTGCTAAGCCATCTCTCCAGCCTCTCTTTTCTCCTGATATGATGTTGTTCTTGTCAAAATAATGCCTGAATCTTAAACTCCTCATGAACTTTTTAACACACTAATCTTTCAGCTTTTGTTTTTACAAACAGAATGTCAGTCTTATTCAAATGACCCACCCCTTCTCTTGATTCCCACAAATGAAAGAGATTCTGTCTCCCAGGCCTGATTTGGCCAGTAGGACTTTCCAGCTGGGCTGTCAATCTGCTCCAGTCCCTTGAAAACAGTTTATAGTTTAAAGTGATCTGGTGGAGAAACTTCAGACACTTTTATTAATAAGCATAAATGTGCTCTGCACTGAAAAGACAAATTATACCTCAGAATCAAAAATCTCCCTTGAGTTTCTAAAAGGAAAAATCTGGAGGTGGGAGGAGGATAAATTACCACTCAAGGTCACATAAGTAAATCTCTGAAGACTGTGAGCAAAAGACTTGCATGCTCCTGCTTTTAAAGTGTGACACATGGAAAAACTGTTAATGGAAGTCCTGCAAAATTATAGCCCACTAGAAAGACAGATCTAATTTGAGAAAACACATACGCAGTAACCACAGTAACTATGTGATACCAGTTAAAAAGGCATCAACAAAGATACTCTATAAGATCAAATAGCAAGCATTAACTCATGACTTATTATGGACTTAAAATTCTTTTGTCTACTTTAAATCGCCAGAGATCCATGACTTGTCATAATCAGTAATTTTCTGTGGGCCACAAATGGAAATGAGAGAGGACGTATTCAGAAGCAATCAATTAGCTGGGCAACGAGCCTGGTCAACTACCTAATAACCATACCTCAGTATAGCTTCCTCATTCTGTATTCTCGCGTGCTTGTAAGGTGTGGTCCAGGAGGGGAAGCATATGCGAATTTTATAATTAAGAAAAAAGTGCAAAGATGTAATGGCAGGCTGTTTTGGTCAGAAAAATAAACAGCACAATATAAAAGTTAAGTATTAAATAAATGTGGTGGTATATATATATATATATATATATATATATATATATATATATATATATTCCCAGCACTCAGGGGGCAGAAGCGGGGGGATGGGAGTCTGAGAACAGCATGGGCATGCATCATGAATTTGAGGCCAGACTGGACCTCATACAGAGATCCTGTCTCCATAAGTAGAAAACAAAATTTCTTAAATGTGAAAACCACCTACCACTGAAAATGGAAGGTGAATCTTTTGTGCATTAGGAACCCAAAAAGGAAACACAAGAGTGTTGAGAAAAGTTGGGGCCACACAAAGACATCCACAAGTCACAGATGAAGGAGACCAACGGAGCAGCTTCTGCCCCGGCCTTTCCCAGAAAGGAGGAGGATGTCAATTTTATTTTCATTCCCTGGAACAAGGCCCTGTGTAGCCCAGGTTGGCCTTCAATACCCTACATAGCAGAGGAGGACCTGTTAACCCCTGGCTCTCTTGTCTCCGTCTCTCAAGGGCTGGGAATCATCTGAGGAGGATCTGTTAACCCCTGGCTCTCCTGTCTCCATCTCTCAAGGGCTGGGAGTCACACTGTACGTATCTGGCATTCTGTAAATTTTACAAGTCTTCTTCACTTGGCTCAACCTAAGAAGATCATATTCCTCCCGAGCTTAAGAAGGCTTGAATAGTAGGTCAACACACGTCAAAGTTGTCTGCTGTGTGACCATGTGTGACTTTATCTCCATTCTTCACTGTAGCTCTATGTTTAGCTAAACTTATGGTTAACTCCCCCCCACCCCCGAGGTAGGGTCTCACTCAGGCCCAGGCTGACCTGGAATTCACTATGTAGTCTCAGGGTGGCCTCAAACTCTCAGCAATCCTCCTACCTCTACCTCCCAGGTGCTGGGATTAAAGGCATGAGCCACCATACCTAGCACTAATATTTCTATAGAAAGGACAGTGAAGCTAGGATTTTGGTGGAAGAATTTAGTATAGCAGCTTTAGAAATTAATTTTGTCCTCTATTTTATAGTCACCACAGGAGGATTAGCTGAATACTGAGTTTACCTTGACTGTACTTCAGGGAATTTTATGTGTGTATGTATATTTCTGCACAGAGAACAATCTCAGAGTGTTTCTTCTCTCCTTCCCCCTTCTTTTGAGGCAGGCTCTCTCCTGTTGTCTGTCAGTGCGTGTGCGCCAGTGTAGCTGGCCCACGAGTTTCCAGGTTCTCCTGGCACTGCCTCCCATTGCTGTAGGGATACCGGGATCACAGAAGCTGCGCCACTTTGCATCGGGCTCTACATGGGTGTTGGGTTACTGAACTTAAAGGAAATTTCTATCTAAGATAATCATGATTTAGTGTGTACAAATGGCAAGAGTGACTTAACTCTTTGTTGGGATATAGAGAAGAGGTTGAAACTTTGAAAATACTTCTCTCTCTCCTATCACAAGATGTAGGACTTTCCTAGAAAAATTATCTAAAAAGTAAAATAAAATAAAAATCAATAATTTTCTTCCACACTAAGCTGTAGTCCAAGGGGCTGGTGCCAAGTATCAAATATAAGCTATGACACAAAGTCCACCATTTGAGTCTTTTTGAATTATTTTGTCATCAGCTATGAAAAGCACAAGTACTTTGTAAATTTCGTAAGACTTCAGATAGTATGAATGGCACTTAAAATAGAAAACAAATGGCCAGGTGTGGTGGCACACACCTTTAATCCCAGCATTGGAGAGGCAGAGGTAGGAGGAACACTGTGAGTTCAAGGCCAGCCTGAGACTACATAGTGAATTCTAGGTCAGTCTGGGCAAGTGCAAGACCCTACCTCAAAAAACAAAAAAGGAAACGGGGGGTAGGGAGGGAAGAAGGAAGGAAAGAAGGAAGGAAGGAAGGAACGAACGAAGGAAGGAATGAAGGAGGGAGGGAGAAAACAAACATATAAAATAGGAAATCAAATAGTATTTTAGCTAGCTTAATTTTCCCAAACTTGGCATTAGCCTGAGGAAAGGTTGAAAAAATAGCCCTAGAAAATGCTCCTATAACCAGGAGAAATAGTACACACATCTACCTGCAATAATCTAAATTCCAAAATGGGGTAATATGCACTGGCAGATTTTCTCTGAGCATTAACAATCTGCTACATGGTTCTGTGCTCCTAAAAATGTCAACTAGTGAATAATCACAAAGACTCAGGACTTCTGCCTAGGGGCAAAAATGTACAAGGTCACATCCTTTTTCTGCCTTTCCTTACTATTATTTGTCATCCAGTCTCTGGGGACATCCTGACTCAAAGGAAAGGTGGCTGGAGTGCTCAATAAATTCAGATCTCTTTGTTGTCTTCTTCTGAGAAATGCTGGCATAGAAAGAGGGCAGCAGAGGAAGAGGGCGCTGGAAAACGACCAAGTAATATATAAGTAAGTACGGAACCAGATGGACCTGGTGCTGGACAAGGAAATGCAGTGGTGGCCCTGACCCATGCTGGCAGGTGTGGGGCTGGACAACAGGCTCTTCTGAGTGCAGAGAACAAAACAGACCTTCAACCCAGCTTTCTTTCTCTCAGTGGTTTCTTTCTTACCACACTGGGAAAGACATGGTCATTGCAGTTTGATTTGCCCTTCTAGAAAACTAAAGAAATACACTTGCAGTTGTCACAAAGATGGGCACAGAACATTCTCAGGGCACCTACTGGTAAAATGAGATATGTTCCATGTGACAACAGCACACAGCGGGTACTCATGTGAAGTAGTTGTGCTCACAAGAACCTCTAGTAAGAGTGAGAACTACTGCTGGCTGGACCTGCACTGGCATTCTTCTGACATGCTAATTATCAAGATTAAAATAAACAAACAGGGGGCTGGAGAGATGGCTTAGCGGTTAAGGTGTTTGCCTGCAAAGCCAAAGGATCCCGGTTCGACTCTCCAGGACCCACATAAGACAGATGCACAAGGTCGTGCATGCATCTGAAGTTCGTTTGCAGTGTCTGGAGGCCCTGGGGCACCCATTCTCTCTGTCTCTCCCTATCCCTCTTTCTCTGTCAAATATATATATATATATATATATATATATATATATTTAAAGTTTTAAAAAATCTTCATTCAGCTTGTCATCCACGTGAAGAAAGGCCTACGAGGATCTCTATGCACATCAGTGTCAGTAAGTTAATGGATTTTGCTTTTGTAGCATAAATAGCAACTCAAAGTACCTGTAAATGTGGCCACGATGCCTCAAGTGTAGGTTCATCTTCTTCTGGATCAAACTCATTGCTGTCACTAGGAGGGAGAGTTCTGAATATATTGCAAGATACCTAAAAATAAACAAGCAGCAGCGTTAGCTGGAAGCCCCTTCCGGCAGGTCGTCTGCAGATAAGCGCACGGGAGGCAATGGAACGGCAGCAGGGGCCACTTTTCACAGGCCCCAAGGCTGGGGCCACGCCTGGAAAAGCTGACAAGCCACATGGCAGCACCTGCATACCCTCCTGAACAGCTCCTCTTGTCCTTACTGCCCGCTGCCACCAGACCCCAAGGACTTTCTGCTTCCCATCAAAGCCCGTTCCTGGTTACTTACCAGTCAAGCGTGTCACCATTAGCCAATCTACACCATATATAAATAACTGCTAATGGGCAGCAAGTGCTTCCTTTACCAGGATTAGTCATAATTTGCAAATTTACGGTTCAGCTCACAGGGAAATTTCAAGCATACACACAAACACTCAAAATCAACCAGGAAAAAAAAGTACTTATTTATATATTTATTTGCAATCAGGGTGGGGGGTGGAATGAATGGGTGTGCCAGGAGTCATAGCTGCCAAAAAACAAACTCCAGATGTATGCACCATTTTGTGCATCTGGTTTTACATGGATACTGGGGAATCAAACCCAGGTCATAAGGCTTTTCAGGCAAGTACCTTAACTGCTAAGCCATCTCTCCTTCTCAGGAAATAAATTTTATTTTGAGGGAGGGGAGAGACTGGCACGCCAGGACCAACAGCCACTGCAATCGAACTCTAGACGCATGTGCCACTTTGTGCACATGTGCAACCTTGCGTCACCTTGCACATCTGGAGAGTCCAACATGGGTTCTTAGACTTCGCAGGCAAGCACCTTAACTGCTAAGCCATCTCTCCAGCCCTTGTTCTATTATCTCTGTGTACATTACAAAATTTCTACTGTAAGATGCTTAGTGTGTGTGTAGATGGCTCAGTCATCTCAGTCATCATTAGGTATTATTTTTCAACTATTTTATTCCAACCTACACTAGTATCAATACAAAGAAAAGTTCAAGACATAAATGTCTTTGAGAAAGCCTAATTCATTTTCATTCCAAAGACATAATAAACACTGAATGTTGGAATCAAAGTAAAGGCAGAGGCCTGACCTCCAAAGAGTAGCTATATGGACAGAAAGCAAAGCTGAGAGATGGGAGGTTGGGGTGTTAAAACCTGGACGTGTACTTTGTAAAGACCAAATTGTAGAGCTTTTAGAATCAGGCCACGTTAGAGACCCTAATCCAGGTCTTTCTCCACAGAGCACACAAAGCTGAGTTCTTCAAGGGAGTGGTGTCCAGCATGCCACGGTTCTCAGGGTTCTTCCTGAGACACACCATGCCAGGCCCGATCCCAACCATCCCTAGAGAGCATGGATAGACCTGGCTCCTTTAGTTCTCTCCCTTTCCTCGACTTCCCTTCCCCGATTTCACTTTCTCACTCTCACTACTCTCACGTCTTCATCTCTCCTGCCCATCATCTCCTTCTTAGGTTTTTGACCTACCAGTACCACTTGGAGGCCTCCACAAGCACTATTTCCCTCCTGGTGACCTTGCTCAGCATTAATAAGGAACTGTAATAAGCTCTGGATCTCCATATGGTTAAGAACTCTGGCACCTTTTTGGCCAGGGAGGTCCTTCATGCCCCTAAAACATGGCATGTCATTGCCAAGTCACTTGGTTTCCCACCCGAAATAGATGGTAAGACTCTACTGCTGAAGACTCCACATGCTTGAGCTGCAAGGTCACTGTGAAATCAAGTTGGAGTGGGGTGAAAACCTCCTCCCTGTAGAGCAGCTGACAGAAAGCTGGAAAAATACACTGCATGCAGCCACATAGAAGAGAGAAGTCATCAACAGTGATAAACAACAGTGGCCATTATAAGCCTTAAATTTGGCCAGCCAGGCTAAATGAGCCATAGAGTGCAATAGTGGCATGTCTGTTATGGGGGAAACCAACTGCTTTCTAATTGGACTGGAGGCCCACTCCATGGGAGGGAATGCATACCTGGTACTAAAAACCAAATCAAAAGCCTATGGTGGGTGAGGTCATGAGCCCTAGGGGAATAACACCAGCTGTTATCTGTCTAAATGCATACATTATGCTCACCAAACTGGCCAGTAAGCACTTTTCTTAATGTTTATAACCATATACTAATGCTACTCTCACTTTTGGTTAGAGAAGTTCTCTTTTCAGATGGCAGTGACCTCTGGGATGACTCAAAAGGCACCACAGTGCTGAGAAGAAGTGCCAGACAAGTGTTCAGCACTGAGACATCTCTATCATAGTTTCCAAGGCTCAGGGTCCATTGCAGAAGAGGTAGCAGAAAATATGTAAGAGCCAAAGGAAGGGGTAGGACTGCTTACAATGCAATTTTCCAGACACAAAATGACTTGGATATCCATGACCTCACACTGCCTGACACTACCTACACAAGATCTTTGTAATAGGTGGAAAAGATGATGACATCAAAATAAGAGAGAGACCAATTGAGAGGTGGAGAGGGTATGATGGAGGTGGCTATGTGAAGAGGAAAGGGGGAGGGGAGGGAATTATCATGGTTTATTTTCTATTATTATGGAAGTTGTCAATAAAAAAAAGTTATAAAAAGTTAGGGGGCTGGAGAGATGGCTCACCAGTTAAGGACTTGTCTACAAAGCTTAATGACCTAGGTTCAATTCCCTAGTACCTATGTAAAGTCAGGTGCACAAAGTGGCATATGCATCTGGAGTTTATTTGCGGTAGCTAAAGGCCCTGGCACACCCAGTATCTCTCTCACCTGTGCCCCTCACTCTCTCTCTTTCTCTCTAATAAATAAATAAATTATAAAAACTCCACTGTGTAAACGTACCATAACTTCGTTATGGGCCCTAGTGCGCCCATTTTCTCTGTATCTCTTTCTGCTTGCAAATAAATAAATAAAAACATTTTTAAAACAAGAACCCTAGCATCAACAGCTCCATTACTGTAGTGTCTCCTTTCTAATTTTCCTCCTCACATCTCTTCTTCTCTCTCTCCATTCAAATTCTGAGGCCCTCATAACTTCCTACTAGCCTGAATGCCTGAATACAAGACATTTGGATAAATCTTCATTTTACATAATCAACAATTTTTAGGTTGGCCCCGCACAATTATTTTAAGAAAAACAAACAAGCTGGGCATGGTGGCACATGCTTTTAATCCCAGCACTTGAGAGGCAGAGGTAGGAGGATTGCTGTGAGTTCAAGGCAACCCTGAGACTCATAGTGAATTCCAAGCCAGCCTGGGCTTAAGGGAGATCCTACCTCAAAAAACCAAAAAAATAAAAAACTCTGTTATATGAAATTCAAATTTAACTACATGCCCTGTGTTTTTAGTTGCTAAGTCTGAGAATCCTAAAGTTAGAGTAATGGTAAGTAAGACACTGTGCTGAAATTAAGTGGGATAACTGCTTGGCAAAATCTCTCTGTTCATTTCTCAGTAATTTACTGCTGACTACTGTTAACTATGGTGCACAAAAATAAATTTCAGTCTTAACCAAATGTGAAAGAGATGACAAAAATCCTCAGTTTGTGGCATGTATAGCAAAAGAGGAAGTGTTTTAAATTACTTTAATCCATTTTGATTAAATACTTTATTACTTCCTGACCTGTAATAGCAAAATGCAACTGTTACTATTTAAATAGTTTTCAAATTACTGCCAGGAAAAAAAAAAAAATTAACTCATTATCTCCAACCCCATTATCTCCATAGAAACTACTAATTTTACACCACAATTCTGGGTGACATTTTGTTATTGTTGTCTAGCAAGAATAACTAGCAAGTGACATTTTAAATTATTAAAGAACCTTATGGCTAGCATGAAGCAGTTACTCATTAAATATATGCCAGGATTAACACCAACCAAAACAAAAGGAAAGGACAATATAAGCCTTAAAAAAAATAATGACCACTTTGAATGTCCTCCATTATATATTTGTTAGCACCATTAATATTTAGGGTTCTGGTAAAACAAGTATAAAATAGGATGAGTGGACACCTGTATCACAGTTTGATAAACTGACTTAAATCATCACCTCGGCACTGTACAACATATTACATTAGTGGATAATGCCTTACTTGTACAAAAGCACATAAACTGACCGCAAGATTATTTCGCCGGGCGTGGTAGTGCACGCCTTTAATCTCAGCACTCGGGAGGCAGAGGTAGGAGGACTGCCGTAAGTTCGAAACCACCCTGAGAATACAGAGTGAATTCAAGGTCAGCCTGGGCTAACGTGAGATCCTACCTCAAAAAAAAAAAAAAAATTCTTTCACCTTTAATCTGCAAGGCCATTATGTCCACCAATTACACAATGCTCAAGCATACTGACTATGAAAGAAAAAGTTAATGGCATCAAACAAAGCTATAAAGTGAATTTTCTTGAGAATATTTAGGCAATTAAGAAAGGCTGTTATTTACCTAGGAGTATTCACATCAAGAGCTCCACAAGAAACAATTTCAATGATATCCATGAGGTTCTGCACCCAGCTCACTCAGTTTACTTATTCATTAATAATCCAGCACATGCAGAAATGACGTTAAAATAATTTATTTAATCAAGCATTTTCAATCAGCAATTCAAGTGAGAACCAGGCAAATGCAATGTGGAGACTACAGCAGCACATGTTGTCCCCGAGATGTCTGCTAATACTAACAGTGAATCCTAGTAAATATCATGGTCGAAGTTGATCTTGAAAGAAAATATATCGGAAACAAAACATATGAATGTAAGCAAGACTTAAATCTCTAAATTCGATATTTGAACACCTAAGAGTATTTCCAAGCACACTACAACATATATTAATATTAAACTCTAAGAACCAAAATTCTAACAAAATTCCCTAATATAAAAATAATATGGAGGGGATATGATGGAGAATGGAATTTTAAAGGGGAAAGTGAGGGGAGGGAGGGTATTACTATGGGATATTTTTTATAATCATGGAAAATGTTAATAAAAATTGAGGGAAAAAAATAATAGAACTAGGGCTGGAGAGATGGCTTAGCAGTTAAGCACTTGCCTGTGAAGCCTAAGGACCCCCATTCGAGGCTCCATTCCCCAGGACCCACGTAAGCCAGATGCACAAGGGGACTCATGTGTCTGGAGTTCGTTTGCAGTGGCTGGAAGCCCTGGTGTGCCCATTCTTTCTCTTTATCTGCCTCTTTCTCGGTCTGTCGCTCTCAAATAAATAGATAAAATTTTAAAAAAATAATAATAGAACTGGAGAGGTGGCTTAGTACTTAAGATGCTTGCCAGCAAAGCCAAAGGACACAGATTTGATTCCCCAGTGTCCACATAGCCAGATGCATAAGGTGGCACATACATCTGGAATTCATGTGCAGTGGTTAGAGGCCCTGGTGTGACCATTATTTCTCCCCCCCCCTTTCCTTCTCTTGCTCTCAAATAAGTAAAAATATTTTAAATAAATAATAAATCAAGTGTGGCAGCACACACCTTTAATCCAAGCCCTTGAAAGGCTAAAGCAGGAAAATTGCCATGAGTTTGAGGGTAGCTATGGAGTGAGTTCTAGGTCAGCCTGGGTTAGAGTAAGACACTGCTTCAAAATGCTCCCAATAACAGTAATAATAATACTAATAACAACAGTATGTCAAGTTACTTTTGGTAAGAATTGTTAATGGCTCCAATGATAAGAAATATTTCAGGGAGGGGATATGATGTAGAATGGAATTTCAAAGGGGAAAGGGGGGAGGGCAATACCATGGGATTTTTTTTGTTATCATGGAAAATATTAATAAAAATGGAGAAAAAAAATAAAATAAAATAAATAAAAAAAAGAAATATTTCAAATTCAGCCTCTTTAAATTAATTACAGAGAAATAAATCCCAAAGCATTTGTAATTATGCTTAGATGACCTACAATCAGAAACAGACAAATATATTTTAAGCTGATGCTTTGATTAGAAAATAAATGGCAAAAATTTTTAAGTATTCAATGGGGACTTGATTCCCTGGAATTTGTTCAATCAATACTTGTTTCTAAAACCAAAATATTCCCTAATTACCATGCCAGATCTACTGTACTTCCCATCTCAGTCTAAAGTTCCTTATTTATTTATTTTCCAGGGTAGGGTCTCACTCTAGCCCAGGCTGACCTGGAATTCACTATGTAGTCTCAGAATGGCCTCAAACTCACAACAATTCTCCTTCCTCAGCCTTCCAAGTGCTGGGATTAAAGGTATGCACCACCATGTAGGTCTCTAAATTCCCTTTTGAAAAGGCACCATCTATATGAATGACACAACTATTTAAAATTTATCTGAACTTAGTTGTGCATGGTGGCACACATCTTTAATCCCAGCATTCAGAAGGCTGAGGTAGGGGGATCGCTGTGAGTTTGAGGCCAGTCTGAGACTACATAGTGAATTCCAGGTCAGACTGGGCTAGAGTGAAACCCTACCTCAAAATAAAGGGGGGGTGCTGGGGAGATGGTTTAGCGGTTAAGTGCTTGCCTGTGAAGCCTAAGGACCCCAGTTTGAGGCTCGTTTCCCCAGGACCCTCATTAGCCAGATGCACAAGGGGGTGCATGTGTCTGGAGTTTGTTTACAGTGGCTGGAGGCCCTGGAGCGCCCATTCTCTTTCTATTTGCCTCTTTCTCTGTCTGTTGCTGACAAATAAATAAATAAATAACTTTTTTAAAAAAAAAGGTATCTGCCAAAAAAAGAAATATATATATATATATATATATATATATATATATATATATATATATATATGCCGGGCATGGTGGTGCACGCCTTTAATGCCAGCACTTGGGAGGCAGAGGTAGGAGAATCACTGTGAGTTCTAGGCCACCGAATGAGTTCCTGGTCAGCCTGGGCTACAGTGAGACCCTTCCTCGAAAAATCAATAAAAAAAAAAAAAAGGTATCTGAACTTGAAAAATCATAAAAATCTTTTTGTAAGCCTTTATTTGAATTTTTGGTGTGTGTGTATACTCGTGTGTGTAAGTGTAGACAAGTGTGTGTCATGGCACATGTGTGGAGGTGAGAGTTGGTTGTTGGACCATGCCTGCTACCTCATCTGAGTTAGAGTTCTTGTTCTTGTCATTCATTACAACATTCTCCAGGACAGCTGCTCTGGGAGCGTCCAGAAAATTCTGTCTCTGCCTCCCATCTCACCATCAGCATGCTGGGATTACAGAGGTTCGCCGCTGCTTCCGGCTTTTATATGGAGTCTGAGGATCTGAACTTGGGTACTCGGGCTTGACCAGCAAGTGCTTTATGCATATCCACTGGGCCATCTCCTTGGCCTAAAACTCTTTTTATTCTAGCGTGATGTGTATGTATATGTGTATATATATATATATACCCTTAACACTTAGTTCAGTAAGTTTGCTGACTTCCTAGACTGTAAATCATTGCAGGTCAAACTTTATTTCCTGGCCAACTAAATAATATCACTGTTAAATATTCAATACATTCATAATTTTGAGACAAGAATTTCCTGAAATTACTATTCGGACCACATTAAGGTGAGTTAGCGAGGACTTCCTAAGTGAAGATAGCCTCCACACTGCCTGCGTTAATCACAAGCACAGGCCTTAGCAGCATACTGGGGGCAACCTAGAACACTCACTCCCCTGTAGTGTAGTCAAGCTACTATAGCAAGCATCTCCATTTTTAGCAGAAACTACATTTGTGAACAAAGTTCTATGCCACTGAGACAGCATTCACTGAACTAAGGACAGACTGTGTGGTCTATGTTGACAGTCATGAGATTTATTTTATGACAAACAGAAATCTGTAAGCACAGTGAAAAGGACAACTGTAGAGTGTGTGCGTGTGACTTTAACGCGCTTTCACGCACTCACTGTCATGCTTTCAATGTGGATTAGCAAGCGTTTAAGAACACTGCAACTATTAGGTCACACCTGAAAAGAGACACAGGAACATTCTGAAATGATTAAAAAGAAAAAGAATTTCAATAGGCAATTGAAAATAACAGCAATTTGAAATTGTTAAAAACTTCTTGGGCTGGAGAGATGGCTTATCAGTTAAGGCACGTGCCTGTGAAGCCTAAGGACCCAAGTTCAATTCTCCAGGTCCCACGTAAGCTAGATGCAAATGGTGGCACATACATCTGGAGTTCATTTACAGTGGCTAGAGGCCCTGGCATGCCCATTCTCACACTCTCTCTCATCTCTCTCTTGCTGCGTCTCTAATAAATAAATAAATCTTTAAAAAAAAAAAAAAAAAAACCTTATTACCCAACTGGAAAATTTAAATATACAGACAATATCCAGAAGAATTTTCCAATGATAGAAATCTTGATTATCTACTGTTTTCCTAACTCACAAACAAGAAACCAGTTTTATTTGTATTTCCCTTGTCAAGTATTTCTTTCTGTGTAGTGTACTGGTGCATATCTATAATTCTTGCACTTACCAGGCTAGGCATAAACCCAAGTTCAAGGCCAGCCTGGGCAACAGAGTAAGTTCCAGGCCCGGCTCACCTACACAATGATATCCTGTCTCCAGAAAAGAAAGAAAAGAAGGGGAAGAGAAGGAGAGGGGAGGGGAGGGGAGAGGAGGGGAGGAGGGAGAGAAGAAGGTGATGAAAGAGAGGAAGGATGCGGGGAGGTTCAAACCAAAACTGAAGATGATATGAAAAGCATTTATCAGCTAATTAAAATGTATATTTTTTTTAAAGTTTAGGCAGAAATACTGTGCACGGAAAATGCCGCACCCAGAAGCCACAGGTTGTTACAGGACAATCCCAGTACCAGGAGTGGAAAACCTCCCAGTGAGTGCTGGTCAGGGAGGTCCATGAGGCCCTCAAAGCAATATAGGCTATTATCAGTACACCTGGTTGGCCCCCAGAGCTAGATAGTAGGACCCTAATGTTAAAGATACCACATGTACTGCTATCAGGACACTGAGAAATCAAGCTGGACCTGAGCACCCTAGCTGTCGTAATGCTAGAAAGTACCATGCAGGCTTTTGGAGGAGAAAACAGTCTTATTCAAGAGCAGGCACTGTGAGCTACACAACCAGCCAGCCAGGCAAATATGCCTATTGGGGCTTAGTGGTTAAGGCTCTTGCCTGCAAAGCCAAAGGATCCCGGTTCAATTTTCCAGGACCTATGTAAGCCAGATACACAAGGGGACACATGCATCTGGAGTTCATTTGCAGTGGCTGGAGGCCCTGGTGCATCCATTCTCTCCCTCTCCCTCCCTCCCTCCTCTCCCTCCCTCTCTCTCAAGTAAATAATTTAAAAAAAAAAAAATGCCTATTGGTGCAATAGTGAGTGGATCTGAAGCCTGCTCCACAGGAGGGAATTCATGCTTGGTACTGAACACCTAGTCAAAAGCTTATAGTTTGGGGCTGGAGGGATGGCTTAGTAGTTAAGCACTTGCCTGCGAAGACAAAGGACCTAGGTTCGATTTCCCAGGACCCATGGAAGCCAGATGCACAAGGGGGCGCACGCATCTGGAGTTCATTTGCAGTGGCTGGAAGCCCTGGTGCACCCATTCTCTCTGTCTGTCTCCTCTCCCTCTCCCTCTCTCTCCCTCTCTCTCTCTCTCTCCTTGCAAATAAATAAATAAAATAATTTTTTTTAAAAAAAAGCTTATAGTTTGGAAGATCAAAAGCCCTAGGGGGTGAAGCTATTACTGTCGTTTGGCTAAATGGATATGTTATGGCCATCAATTTACCCTCTATAAATATTTATGTTTATGCCCATAGATTAGTGCTGTTCTCACTCCTGGTCAGAGAAGTTTCTTTTTGCAAGGAAAAGAATGAAGAGATTCAAAACTCAAAGTGCTGAAAGATGAGACAGTGGGGTGCTTAGCACTAAATGAGACCTCTCCATCACACCTACCAAGGCTCAGGGAACATTACAGAAGAGGCAGGGGGGATGCAAGAGTTGAAGGATGGGGAGGATTGCTTGGTTTGGTTTGGTTTGGTTTTAGGTTATCTCTGGGTGGTGGTGGTGGTGGTGGTTTGGGGAGGGTACATTTTGGCTTACAATTTCTGAGGACAGGTTTTACGTGGTGGGGGAGCACAGCAGGAGCAGGGAGCTGCTTCACATCATCCATTGGCAGCAGGAAGGGAGTGGTAAGAGTAAACTAGCTCGGAACGCCCAGTGGGGCTGGATTATAATAACCCTCAAGATCTGCCACCAGTGACACGTCAAGGAGCGCCCTGGAGCACGGTTTCCTGACCTCAGAGCAGCTGTCACTGCCTGCACAATACTGGGCCCATCAACACGTCTCCATGGAAGGCACACACACACACACACACACACACACACACACACACAAAAGGCACCAAAATAAAAAAGGGGAGAGATAGAAAAAGGACTAATTGAAAGGGGTTCAATAAGAAAGGTATAGGGAACGGGGGGGGGGGAGTAACAGGAGGGGATTAGGAACAAAATAATTGCATGCATTTATAAAAATTGACATTAAAAACCAAAAACAATGTTACAAGGAAAAAACGTATTTTTTAACTATATTGGATATATACATTGTAACAAGGAAACCAAATGGCAGCTACTCTAGTATTAGCCAAAACAAAATGAGGTTGATGAACTAGAGAGATGGCTCAGTGGTTAAGGTACTTGCCTGCAAAGCCAAAGGACCAGATTTGATTCCCCATAACCAAGATAAGCCAGATGCATAAGGTGGCACATGCATTTGAAGTTCATGTGCAGTGGCTGAAGGCCCTGGCATGCCCGTTCTCTCTACCTACCTACCTACCTATCTATCTATCTATCTGTCTGTCTGTCTGTCTGTCTTCTTCCTCCCTTTCTCTATCTTCTTCTAAGTAAATAAATAAAAATAAAATATCTTTTAAAAAATGAGAGGTCGACATCAGCTTTCTTTCTCAGAACTAGAACCAGCTACTTTAGTATGAGGCAAAGTAGAAAAATAAAAACACATTCAAGATCCAATGAACAAGTACACACAACTTTTTAAAAATTATCCCAGTCCAAGGCTAGAGAGATGGCTTAGCAGTTAAGCGCTTGCCTGTGAAGCCTAAGGACCCCGGCTCGAGGCTCGATTCCCCAGGACCCACGTTAGCCAAATGCACAAGGGGGCGCACACATCTGGAGTTCATTTGCAGTGGCTGGAAGCCCTGGCGCGCCCATTCTCTCTCTCTCTCTCTCCCTCCCTCCCTCTTTCTCTCTCTGTCCATCGCTCTCAAATAAAAAAATTAAAAAAATTAATTATCCAGTCCAGCCGGGCGTGGTGGTGCACACCGTTAATCCCAGCACTCAGGAGGCAGAGGTAGGAGGATCACCGTGAGTTCGAGGACACCCTGGGACTCCATAGTAAATTCCAGGTCAGCCTGGGCTAGAGTGAGACCCTACCTCAAAAAACAAAACAAAATATATATATATATATCCAGTAAAGCCGGGTGTGGTGGCGCACACCTTTAATCCCAGCACTCAGGAGGCAGAGGTAGAAGGATCGCCATGAGTTCGAGGCCACCCTGAGACTACATAGTGAATTCCAGGTTGGGCTAGAGTGAAACCCTGCCTTGAAAAAACAAAAAATAAAATAAAATAAAAATTATCCAGTCTGGAGAAATGGTTCACTGGTTAAGTCATGTGCCTACAAAGCCTAAGGACCATTGTTTGACTCCCCAGTACCCACATAAAGCCAGATGCACAAAGTGGCATATGCATCTGGAGTTCATTTGCAGTAGCTAGAGGCCCTGGCGTGCCCATATTCTCTCTCTCCCCCTCCCTCCTTCCCTCTCCCCCTGTGCAAATAAATATAATAAATATATTTTTTAAATTAGCATCAGTCTGCAGCCAATTAAGCCGACCAAGTTCTTTTCCTCATGGTGGCCCAGTGTGCAATGTCTGTAAACAGCAGCCTCCTTGGTAGTGTAGTAACCTGTTGCTTGTTATAGGTGGCCCTAAGGGACCTTGGAGACAGTTTTCTGGTGGATCACCATATTTCTGATCTCATGCTATTCCCAATCTAGGCTCCAGACAGACATCTGGGGTGCTTTTGGAAAGCCCCAGGCAGGGCACAATGACTAGGGTTCATATTCCAGATTATCATGTCCATCCACACCACGCTGCAGAATAAAGAGCATGTAGACGGGCGTGGTGGCGCACGCCTTTAATCCTAGCACTCGGGAGGCAGAGATAGGAGGATCAGCGTGAGTTCCAGGCCACCCTGAGACTACATAGTGAATTCCAGATCAGCCTCGACTAGAGTGAGACTCTACCTCAAAAAACCAAAAAGAGCATGTGATGGAGACCCTTCACAGAGCCAAGTTCAAGTTTCCTGGCCACCAGAGGATCCACGTGTCAAAGAAGTGGTGCTTCACCGAGTTCAATGCAGATGAGTTTGAAGATACAGTAGCTGAGAAGCGGCTCATCCCCGCTGGCTGTGGGGTCTCTCAAATAGACCCCATTTGTGGCCCTGGACAAGCGGCAGGCTCTGCACTTGTGAGGGCTTACATTGCTCATACCTTAGCAACCACGGTCACCTAATAAATACCTTGTCAACCATACTTACTCAATAAATCTCACAATACAATTCGTGCCCCACCCCCAAAAAAATTACCACCAGAAGTCAAGGCAGAGAAAGACTCTATCCTCAGCTGTTCTAGTCCCATACTTGGTCTTCTTTCACTTTCTCCATTGAGGCAGGTAGGGTCAGAATACAGGGATATCCTTAATTCCTTTACTTCCAGTGGGAACAGCTCACACATCGCTGTCAGCCCAAGTTTAGTTGAACCAATCTCGTACTCACTGACCCTGTCTTAATTTCAATCGGTTTGCTTGTCCTCGGACACTCTTGGCTCATCCTTTACAAGCCACAAGCAATTTTTCAACAAGTCATTTGTAACAGTGGAAATTTGGGATAAATTGTTTAAATATCCCAAAACAGACAAATAAGGCTGAGCATGGTGGAACACACATGCGTTTAATTCCAGCACTTGGGAGGCTGAGGTAAGAGGATCCCTGTGAGCTTCAAGCCAGCCTGGGCCACAGAGTGAGCTCCAGGTCAGTTTAAAAAAAAAACAACTTGCCAAAACAGAAAATACCTCAGTAAACATAACTAAATAATAGCAGTCATTAAGAGCATTTTAAAGAGTATTTTCAAGGACATTTAATTACATGAAACCAAACTTTAAAAAGTTTCAAAACAATAAAAAATGATGTATAAAATGAGTTCAGGAAAAGTGCCTAGCAAGATGTAGTAAAAGGGACACAAAGGAAGTTTTCAAGCTGATAGGACTATTAAAGATCTCACTGAGAAGGCCACCTTTGATCCCAGCACCTGGGAGGCAGAGGTAGGAAGATCGCCATGAGTTCGAGGCCACCCTAAGACTAGTGAATTCCAGGTCAGCCCAGGCTAGAGTGAGACCCTAGCTTGAAAAACCAAAAGGAAGAAGGGGAAAAAAAATCATCTCACTGAGAGGCTGGAGAGATTGCTCAGGGGTTAAAGACACTTGCCTACAAAGCCTGATAGCAGGGTCTCAATTCCCCAGTACCACATAAAGCCAGAAGCACCGAGTGACACATACATCTGGAATTTATTTGCAGTGGCAAAAGGTCCTGGTGCTCCCATTCCCTATCTCTGCAAATAAATAAACAAAAAATAATTTTTAAAAACTCACTGAGGTGATCCGTATGTAATTTATACAACTATTATATTCACCAGATATTCACTGCCCAAAACCTATCCTTCAATTTTTACTGCAAGTATATTTAAACTTTAAATTTTTAGGGGAAAAAATAAGACTACAAGGAAATTGTCCAAAAATGGCAACAGAAATTGAATTTAAATAATGAAAGTACAGGTAATTTTTCCTTCTCTGTGATGGACATGTAGAAACAAATATAGAAGATTCTTTTCTTTGTTTTAGTTTGTTTGTTTGTTTGTTTTTGGTTTTTCGAGGTAGGGTCTCACTCTAGCCCAGGCTGACCTGGAATTCACTATGGAGTCTCAGGGTGGCCTCGAACTCACAGCGATCCTCTCACCTCCGCCTCCCGAGTGCTGGGATTAAAGGCGTGTCCACGCCTGGCTTGTTTGGTTTTTCAAGGTAGAGTCTCACTCAGGCCCAGGCTGACCTGGAATTCACTATGCAGTCTCAGGGTGGCCTCAAACTCAACAGCAATGCTCCTACCTCTGCCTCTGGGATTAAAGGTGTGTGTAACCACGCCCAGCAAGAATTCATTTACATGGTCTCCACTTCTTCCTTTGCCCCACTGACAAGATTGGGACAACAGTCCTCAAACTACTTCCCATCCTTCTTTAAATCTGTCAACCTCATGCTCCTTATAGGAGCAAAGACTTTCTTTGCAGGAACCGGAAAAAGAAACAGAAAAATACCATTTATATTTTACCTTCTGTTAAACCCCCCTCCAACTTTCCTGCCTGCTGTTTTCTACATTAAGTTTCTCTTTTGAGCCTGCCAAGCCTCTGGAATAGAACCATCCCCACCTTTCCACATTACCACACACCACTTCTGACCCTCTGCTACCAGGAAGCTTCTACTGCAAGATTCAGCTTTGTTCAAAAGAAGAGCCATCTTGTTTCCCGAGTGTAATGGTAACAGGACTGCTTAATTACCCAGAGTCTGTTACCTGTACAAAACGTCACAGGGAAATGATATTTCACACGGAGATGACTCTATTGCACTGTCCAAAATTGGAAAAGAAGCAGTGAATCCAAAAGTGAAGATTGTTGATATTAAATCTTAGAATCCAAAAACAGAGGTGTAAACACTGCAACAGTCATAGTGCTCACTGCGTATAAACACCACACAGGCCCTCGCACCGCTGGGCAGGCACTGGCAGACAAGCACCCTCGCCCCCACAGGCAAGCCATGGCTTACAGGAGGTTTGCCACCCTGTCTGTGACATCCCAGAAGCTTACTAACCTAGTGAATTAGGTGATTTCTATAAGAACCATTGTGTATAAATCCGTGAAAGAATACCAACTATGGCTTTTTGTGACCTATAAAAGCTGAAATAACTGCTTTGAACGCCACAATTTAAGTCAGCTAATGCTACAAGAAAACTTAAACCTCTTAAAATTTCAATTTTAAAAGAATTTTGGCCATATAAAGCTAAACAGGAAACACTGACAAACCTGTCACTGTATTACACTGTGTCTGAGTACCTGTGACCTTTTATTAGTAAACGAAGCCCTGGCGGAGCTGGTCTCAGTAATTAATGCACACCTGACCTACATTCAAGTCTGCTTAGAGATTAACAGGCCTCCTTCCCTAAAACCGCCACTCAGAACAAGTGTAGGCAACTGACACCGGCTGCAGCCTGGGCAGGTATCAGTGCAGACCTCAGGGCTGTGACACAGTCTAACCACACTGCCACTGATTAGTTCACTCCTCAACTAACTTCTGTTCCACCCTTTCCAGAAAAGTACAGAGCAGATTCCCCACAGTGTTATTAAGAACAGCACTCATAAAACACCCACCCACCTTTCCCGCACCTTCTACTGCCTAATCTTAACAAAATATAACTTTTCTAAGAGAAAAAAAAAAAAGTCCCTCAAAAAGAAGATGCAGCACTAAATATTAGTCCAGGCAGAACTCTACTCTAAAGGCCTTAATTTCTGCAGAAAAGGCAATCTCACAGTAGTTCAAAACTGCCCTTGACATACCAAATCATTTATTATCTATAACCCTAAGAGTGCAGAAATATCTTCTCTAATACTTTTGTTTTAGTAAAAAATACATTTGCCAAAAAAAAAACTTGCTCTCCAACTTACCAGATAATTATAACCAGTCCTATTTTTACGCACACGCATCTTTCTCGAATGTGTCATCCCTTACGCTCCTTGCCAGGACCCATCCAGCTCTCTTTTCTCCATCCTCTCCCTCTACTCAGAGCTGCGACTCTGTTTTCACTCTCCATTCTGCAGGGGAACTTCCACCCCAGAAGTCACTGGATAGCACATTTCATCAGGTTTTCACTTACAGATCAAGTTTGGCTTAAAATATTGGTCAGCAGCCAACTACCTTGTGGAAATGACCTGCTTCTTGTTTGCTTGCCAAACTCTAGCCTCTGGCATTCCTGTCTGCGAGAGCTCCACACTGAGGACACTTGTTTCCCTGCTTTTCCTGCTAAGCGTGCACTACTGTATTGCAATGAGCTTTCTCCTTGGAGGACCAACCAATGGTGACTCCTCATTTCTATCGCTCAGGGGGAAAAAAAAAAAAAACAAAAAAAAAAAACAACTGTACGAACACCAAGGGCCAGACATAAGACCCTCTTCTACAGGCCACAGGCACTATTTCCCAACCACTTTGTCATCCATTTTTTTGATAGACTTTTCCAGAAGCACTACCCTACCAAAAACTACATGTTCATGTCCAAAGTTAAACTGAAGGCAGGAGACAAGAGAGTAACCTATCCCGTGAAACCTGCTGCAGCCTCTGCAGGGAGGGCTGGAGACAGAAGGGAGAACGGGCTCTCCTCCCTCCAGCAGGGTGGGCGCGCGGACCGCAGCAGCAGACAAGTCACAGCTGTCAACTGATTAGGTATACTGAAAACTCTGAATGACCTTGCAAGCAGTTAGGCCAGAAGGACTAGAGCTCGTAAATAAAGCAGTTTCTCCCTAAGTAAAAACCCTCTTTTGTACATTAAAATTAAGGCTAAGAACTTTAAAATCCCTTAAGAAAGAACTCTTGCAGAAAAGATGGTAAATTATTAGCAAAAGAGTGGGCAGAATATGTAATTATATATGAAATAAATTATTTAGGTGAACTTAGTACAATATACACACAAATGCATAATACAATTACATAGGTCTATGCAGATTTATACGCAGTACACTCCATGCCAAAAACAAAAAAAAACTAAATTTCCTAAAGAGCAAGGGTAAAGTCAACAACTAAGAGAAGATGTAGAAGCCGGGCGGGTGGCACAAGTCTTTAATCCCAGCACTTGGGAGGCAGAGGTAGGAGGCTCACGAGACCCTATCTCAAAAAGAGCAACAAAGGACTACTTGCCTAACTCTACACACATCTTCTGATACACTTTAAAACATATGTAGATTACCTATAACACCTAGTACATTGTAAATGCTATATAACTACTTCATATACCCTAAGATTTGGGGAATGATTGTCAGGAAACAATCAGTTAGTCAGAGAACCTTTGGACCCAGAGGCCAACTACATATTCAAACCCTGAATGGTGATCTTCGCACTCTAGATCCATGCTCTGGCCTTCGGGATTTCTTCAGTCTTCTGTGAGCTCTACCAAGCCGACTGACCACAAACGGGCAGCAAAGATGACATGTGGCCAAACTGCATGGGGAGCACATCTGGACCCAAGGAGCCTCTTCTCTGGAACGCTTAAGGGCAGGGCAGGGAGGGAAGTGGCACAGAGAGTCTATGAACTTAGGGATCAGACTCAGGGACAATGCCTTGGGTAGAACAGAATGACACAGCCCTCTCCTCCTCTACAGGGAGGGGCTGGGGATGGGAAAGATTAGAAGCGGTGTTAGCAATTTAGGAGTAACACAAAGGCACTGTCAAGTTACCATTCATGCAGGGTGGTAAGGTGATGGGAGCAGACGGAACAAAGGAAAGCTGTTTTCTTAAGCAAAAATGACCACTTCACCACATAGCCATTACTTGGTCTGGCCGGCAGAAGCAACCAAAGACACAAGGAAGGACTTCAGAACCTTTGCACCTATTGAGAAGACTCGTGGGAAAAATCAGTACACGGGCAAGAATCCAACCTTTGGGAATTTTAGGCCTTACCCTAATTGGAAGAATAATTTCAGCGAAGCAAGAAAATAAAGCATTTAAAGTACAGGCTCTGAAGCCATGCTACCTGGGCTCAAAGCTCACTGACCTAGGTAAGGAACCAGTAAACCTATTTAAAAATTTTTATTTTCTTATTTATTTTTGCTTTTTAAATTTTTTTATTTTTATTTATTTGAGAGTGACAGAGAGAGAAAGAGGCAGAGAGAGAGAGAATGGGCGCACCAGGGCCTCCAGCCACTGCAAATGAACTCTAGATACATCTGGCTTACATGGGTCCTGGGGACCCATAAGCCTCAAAACAGGGTCCTTAGGCTTCACAGGCACTAAGCCATCTCTCCATCTCTGCCCCCCCCCCAACTCCCCTGAGGTAGGGTCTCACTCTAGCCTAGTCTGACCTGGAGCTCATTCTGTAGCCATAGCCCCAGGCTGGCCTCAAACTAACTCACAGTGATCATTCTACCTTTGCCTCCCCAGTGCTGGGATTAAAGGCCTACAGGAACAGGTAAATGTCTTAATCTAGCTCTATTTCCTTTGCTTTATCCACACAATGGTATTTGTCTCACAGGGCTGTTGTGAAGACTGAATTAATTCAAACATTGTAGTTGCTCCTAAACCCTGAGCAACAGGGAGGACAAGAGCTGTATGTTTACTAGCAAGCCTTTGTAAGCAAGAGCCTTTAACCACTGAGATCTCTCCAGGCCATAGCACAGCATAGCAGACCATGAATATAATCCAGATCAAGAATATAATTGAGGGCTGGAGGGACAGCTTAGCAGTTAAGGAGTTTTCCTGCAAAGCCAAAGGACACAGGTTCAATTCCCCAGGACCCACGTTAGCCAGATGCACAAGGGGGTGCACACGCCCTGGTGCACACATCTGGAGTTTGTTTGCAGTGGCTGGAAGCCCTGGCGCCCCCTCTCTCTCTCTCCCCCTCTTTCTCTGTCAAATAAATAAATGTAAAATATTTTTTAAAAAGCTGGGCGTGATGGCACACGCCTTTAATCCCAGCACTCGGGAGGCAGAGGTAGGAGGATCGCCGTGAGTTCAAGGCCACCCTGAAACTCCATAGTGAATTCCAGGTCAGCCTGGGGCTAGAGTGAGACCCTACCTCGAAAAAAACAAAAAATATATTTTTTTTTAAATAAAAAAATAATATAATTAAGCCTGGCCTGGTAATGCACACCTTTAATCCCAGCACTCAGGAGGCAGAGGTAGGAGGATCACCAAGAGTTTGAGGACACCCTGAGACTACATAGTGAATTCCAGGTCAGCCTGAGTGAGCTAGAGTGAGACCCTACCTCAGAAAACCAAAAAAAAAAAAAAAAAAAAAAAACGAGAGAGAGAGAGAGAGTGATTGAATTGAATTTTAAAAACAAGAGGGGTCTGGGAAGATAGTTCAGCCATTCAAGGTGCTTGCTAACAAAGTCTGCCATCCTGGGTTCGATTCCCCAGTACCCACGTAAAGCCAGATGCACGAAGTGGCACATGTGTCTGGAGTTCAATTGCAGTGACAAGAGCCTGGCATGCCCGCCCATACACACACACAGGCACTCTTTATCTCTTTCCCTCTTTCTCTCAAACAAATAAATTTTTAAAAAGAAAGAAAGAAAGAAAGAAAAGAACAGAACATGGCTGACATTCTAAGTTGTATAACTATGGTAATAACCTACCAAAACTGACATCAGATAAAACAGAAATGTGGCAAGAATAAGACATATATATAAGATACTAAATCCACTACCAAAATCCACAGGTTTGGGATTAAAGTGGGAAGGTGCATAAGCTTGGCAAGTACATGATCCTCAACACTGAGAAATAAATTAATTAACTAAAGAAAGACTGAATGAATGAATAAGACCTGGGCTGCGGGGATGGCTTAGTGGTTAAGGTGCTTGCCTGCAAAGCCAAACCAACCAGGTTCGATTCTCCAGGGCCCACGTTAAGCCAGATGCACAAGGTGGCGCATGCGTCTGGAGTTCCTCTGCAGTGGCTGGAGGCCCTGGCACACTCTCTCTCTCTTTTTCTACCCACACCTCCCTTCCCTCCGTCCCTACCCACCTTTCTGTCAAATAAATAAATAAATAAAAATAAAATATCTAAAAAAAGAAAAACCTTCCCACAGAGAAAACTCCAGGCCCAAAGGGTTTCCTTGCGGAAGCCATTCTAAGGCTTATAGTTTTCATCTGTGGTCACCACATCCACTGAGGGCCCTGCTCCTTTCCAGGCTCACAGTGAGAAGCTCGCTGAGAGATAGCTCCTGGCATTGATGGTTACTGCACATAGGGCAAAATCAAACTTAAACCATTTTGGAGTAATATCTTTGAAAATTTAAGCAGTAGTGATTAATTTTTCTCACACAAAAACACTCAGAACACACTATAAAATGTGCAGTCAACATCAGAGGGCTAAGTGTCCCCATGAAACAAATCTATGTGTACTCCTAGATGCTTAATAAATACTGTTAAATAAGCAATAACTAGAGTAGAAGAGGGACTGTTTAAGATGATTAGGCTGTCAGGCATGGTGGGCATGCCTTTAATCCCAGCACTCAGGGGCTGAGGTAGGAGGACCACTGTGAGTTTGAGGCCAGCCTGAGACAACATCATGAATTCCAGGTCAGCCTGAGCTAGAGTAAAACCCTACATCGGAAAAAAAAAAAAAAAAAAAAAAAAAAAAAAAGATTAGAAGCAAAGGGTCAAGTGCCCGCCACTTCTGTATCCTCTAACACATGGCACATGCCCCTGCCCCTGGTCTGGATTAGTAAATTCTTGCTGATCACTTTCTAAAAATGTCTTTTGGTGATCTTCATTAGCACAAATTCTTTCCTATGGACCAAGAATTGCTAAATTTTGAATTTGATTCTGAAGCCTTATCTATTAGACTTACCCACTCTCAAACTTCCCCAGTAACTTCAGTTACTAAACGCCCTTCTCAGATACCACAATTCTTTTCCATTATTTGTATTGCCATAAATGCATACCTACAAATTTAAATTTTACCCTGTGGATGTAAAAGTGACCTCCAAGGCAAATTCTAGCCAGGATGTACAGTTATAGGGTCTCACTCTAGCCCAGGCTGACCTGGAATTCATGATGTAGTCTCAGGGTGGCCTCGAACTCACAGCAATCCTCCTACCTCTGCCTCCCGAGTGCTGGGATTAAAGGCGTGTGCCACCACGCCCAGCTACAGTTATATTCTTTATCAAATACAAGAAGAAGAAAAAATGGCAAGCTCTTCTAGTCCCCATTAGTTAGCATTCCCAAGACTACCTTTAGACAGCTAATGACACGAACTCTTCTTTCAGCCAGCAGGATATGCAGTAACATTAACAAAGCACTAAAAGGGTGTGTAGGCAGATTCTGAGGCCCTTAATTGTGGATTCTTAACTTTCTACAAAACCACATTATTCTATTAGGAAGTTAAGCAGAGCTATGATTTCCACTTACATCAGAGAATATATAAAAGATAAAGCACTTAGATAACCAGGTGACAGGATATAATTTGTGAGAGGAGAAAAAAAAAATCTTATGGTGGGCAAAAAACAATATAAAGGACTCAGGAAATAGGAAAAGAGACTGTTAAATGTGTTTAATAAAGCTGCATTCGCTTTGGAAAATCACATGCCCTCGATGTAAAGTATACAGAGATTTAACCACACATTGGGAATGAGGCAGATTTTGAAACCTGGACAAGCCAAGTCATAAAGACAAAATATGAAAAAAAGAACAACAGTAACCCACATGATCAGGTTATATGCATTGATAGAATTTGTTATCATTGTCTCCACTTCCTAATTCCATCTACTCCTCAACCTACCACCTCTTCCCCATCCCAGAACCCCTGCTCTCACACACAGTGACACTCTGACAGCATCCACCACTCGTCCCTCCCAGCCCTAACCCTCCTCCAGGCAGTAATGACCAATCTCCACCTCCACCCTTTCACATCTAGGTCTCCCCCAGGAACCTCAACAATAAACACATTAAATCAAGTCAGCTTCCAACCAAAGCCTGTTATCCCTCGGTTAAACAGCACCACAGCCCCCTCTTGAGCACCGGCACAATTAGCACAGTTAGTGAGTGGCTTCAAATCTACCTCCCAAGGTAGCTTTTCCTCTCCTCCTTCACTTGCACAGCAGCTCTTGGTAGAGGCTCCCCATCTTCTGTAACAGAACACTTCCCTAAATGAGTCTTACATTTCAGCCCTCCCCAATCTAGCTATTCTTCCGTCATCAAAATATAAACCTGACTAGATCCTTCTCCTGCTTCAAGCCTTTCAGAGGTTCTCCATGGTGTATGAGGGACTTTCAGAAACTGACCCACAATTCAACTGTCACCGTTTACTTCCTCCCACGGACCCCACCATGCAACAACACATGCCACTACTAACTTTCCCTGTGCATCATGTGGCTTGGGATTCCTTGGTGTCATGTTATTCCCTTCACTAATTCAGCGTGGAAACACGTAGTCATTTTTTACCATTGAGGCCTGTGTACTATGGATATTCTGCCCTTACACACCTACCACCAACCAACCATTCCTTCTCTCTATTCCTTCCTTGCTCCACATATACTTCTATGGGTAGGGCATTACCTTCACAAGACCATCTTGTTTGTTATCCATCAATCTTAATGTAAAAGTGTGAGTCAGGTATGATAGTACTCGCCTGTACTCCCAGTACCTGGAAAGGTAAGGCTGGAGAACCAACCTGGGTGACATAGATCCAGCGGCCTGGGCTACATAGTGAGACTGTCTCAGAAAACGCAACACAGCACAACAAAAAGGGCTGGGGTACAGCTCAGTGGTAGAATGCTTGCCCACCGGGTACAAAGCCCAGGGCTGGATCCCAGTGGTAGAATGCTTGCCTACCGGGTACAAGGCCCAGGGCTGGACTTCAGTGGTAGAATGCTTGCCCATCGGGTACAAGGCCCAGGGCTGGATCTCAGTGGTAGAATGCTTGCCCACCGGGTACAAGGCCCAGGGCTGGATCTCAGTGGTAGAATGCTTGCCCACTGGGTACAAGGCCCAGGGCTGGATCTCAGTAGTAGAATGCTTGCCCACCGGGTACAAGGCCCAGGGCTGGATCTCAGTAGTAGAATGCTTGCCCACTGGGTACAAGGCCCAGGGCTGGATCTCAGTGGTAGAATGCTTGCCCACCGGGTACAAGGCCCAGGGCTGGATCCATATCAAAGTAAAAACATGGCACTAAATTATTTAATAAATTATTACCTAGAATTTAAAAATAACAATGTCTTCACCAACATCTGGAGTAACCCCACAAGAAATATTTCTGAAAAAGATACATAAATACACAGTATGCCAATTGAGGTAAACAGAAATTCACACCAGATGTTTTGAAGAGCCAGAAAGTCTATGCAACATTTCAAATGGTCATATGGCAACAGATCCAAAAGGGCAACATTAGAATAATGTGGCTAAACACACACACACACACACACACACACACACACAATACGCCTTCAGGACCAAGGCTCAACAGTAGAAAAGATGCAAGACCTCAAGGAACTGAACCCCAGCTTCTCTTTCCATCAGGTAAGGAAGGCGCCACAAGGCTCGTGAAGCAAACCACTGAACAGCAACTGCTTGGGGCAGGGACGTGTGAGCTCTGAGAAAGGCAAGTTCCATTCTAAATGTCTTAGGCTATGCGGATCCAAAGAGCTGGCAGTTTTCAGGGTTGGAAGGATCTCAGAGAACAACTCTGTTCAAGTACAATAGGAGAAACTGAGGTAGAAGATGAGAGATGAAGACAATGGCTTCTGTATATTCTCTCTCGGGGCTTTGCCCACTATCCCCACACCACTGCCGGTAAAGAACATACTATTTTGTTCTCTTTGTGTGTTTATTTTGTTTTTCCAGGTAGGGTCTCACTCTAGCCCAGGCTGACCTGGAATTCACTATGTAGTCTCAGGGTGGCCTCGAACTCATTGTGATCCTCATACTTCTGCCTCCCCGAGTCCTGGGATTAAAGGCATGGGCCACCATGCTCAGCTTATTTTGTTCTATTTTGTTTACACATAAAATTCTAGTAGTCTAGGTGGCATCTAGACTTCATTTAAATGTAACAAATGGCTTTCCTAACTCACACTATATTCACTTCTCACTTCATTTTCCCAAAAGGTAAACAAACCCTCCAAGTATGGGTCCCACCAGGCTGGATAAGCTTTTGATATTAATGCTGACACTATACCATGTCATACCAAGTCATTACTCATCCTGGTTTGTGAAACCCACCTATCACTTCATTAGCATTTCATTAAGAACACCCCACTACCATGGTTTCCTCACTCACTCTAGAAAAGCTGTTTTGTTTTACAAATAACAAGTGAAAGTACACAACAGGCAGGAGATCTTACATTCCCAAAATTGAGAGCCACCAAGGCTGCAGAAAACAACACAGCTAGCTGAGAGAGCAGGTGAAGTCCACCGATAATCATGAAATCATGTATCTAGTTACAAAATCATCAAAACACATAATTATTGTTAACTAAACACCTGTTGTTGTGTTAGGGTCAGCTAAGAGATTTACACAAATGACCACTAATCTCCACAAAATCACTCACTTTCTACATAACCTCTACACAAGACAGGCTTGGAGGTGGCAACATAGGAGGGAGCCTGGTTTTCAGTCCTCTTACAGAGCAGTAAGCACCCATCAGGATGAGTGGAGAGGACACTGATGTGCACACGAAGCAGTCACTGGTTACAGGGGAACAGAAGAGACAGGAGGCTCTAACCACCTTTCTCTTGATCCCTTGGACCTCTTAACACCACATGAAAACAGAGCCCCAAAGAGAAAACAAAGTGATGAAATCAAGTATGGCAGGGACTGTCCTTGAACCCAGGTGGGTGTGGCTCCAAAGTCCTTTCACTTTCTAGTCTATCATAAAGCCCCCTTCTCTGTAATGGCCCCATTGGTTAAGAACCATATAAATTAGCAGCTGACAATCTGACCAATTATATATGAAAAATGAACATATAGCTAAGAACTCCACACTGCCACCTAGAAGGTTCATTTGTGAACGGCATGCGTGCTAACAAATTCAGGATCTCCTGAGGTGGGGTTCAAGCATGTAAACAAATGGGCTACGAAGAGGAGAAAGAATGCAAGACACACAAGACCATCATCTCTCTTAGGAGACTGAAGCCAGTGTAAGATCATATTGGTTCAAATAAAAGAATATTTTGCATTATGCTAAACATGAGGTGTAAAGACTGAGTGTGCTCATGAAAGTCAGTATCTTCATCATAACTTGAGAACCTCAAATGCCTATCTTTTAAGAAGGAATTTCTTCAACGTGTCAGCTAGGCATGAGCCTACCAGAGCCATGCAGAGCAGAGCCCCTAGAGAAATGCAGGACATTTGGGGTGTGTCAAAGCCTAATGAGAAACATCAGATAATGCAGGAAAGGGACAGAGCCTGGAGTGGGGAGGGGGAAGGAAGGAGAAAGCACACTGGCCTTTTCAGGAACAGTGGGAGCATGGTGAGGCAGCCCTTAAAAAGAAAAGTGCGAATTAGTGAGTAACCAGGGGATACAAAAACAGAAGTCAGAAAGGCCATTAAAAACCATTAAAAATGTGGTGCACGCCTTTAATCCCAGCACTTGGAGGCAGAAGTAGGAGGAGCTCTGTGAGTTCAAGGCCACCCTGAGACTACATAGTGAATTCCAGGTCAGCATGGGCTACAGCAAGACCCTACTTCAGGGGAGGGGGGATGAAGGAGGGGGGTAGCTGGGGAGATGGCTCAGTGGGTAAAGAAAGGGACTTGCTTGCAAAGCCAACTGGCCCATGTTCAAGTTCCCAGTACTCATGTAAAGTCAGATGCACAAAGTGTCACATGCATCCAGAATTTGTCTACAGCAGCAAGTGGCCCTAGTGTACCTATTCTCTCTAATAAATATACATATATATATTTTTTAATTTTTATTTATTTATCTGACAGAGAGAAAGAGAGACAGAGAGAATGGGCGCGCCAGGGGCCCCAGCCACTGCAAACGAACTCCAGACACACGCACCCCCTTGGACATCTGATTAATGTGGGTCCTGGGGAAATCGAACCTGGGTCCTTTGGCTTTGCAGGCAAACGCCTTAACCGCTAAGCCATCCCTCCAGTCCTAATAAATATAATTTTGAAAAAAATCAAATCAACATCAAACACTGGCAAGGATATAAAACAAAACTCTCTCACTTCTGGTGGGAATGAATGCAAAGTGGTACAGCCACTATGCAGCTCAGTTTGGCAGTTACTTAAAACACTAAGCATACCTGTTACCCTACGACCCAGGAATTATAGTCTTTTTTACCTACCAAAGGGAGATCAAAGACCCCCCCACCCCCGCTTCTCTCTCTCTCTCTCTCTCTCTCTCTCTCTCACACACACACACACACACACACACAAACCTGCACAGGAATGATCACAACTCTATTTAAAACTGCCAAAATTTGAACCTAATTAAGTATCCTTCAATAGGATATCTTAATTAGTAGAGTGGAGAAGCTATGGTACAGCCACACAGGGGAATATTACTTACTCAGCACTAGAAGGAGTGAGTTGGCTGGGCATGGTGGCTCACATCTATAATCTTAACACTAAGGAGAGGCTGAGACAAGAAGACTGTTGCGAGTTCCAGGCCAGCCTGATCTATAACAGTCAACCCTGTCTGAAGAATTAAAGAAAAAGAAAAAGAAAATAAGAGGGCTGGAGAGAGGGCTTAGTGGCTAAGGTGCTTGTCTGTGAAGCACAAGGACGTATGTCTGACTCTCCAGGTCCCACATAAGGCAGATGCAGAAGATGATGCAAGGGCACAAGGCTGCACATGCACACAAGGTTGCACATGCATCTGGAATTCTATTACAATGGCTGTAGACCCTGGCACACCAATTCTCTCATTCTCTCTCGCGCATGCATTAAAAAAAAAAAAAAAAAAAAAAAAAAAGCCAGTCCATTGGGCTTGTCTTAAAAAAAAAAAAAAGAGCCATTAAATCATGAAAATATATGGAGGAAGCCAACATGTGTAAGTAAGAAGGCAATCATGAAAAGGACACCAACTGCATGACTGCAACTGTGGTGTTCATGGAAAGCAGAAGCTACAGAGACACAGGAAGAGTCAGTGGGTCCTGGGCAGCAACAAAAGGCAGAGCACAGGGGCTTTTCGGGCAGTGAAGCTACTCTGTATGCCACAATTATTATGGATACATGCCACTATATATCTGTCCAAGCCCAAAAAAATGGACACCAAGAGTGAACCCTAATTTAAACTATGGATTCTAGGTGATGCCGGTGGACCAATATAATCGCATGAACTCCACTTACTACTCTGCTAGGGGATGCTGGTAGCAGAAGCCATGCATGTGTGGGGAACAGAGTAAATGAATAAATATACAGTATCTAACACATGGGCAAGGTGATGTGTTTACAGGGGCATCTACAGGGTACTGGTTACATATATTACATTTGTACAATGAAATATTAGGTAGCTGTAAAATAGTGTAGCTTTCTATATACTGACACGTAGTATGAATAGTAAACCATTAGGCTGTTTGCAAAAAGCAGTACTTACACAAATATACTTATATATGCTTACAAGTTCATGAACTATCCATGGAACATTACAGACAAAAAAGCTATAAACAGTGGATCCCTGTGGCTGAAGACACGAGTAAGCTAAAACCATGGGACTGGCTCTGCAGTAGGCAGGGGGACTAGAGAAGACCCTGGGGGTTAGGTATTAGATTCACAAGCAGGATTGTCCAACAGATAGCAACTGACATTTGGGACAAGAGAATTCTTTCTTGCAGGGGCTGTCCCATATGTTTTAAGGTGTCTAGCACAGCATTCCTGGCCTCTACCCACGAGAGGTTGAAAAGCACTCTCTTCCAATACCTAGTTGCTGACTACCAAATGTCCACTGTGAGGTAAAATTGCTCCTAGCGGCAAAGCACCACTCAAAAGCAACCACTTAACAGTTAACCTACAAGGCATCCTGACACTACATCCAATTAATAACAAATCCAATATATACTATATGTATTTCAAAACAATGTCATATCTGTTCCTCAGAGTTACCTATGACTATCACACACTGTGGTGGTTTGATTCAGGTGTCCCCATAAACTTAGGTATTCTGAATGCTAGTCTCCCCAGCTGATGGCAATTGGAAATTAAAGCTTCCTGGAGGCAGTGTATTGTTGGGGGCAGGCTTATAGGTGTTACAGTAGTTTCCCCATGCCAGTGTTTGGCAAACTCTCCTGTTCCTGTTGTCCACCTGATGTTGGCCAGGGGGTGATGTCCACCCTCTGTTCATGCCATCATTTTCCCCTGCCATGATAGAGCTTCCCCCTGAGTCTGTAAGCCAAAATAATCCCTTTTTTCCCCACAAGCTGTTCTTGGTCCAGTGATTTCTGCCAGCAATATGAATCTGGCTACAACAGTAATGTTGGTACCGAGGAGTGGTGTCATTTGCTGCTAGACACCTGACTATATGGCTTTGGCCTTCAGAGTTGATTTTCAAGAGCGATGTGGAAGGATTTGAAACCTTGGCCTAAGAGATGGCTTGCAGCACTGTAAGTACAGCTTGATGGACTATTCTGGTCAGAGTTGAAAGACCTGAATGTAGTAAGAACTATGGACTTGTGAGGTTTGGCTTGTGAAGGTGAGAAAGAGCTTTGCTTGGACTGGGCTAGCAGTTTGTGTGAGAAGCTTGCTGTTATGCCCATGTCCTGAAAACTTGTACAGGGTTGCTTTGCACAGAAATGGACTGGTGTGTGCAGAGGGATATGGCACAGAAAGAAATCTTTGGACTGAAACTTCTGTGCATTCAGCTGCAAATTATATGAGATTACAACCTTTGAGATTGGGCCAGCTGACCTGAATTGGGGTAACAGGAATACTGTAGACTATTTAAAGGGGCCTGAATGCTGAAGGAGTGTCCTGTTCTTCAAAGTCTGCTTCATTTCCCCCTGGATTAACAAATTGGCATCCCACCTGGTATTATGGAGTATAAGAAATGCAGGAAAGAGAGTCATTGAGTTTGCAATGCGGTCTTGTGTTTTGGTAATGGCCATCGGCAATATGAAGCAGGTTTGCTGGAGGCCTGCATGGAAACCCAATGGAGCCATGAGGATGAACCATGGGTTGCAGTGGAGACCCAGTAGAGATGCCAGGACTATGAGATGGCTGTTAAGGAGAGCTGCCAGCCCCGGATGAAGTTTTCCAGGACTGTCAGCTAGCTGGAGGGGCAGAATTGGAATTCCAGAGACTGGTTCCTGGTTAGAATAATCGGACTTGGAGATTTGTCACTGACTAGAGTTGTTGGACTTGGAACTACAGAGTTCGATGTTTGCCCTGTTTAAATCTTGTATTGGTTGAATATTCCTTTGCTATGTCCAATGTAATCTTTTGCAGTGTGAGTGTTTATTCTGTGCCATTATGGGTTGGGGGGGATTATTTTGTCATTATGGCTCAGTTAAAAGACCTTGGATACCAGGTGAGGTGGCAAACGCCTTTAATCCCAGCAGGAGGCAGAGGTAGGAGGATTGCCATGAGTTTGAGGGCACCCGGAGACTACATAGTGAATTCCAGGTCAGCCTAAACTAGAGTGGGGGGGGGGGGGGAACCTTGGATTATGGGCATGTTTGAACATCATTAGGATTGCTAAAAACTATGGAGACTCTTAAAGTCATACTGAATGCATTGTATTTTATGTCATGTATGGATATCAGTTTATGGGGGCCAGGGGAAGAATGTGGTGGTTTGATTCAGGTGTCCCCCATAAACTTAGGTATTCTGAATGCTAGTCTCCCCAGCTGATGGTAATTGGAAATTAAAGCCTCCTGGAGGTGGTGTATTTTTTTGGGGGGGGGGGCAGACTTATGGGTGTATAGCCAGTTTCCTCATGCCAGTGTTTAGCACACTCTCCTGTTTCTGTTGTCCACCTGATGTTGGCCAGGGGTGATGTCCACCTTTTGTTCATGTCATTGTTTTCCCCTGCCATCATGGAGCTTCTCCCCCAAGTCTGTAAGCCAAAAATAAACTCTTTTTTTCCCCACAAGCTGCTCTTGGTCGGGTGATTTCTGCCACCAATGTGAACCTTACTGCAACAAACACCAATCACTTCATTAAACTAGTATCCAAATCCCTTTTCATATCTGAACTATCATTTATAAACACAGATGTTTCATCATAGATGTCTCCATTCCTCATTTGTTAAATACAAATAATGAGAGCTAAGTAGCAAAGCTAGATGAGTGGACTTTCATCTGTACAATGCAATATGCCTGATCCTCGGTTGGGGGGGGGGGGGGGTGACCCTCCTGGACCTCTGTAGCTGCATCACACATTTCAAAACCAGCTGCCTCCTTTCCTCCCTCCCACCCACCCCCCAAAAGTAATTGCTTTCTAGACCCAGGATCTTGAAATAATGGTTATGAAGGGGATGCTGGTAACAGAAGCCAAGAGTGTGTGGAAAGAGGGTAAATAGGAAAGCTCTGGGCCTTCCTCTCAATTTTTCTTTGAACATAAATTACTCTAAAAAACTAAAAGCTTTAAAAATGGATAAACAGGGCTGGAGAGATGGCTCAACAGTTAAGGCACTTGCTTGCAAAGCCTGACGGCCTAGGTTCGATTCCCCAGGGTCTATGTAAAGCAAGTCACACAAAGTGGCACATGCATCTGGAGTTCATTTGCAGCGGCAAGAAGCCCTGGCATACCCATTCATATGTATTCTCACATTCGTCCCCCTCTCTCTCCTTTCAAATACATAAATAAAAATATAACAAAAACTGGATAAACAAACATATGGCCTCACATAAGGGTGATGCCCAGGCTGACACCTATACCACAAAAACCTAAGACAGTCATTTTGGTTCAGCTTTTAGGAAGGTAATATAACTGCTGACATAATAAGAATGTAATTACTTGGAATCTACTGTTTCTTCCCATAAGTCCAAATGACCTCACAGTGTCAGGTGGTATTCTCACAGCATGAAAAGCATCTCCCTGGACTTCAAGGATATTACAAAGAGAAGGGTTAGTTAGCAAGCCAAGAGAAGCTTTAACTACATTCTACAAATCACAGTTTTATTAAGTCTAAAGCCACTTCTAAAATACCACAATGAATAGAGAGAAAAACAGTCAAGACACCCAACAGGCTTGGATATTTTTCAAACACAGGGCTAACGTTTTTGTTGATTCTCTTGTGTCTTTTCTTTTTCCAAAGCCAGAGACGCACGAACGTCCTGGCCACCTTGGCTTCACACTCTGCAGTCACTGACTCCTTCCGTGCTGCCGGAGTTGGAAGTTCTGGATTTCATCTTCCTGAAATCATGCTCTTCACAGTCTAGTTTTACGCCGAGTACCTGCGCTTAGCTCTCAGAAGGTTGGCTTTCCTTTGCAGAGGAAACCTCCCGTGGCCTCACTCTGGAATAAATACACCTGTGAGTCGCTATGGAAGACGCTTAAAAGGGTCAGCGGCGGGAAAAAAAGAAACTCACCATTCTAACTACTTCAGGGTAAGTCTGCTCTGTCAGACAGCCTCTGCTTATTGTAATGTAGTCCACCAGTTCATTAAGAGTGGAGCGCTTGTATTCTTTCATTTTAAGATCAGATAGCGTGTCCATGAAGTCAAAAATGACACAGCACTGCTGAAGTTTCTTTAGGAACAGTTCAGGCTGCTCTGAGGTTGGAACGTCTAAGAAAAAAAAAGGAAATGGTGTAAGTCTGTCATCAATTTCTAGGCAACAGGAATTCTCTGTGAAAGTTACTTCAAAAGCAAGACAACAAGTGTTCTTGTTAGCATTACACAAGGACAGGAGGGGACACCACAGCCACTACTTCAGAGACCTGGTATCTGAAAGCTACAATGTACCAACACAACTCCAACCAAACACTGGCTAAAATCCCAGAAGCCACCTTGAGGTTGGAACAAATGTTACCCCAAAATACCCCAATGCCATTACCCTTAAATCCAAAAATACTGAGAACGGTCAAACTTTTCCTTATGAGGTAAAGCCAGAAGTTTTCGAGTTGGTTTAAATTAGTTTTACTAAAAAAATTAAAATAAATATGAATTAAAAAGCAAGGTAGAAAGCCAGGCGTGGTGGCACACACCTTTAATCCTAGCACCGGGGAGGCAGAGGTAGGAGGACTGCTGTGAGTTCGAGGCCATCCTGAGACTACATAGTGGATTCCAGGTCAGCCTGGGCTAGAGTGAAACCCTAACTTAAAAAAAAAAAAATTAAGGTAGAAATTTCAGTCTATTGATTTTAAGTTCATGTTGACATCCTTGGTATTTAAAGCAATTGCTGTGTGTGTTTATGATGTTTGTTTGTTTAGGTTTGGTTTCTATTAAGAAACTTGAAAACCCAATAAAATGAACACTACCAAATCTCTCTGCAAGTAGGCCACCTTCATCCCTTACCATGTGAGAAAACCACTACCATCCTTACTAATATGTTCTCAGAACAGACATCTGTTCTTTTTCAAACAGCAAGTCAGACATTTGGCTTGGCGTTATTTCTAAAAATGACGTAGAAACTTTATGTTAAAATTCTCCAGCTAGAAAAGAACTTGATCTACAGTTGCAGATGAAATAGAACAGTTAAGCTGTAGACGGCCGCCTTCCTCTCACATCTTTACCCTGTTTTATTCCCCCTAAACTGGAGCTTCCCTTGAGAGACAATGAAATTATGAGCAAGGCACACTCTGCTTCATCCAAGACAATTAACCCAGGAACTCAGAATATACTTAGAGGTAAGCAAGTAACAGTTTTATTCTTCATTTTACAAAAAGAAAACTAGAGACAATCACTGAGATTTCACGATGAATGAGTTCAGGAGTTAGGCCATGTGCCTGGGTCTCTAACCACATTCCCGTAGTCCCTTTGCACTACTCAAGAAGGACTTAACAGGGACTAAGCAGTCACTCTCAACCAGCCTCAGGTGCCAGCCTTCCAGCAAATGCTGGACAGCAGCCTCCTGGTCTGGGCCACCTGATCGCTGGAGGGGAGTGTAGTAGCACACCCACCCTTATAGCCAGGGGCCACCACAGAAAGAGGACCAGCCTCCCGCACACAAGACTACACCCCTCTTCCCTTCCTCATCCCCCACAACCCAAATGCCAGCACGGTTACCCAGGACCTCACGTTCATTCCTCCCTGGACACAGCTAGGGTAAGCTTTGTTGAATGAATAGGATTTCACTGCACAGATTAGGCAACAGGGAGTGATGGATACTTTTGAAGGTATATACCATCATCTCTGCTACTCTCAGCAAAAACAAGTTGTAAATTGAGAAATTATTCACCTTCATCCTTGTAGGTCCCCAAAGGATTTAAGTTAAGGCATAATACATGCCTGACCTGAGCGCTTAGATTTAATCAGTTAGAAAGTACTAGCAAGGTCTACATCATCTCTGGTTCCAAGGTTGACTTGGAATTCACTATGTAGTCTCAGGGTGGCCTCGAATTCATAGTAATTCTCCTACCTCTGCTTCCCAAATGCTGGGATTAAAGGTGTATGCCACCACGCAAGGCTTAAACTTTAAAGTTTGGGGTTTTGCGGGGGGTTGTTTGTTTTTTGTTTTTCAAGGTAGGGTCTCACTGTAGCCCCAGGCTGACCTGGAATTCACTATGGAATCTCAGGGTGGCCTCGAACTCACGGCAATCCTCCTACCTCTGCCTCCCGAGTGCTGGGATTAAAGGCGTGTGCGACCATGCCCGGCTTAAACTTTATAGTTTTAAAGGTATCATTCCACTGTTTTTTTCTACTTAGTGTTAACTTTAACCAATGTCTAATTCTAGGTGGCAATGCCACCACGTTAAGACTGAAGTCTTCTGAGTTCTATAGCAGACCCCATTCCTTGTAGCTCACTGGAATGCTGATATTATAAAAGGAATGAAAAAAAGCTCATTGATGAAACAGTTTGACGATTACAATCGTCAGGGGAGATTTTAATTTAGTAAGTTTTTGACACCAGGTTTAATAAAGCCTAAAAACCAGACCCTCCACATAGAGACCTCCTTAAAGTACACAGCTGTTTAAAAGGCAAACCATCACTGAAGAAGAAACAACATATGTGGTCACTCAAGAGATTTATGTACTTAACAATTCAAAATATCCAGGCACTTAATATTTAGAAACTTTTAAATGTTAGATAGTTAAAATTTATCTTTTATTCATGCAAACTGATAACATCATAGACAAATGTTAAACATTATCCACCTGCTAGAGAGGCTGATAATATCAACACCTTCCCTTCATTGAATGTACTGTGGGTATCTATTAGGTTCCAGTCTAACCACTTAGACACATTATATCTCATTTAATCCTTAAAGGAACCAACACAGTAGGTACTATTTCCAGTGTAATAGATGAGTAAATCAAGAAACTCTACTTGCCCAGAACCATACCCCTCAAGCAGTGCAGACAAGACACAGCCCAGGCAGTGGCTCCAGAGCCTGCGCTCTTCCAGCACGGTGCAGCATTCAGACACAAGGAAAGGGCAGAGTGTAAAGCTGTTCCAGCAAACAGGGCGCATGCAAGGGAGAGGAAGGGAAAGACAAAGGGAATAGGAGCAGGAAGAGGAAAGAGAAATTACAAATTTATCCCCAACATGCCCCCACTCATAAAGTACCCTGCTGAAGACTTTCTTTAGTTCCCTCCAGCCCATTCCTTCTGCAGTGACATGCAGAGCAAAAGGTTATGCTTTAACCTTCACCATAGATTAAATGCTTCTAAGATAGCCTCCCTTCATTAAAGACCTTAAGTAGTCAAGACCAACCAAAAAACCAGGGGGATTCCCTTGAATAAGAAAACCATTTATAGTAACAACTAAAAAACTGTCAATTTTACAACTTTTTTGAAGTTTACAGGGACATTTCATCTGAGTCATTCACAATTAGATGCAGATCATGCGTCATCAGAAATATTCTAGAAGCAATGCTGTATCAACATTTTCTGTCAAGAATTCAGAATCATTTTATCCTGTTGTGGGTCATGTCTGCTGGGTTTCCCCAGTATAAAGTGTCTCTTTGTAAATCTTGTGAGAAAGTCGTTTTAAAGTATCTCCTTACATACATATATCTGTTTACACTCATGATTTCTAGTGTGTTCAGTGAATGGAAATGCATTATTTAAAAATGCCAGAATACCTACATCTCTGCATGCCAACTTAAAAAAAAAGTCCATGATTCTAATTACTTTGATGCTGAACATTGTACAGTTGGCCAGCAGTGCAGAAACGGTCTAAGCCTCAGTTTCCTTCCATGTGTTCCCATCATGATTTGAATACTTGTAGTCCAAGATAATCCAGAATTACTTTATCCCCTGCCCCCGCCAAAGAATCAGCCTGTTGCCCAAAGAACCTACGTTCTCTTTAGTGAGTCAAAGTGTTTGAAGGCCAGGGTCTATGTACTGTGCGTAATTATTGTTAGTGTATGATTATAATATGTATATTAAATCTACATATGTATATTAAAAGCCATGAGTTCTTAAAAAAAAAACTGACTTCTCAAGCTGGGCGTGGTGGTACACGCCTTTAGTCCCAGCAGAGGTAGATGGATGGCCATGAGCTCAAGGCCACTCTGGCACTACATAGTGAATTCCAGGTCAACCTGAGCTAGAGTGAAACCCTACCTTGAAAAACAAAAACAAACAAAAGGAAAAAAAAAGAATTACGGCTGGAAAGATGGCTTAATGGTTAAGGTGTTTGCTTGCAAAGCCTAAAGTCACAGATTCTGTTCCCACGTAAATCTGGATTCACAAGATGGCATGAGTACCTGGAGTCGTCTGCCGTGGCTAGAGGCCCTAATGTGCCCATATTCATATTCATTCTCTCTCTCTCTCTCTCTCTCTCTCTCTCTGTCACACACACACACACACACACACACACCAGCCTTTCTCTTTCTCAAATAAACAAAAATTCAAAAATATATTAAAAATTTTTAAATGAATTAAGTAAGTAAATATAAAATGAAAAAAAATGAAATAGCACTAGGAAGACGGCTCAGCAGTTAAAGGCACCTGCTTGCAAAAGTCTGACAGCCCGGGTTTGATTTCCCAGTGCCTGCATAATGCCAGATGAACAAAGTGGCACACATGCCTAGAGGGCAGTGGCAGGAGGCCCTCGTGCACCCACATTCATTCGTTCGTTCATTCTCTCTCTGAAACAAACAAATTTTTTAGAACATAAAACAAAATACAGTACAAGTAGGGTGCTCTTCCTGTATTAGCTGGCCCTGGGACTGTCCCTCCAAAGCTAGGCTGCTCCCCATTTCCATGTCTTAATTTCCCCAATCCTAGTAGTCTGTGAAAACAAAAGTCAGGCCAAGGGTCAGGAGAAACACTGGTTAGTTCAGATGGTTTCAAAAATAAGAGTTTAGCATATGGGGTCAGCCAGAAGCCCATATACTCTCTTCCCCCCCCAAAAAAAAAAAATTATAAAAAGAATTGCGTACCTTTCGGTCTACAAAAGCCATTCTTCCCCTAGAAAAGGAAAGCCTCATAAGCGACAAAAAGAAGCTATCATACAACCAGTACATTCTAATCATAACATGTTAAATAACACTAGCTAGCTACCTCCCTTATCCAAGTCACTTCTGAAGTAACTTAAAGAAAAAATTAGATAGTTAGAAATGAATGTAATTAGGAAAATTAAAGGTCATCTTCAAATCTCCGAGTAACCAGGCAGTGACTACTTCTAACCTCTCTGTTCCAATGGAAACCTCTGGCCCATAAAACCATCCTGCTGGCAAGAGAGGAATCTTGCCTACAGAATCATAGCCATAAATAATGAGGAACTGATAAGCGGTTGTGTAATGCCATGAAGGTCATTAGCATAATGATTCATCTACCCAGAGCCAGTATTTGTTTAAAGGGGAGAACAACCGATCCAGTTACTACAGCTTGGGAAGCTCCCATCAAGTCAGAGTCCATCAATCCGGCAAAGCCTGCAAACTGAGGTTCAGTTCCTCAGTACCCATGTAAAGCCAGACGCCCAACCAAAGTGTTGCAGGTGTCTGGAGTTTCTTTGAAGTGGCAAGAGGTTGTGGCATGCCGCTTCTCTCATTCATGTTCTCTCTCCACACTCACACACATACTCAAATAACAATGTAAAATATAATTAATTCATCTCCAGAATGTGTCTTATCCAAGAAGAGAATGCAATGACCAGCGAAGCTGGAGGTCTACTGCACTGCCCTTCTCTTTCTGTTTTAGCATTAGCTGTTTTTCTCCATTTTCTTATCAGCATCTCCCTGTCTACTCCCATCAACTGCCATCAATAGGCAGAGAAAATGACTACCCTAAGGCAGCCATATACAAACAATTAAAAACATTTATAGGTGTAACATGTGCCCAAAAAATGAAAAAGAATTCAAGAGTAGAGAATGAAGAAAAGTTCACATTAACAGACAAAGATTCTCATGTCTAAAGAACAACCAACAAGATCCTCTGTGTATTTTTATTTTAAAGACAGACAGATGGACAGAAAATTGGCACACCAAAGCCTCCAGCCAGTGCAATCAAACTCTAGACACACACAGCCCCTTGTGTGCATGTGCAACACTGCATGCTTGCATCATTGTGCATCTGGCTTACATGGGACCTGGAGAGTTGAACATGAGTCTTTAGGCTCTGCAGGCAAGTGTCTTAACCACTAAGCCATCTCTTCAGCCCCTCATGTGTATTTTATTTATTTATTTATTTATTTGACAGAGAAAGAGGGAGAGAGAGAGAATGAGCATGCCAGGGCCTCCAGCCACTGCAAACGAACTCCAGATGCATGTGCCCCCTTATGCATCTGGCTAACATGGGTCCTGGGGAATCAAACCAGGGTCCTTTCACTTTGCAGGCAAACGCCTTAACTGCTAAGCCATCCCTCCAGCCCCCCTCATGTGTATTTTAACCAAAACCCCTCTCCCTAGCACAGCACACAAGATACCCATGTGCATCTTAACCATAACCCTTCTCCCTAGCATAGCACACATATGGGGGAATAACTAGCTCCCCTCCCCCTCTATGATTTCAGAGGCTGGTTGTTTATAATATGCAGAAGAAAGTCATTCCTTGCTTATTGCCAACTGCCATTATTGTACCCTCCCCAGTGACCAGAGTAGAAGGTCATGGACCCAAGATCAGCTCACCTCTGAAGGCTCATGTCAGCTGTGACGGGCAAAGCAGAAGAGAGGTAAAGGGGGAAGACATGCAACACAAACAGAGCTCAGGGTTCTCACACTCTGATCAAGTCACGCCTGCAAGGCTGCCGGCCACGTAACAAAGCTGTCACTGTGAGTGCCAAAATGTCACCAGAAGGCAAATTAGCTTTATAATACAAGTTCACTGACTTTATTTTGTTTTTTCTTCAGATAGGTGCTCACTCTATAGTCCATGTTGGCCTAGAACCCACTATGTGGGCTCAGGCTAGCCTCAAACTTGGGGTAATTCTCCTGCCTGTGTCACCTGAGTGCTGGGATTAATAGGCATGAGCCAGTATGCCCAGCTAAAAATAAATTTTAGAAATTTTATTTATACATAGGCTATTCAAATATGTAAGGAATTATAGAAAATAAGTATTTCCATCAAATGTCTGTCTGCTCTGGAAGCTAAACAAGTTCCTAATGAAAAATATTTACATTATTCAATGAATGTTTGTAAATTCTATCTCTAACATTTCTGTTTGAAATATCTAAACTAACAGATAGGAAGACAGCTCTGCAGGTAAAGTGATTGCTGTATAAGCATGAGGACTTGATTCAGAACCCCAGAACCCAGGAAAAAGGTTGGGCATGGTGGTGTGCATTACTAATCCCAATGCTCAGGAAGCAGAAGCAGAAGGATCCCTACAGCTTAGCTGCTAGCTAGTCTAGCTCAGTCAAAGAGGGCCAAGGAGATACCGTTCTAAAATCAACCTCTGGCCTCCACGCACATACGCACATTGTACCCACATGTACCCAGACAAATACAGACATGCATACATGCATGCGCATCACACACACACATGCAAAAAAAAAATCTAAAATAAAACTCACCTAAATTAACACTAATTTTCAGTTAAAAATCTTGTCACTTTTGAGGTTTTGCTCAGTTTGTACTGGGCAAAGAAAAAACAAAAAGAAAACCTTACAAAACTAAAAATAAAAAAATCAAGGGAGGGCTGGAAAGATGGCTCAGAGATTAAAGGCTCTCACTTGTAAAACCTACCAGTCCAGCCAGCCAGGCATGGTGGCACACGCTTTTAATCCCAGCACTCGGGAGGCAGAGGTAGGAGGATATACAAGAGTTTGAGGCCACCCTGAGACTACATAGTGAATTCCAGGTCACCCTGGGCCAGACTGAGACCCTACCTTGGCGCGGGGGGGGGAGGGGAGAGACAACCTGCCAGCCCAGGTTCAATTCCCCAATACCCACATAAAGCCAGATGCACAAAATGGCACATGCAGGTGGAGTTCGTTTGCAATGGCCCTGGTGTGCCTCCTCTTTCCCTCCATCCTACTTTCTCTCCCTTCCCCTCTGCTTACAAAAAAACAATAGTAATTTTAAAAAAAAAAAATCAAGGGACCAGCACAGAACAGGCATGGTAATACAGTCTCTGATACCCTCAACTCTATTCCCTGCACTTTGCCTTAAAATGTACAAACCCTTGACCATGTATGCCAATGGCAACCTTTTACAATCTTCAACAAAACTAGTGAGAATTATCCATTTCTAAGGCATATGAGTCTCTAGTTAAAGAAACCTAGGAATAATGTTTTAGTTCTAAGAAGATGCTTCATATAAAATATTAGGCCCTGAAAGTCTAAAGCAAAAACACATTAGAATAGCCAAGCATGATGGCGCATGTTTTTAACCCCAGCACTTGGGATGCAGAGGTAGGAGGATCACCATGAGTTCCAGGCCACCCAGAGACTACACAGTGATTTCCAGGTCAGCCTGGGCTAGAGACCTTACCTCAAAAACACCAAACAAATAAACAAACAAACAAAAAAACAACACTAGAATATAGGAGATGGCTAGCGTGAGGAACAGAGTTCAAGCCCCAGATCCCATGTGAAAATGCTGCACATGGTGGTATATGCCTGTAATCCCAATGCTAGAAGGCAGAGACAGGGAGATCCCTGGGGCTTACAAGCTAGCCAGTCAAGCCTACTCGGCTAGCAGGTGGGTGAGTGGGTGTGTACATGGGGAAATACCTAATTGTTTGTCTCTGACATCTATCCAAATCATTATCACCAATGTTACTTCTTTTTTGTTTGTTGTTGTTGTTTTTCAAGGTAGGGTCTCACTCTAGCCCAGGCTGACCTGGAATTCACTATGTAGTTTCAGGGTGGCCTCGAACTCATGGTGATCCTCCTACCTTTGCCTCCCAAATGCTGGGATTAAAGGCGTGCGCCACCACACCCGGCACCAATGTTACTTCTAACACAGACACAGGAAACATATATTTCAGAGAACTTAAAACTTAAAAAGAATCTCTTTTATTAGTGAACTCTGCTTCCATTAGGAATTGCTTTTGACACTCAAAAAATTACAGGCACAGCCAATCGTATTTCATCAAAACAAGGAGACAACTATAAATCCTTATTATGAATTAAATAATGAAATTAGGTTATATGTCCTAGAAACTGAGTTCAAATGTAACATGATTATGCAAGGCACTTCATCATATTAACCAAGGGAAAATCTAACAAAAAACCAACTTGGTAACTAAAAGTAAGTATTAAATTCTGCATCACACAACTACATTACTACTGTATTCAAATTAGAGGGTTCAAGAGCATCTGCTGTTGACAGTGCAGGTGATGAGTCACACGTCTCCATGCTAGGCACCTGTACGTTATAAAAGCGCCTCAAGTGATTTCACTGTGTGGCTAGGGCTAAAATCCTCCTTTCATCCCCTCTATTTGAAATTCTCTTTTTACTTAAAGCCAGCAATTAAAACTTTCCATTTCCTAAGGAAGGTCCCTGAAAACATATATGAGTTAAAGCATTCCTTCTTGGCCTTGGAAATAAAAAGTGAATGCAGAGCAGACTGCTTTTAGAACTCTTGCCAATCTAGTAGACTAGCAAAACACTTTATTAGTGTACATACTTTTTTATAGGTTCAAAATATTATCTCACAGAATGGCTATAATAAGCAGTATCAAAGCCTGAGATGGAGTGCACCAACTACCCAAACAAAAAAAAAGAAAAAATATATATATATGAAAGACAGGGGCTAGGAAGATTGCTCAGTGGCTAAAGGCACTTGCCTGCAAAGCCTGCCAACCTGGGTTCAGTTCCCAAGCCACCCACATAAGCCAGATGCAAAATGTGGCAGTAGCATCTGGTGTTTGTTTGCAGTATTAAGAGTCCCTGGCACACCCATACATGTACAAACACATGTACAAATAAATAAATAAATTTTTAAAAACAAAAAGACAGAAAAAGCCAATACTGAACACATAAGAGGCCAACAGTGAAATGTTAGGCACAAAGAAGGGCCCAAGAGACAACAGTGCACACTTACTGAGCAGAGCAGAAAAAGTAAAGACAAGTAGGAATATCTACGACAGAGGAATTAGACTTTATTAGAGTAGTAGTAGAGGGACAGTTCACACTTCAGCAGCGGAGACTCTGGAAATGCGAGGTGCCCACCCACCACTGGGCCGGGGGTTGGGGGGGGGTTATATATCCAAGAAAAGATCTGCTAACTCCTTCACACAGTAGCACCCAGTATTCCCATCAATCCCCAGAATGTCCTGTGCGCAGCCACTACTAATATCTGTTTTTCAGATGAAGAGACTCATCCCAGAGCAGCCCCACATCAAACACCAGCAAGACCTGCAATGCACACTCAAGCTTTGACAGTGTTATCTCAGGCCCACTGAGCACTATTCCACTTTCATGATTAGTTACTGAATTCTCTAAGAAAAGTGGCAATCCAAAAGTCAAGGAACATTTCATGTTTCTTCAAATATAAACATGTTTTGAAACTGAAATAGCTGAGTGTGGTGGCACAAGCCTTTAATCCAAGCACTCAGGAGGCAGAGGTAGGAGGATCACCATGAGTTCGAGGTCACCCTGGGCTAGAGTGAGACCCTACCTCAAAAGATTAAAAAAAAAAAAATTGTAGAGTTGTAGAGCCAGGCACGGTAGTGTACGCCTTAAATCCCAGCACTGGGTAGGCAGAGGTAGGACTGCTACGGATTCGAAGCCAGCCTGGGACTACAGAGTGACTTCCAGGTCACCTGGGCTACAGCGAGACCCCACCTGGAATATAAACAGCATAGCAGTTTTTCTTCCCAGGTGAGGCAGCCAGCAGGAATTTGTTAGCACTTGCATGCAGCTTCCCTCCCCCTTTCTCCAAAGCTAACAAGTACCAAACTCAAAAGTCACTACCATTACAGCACACTAGTTGAGGTCCGGGCAGCAAAATCACATGACTCAGGGTTGCATGTAATTCTGACACTATATTCCAATCAGAATAAACGCAGCAGGAAAACACGCTGGCACAAGCCCATGCTCAGACACACACACCACACACTTCTGACAAATACATGTTTTGTTTTGTTTAGTTTGCTTTGTTTTGTTTCCAGCACTTTACTAGCTTCCCTCATGCTTTATCTCCTTAAAACCAAGGCAGTCGCAGTCACTAAGGCTTGTCAGCACAAGAAATGAAACATTTTTAAATTTATCAACCCCTAATTATAGGTGTAAATTCCTTTCCTGCTAACAACTCACCACAGGGCAGAGGCCACCAAGCCCTCTGACTCACAGGGTCAATGCTTGGGCTGCATTAATTCATTTCCTGAGGACCGGTTTCCAGGAGTGGAAACAGCAGTGGCAGAGGGATAGTGCTTTGCACATGAGGAATTCCCGGAGCTTGCAGGCTACTCCAAAAAAGGGCTTCAAGATTTACACAGCATTCTACAGTATCCAAGTCAGTAGTTCCCTTCTTCTCAGAGACAAAACCCTCAAAATTCTCTCAAAACAAAAGCAGGTTGCCAATTTGGTTCTCAAGTGAAGGTTTTTTAAACTAACCAGCTATGGTTTATTGTACCATCTTTTCATAAAAAGAACAGGGCTAGAGTGATGTCTCAATGATTAATGGAACTTGCTTGTAAAACCTGACAGCCCAGGTTCAATTCCCTAATACCCACACCACAAAATGGCACATGTGTCTGGAGTTCATTTGCAGTGGCAGGAGGCCCTGGCATGTCCATTAACACAATCAATCTCTCTCTATCTATCTATCTATCTGTCTATCTCCTTGCAAATAAGTAATCAATAAAAATATTTTAGCAGGGCTGGAGAGATGACTTAGTGGTTAAGGCGCTTGCCTACAAAGACAAAGGACCTAGGTTCAATTCCCCAGGACTGACATGAGCCAGATGCACAAGGTGATGCATGCATCTGGAGTTTGTTTGCAGTGGCTAGAAGCCCTGGAGTGCCCATTCTCTCTCTCTCTCTCTCTCTGCCTCTTTCCCTCTCTCAAATAAATAAATTTTTTAAAAAAAAAAATTAGCAGCCAGGCGTGGTGACACACGCCTTTAATCCCAGCACTCAGGAGGCAGAGCTAGAAGGATCGCCATGGGTTCGAGGCCACCCTGAGACTACATAGTGAATTCTAGGTCAGTCTGTGCTAGACTGAGACTCTACCTTGAAAAACCAAAAATAAATAAAAAAAAAATTAATTAATTAAAATAAAATATTTTAGCCAAAAGAATTATTTTAATAACAAAGAGAATGGATGATCTCAGAATAAAGACAACTCTTCCTTTCAAAGAACGGAGTGACAACCTTGCTTCCTTGCCCCACAATGCATGTGCACACATGGCCTGGACCTTTCCTTCTCACCTTAGTACCTGCTACTTTGCCCAGGAATAATAACAACTTTCCTACCAACTTGTTCTTGGGGGTCCCTGAGCCATACCATTCCTTTGTTTCATTCTTTTTCTGGAAAGAAGCATGGGCAGCAAAAGACTGACTCTACTAACTTCAACTGTATTTGAAGCACAAAAGGTAATTTATATTATCTGCAGTCGCACAGTAACAGCCACATAGTCCTCAAAAGGGCTGGGGGTGTAGATCAGTGGTACAGCATTGTGACAGTCTGATTCAGGTGTCGCCCATAAACTTAGGTGTTCTGAATGCTAGGTTCCCAGCTGATGGAGATTTGGAAACTAACACTGCTCTCCTGTTGCTATTGTCCACCTTATGTTGGCCAGGGGGTGATGTTCTCCCTCTGCTCATGCCATCATTTTCCCCTGCCATCAGGGACCTTCCCCTGGAGTCTGTAAGCCAAAATAAACCCTTTTTTCCCAAAGCTGCTCTTGGTTAGGTGATTTCTGCCAGCAATGTGAACCGGACTGCAACAAGCATCTATACAGAATGTCAATAGTCCTGAGTTCAATTCTAGGCTAGAGCAAGACCCTACCTCGAAAAAACAAAAAGTAAATTAATAAAATAATAAAAAAATAAAAAATTCTGATGTATTTCTAGGAACTTAATATTAAAATTTTGATATTTTATTTTAGCCATATCAAATACCAAAAGCTACCTATTTGGACATAAGTACTCAAAATTTGTCTTCTCTTCTGTACTTGGCTTTTAGGACAGCAGTAAACTGTAAAACAGGTAACCTGGTATTTAAAAAAAAATAAAAAAAAAAAGGAAAAGAATTAAAAGAACATGCCAGGCATGGTGACACACACCTTTAATACCAACACTCAGGAGGCAGAGGTAGGAGGATCACCATGAGTTAGAGGCCAGCCTGAGACTACATAGTGCATTCCAGGTCAGCCCGGGCCACAGTGAGACCCAACCTCAAATCAACTATTCATTTAGTGACATTTATATCAATTCACCAGATGATGATGATGTTTGAAGTATTTGATGCTTACTACACACTGGTATTTGCCACTTCTGACCACTCATTAATTGTGTCACTGCGGTATTTACTCTAATGAGCACACGGAACTCATTGTCGTTGGCTGGTAGTCATAGTGCTTCAAACCTTCCTTAACATTCCAAGTGCTTTCAAACCTATTAACAACTGATGGCCCTAAAGTAATTTATAAAGCATTCATAACAGTCATGAATAAGATCACATATTTAACACAAATTTAACTGAAAAAGAAGTCACTTTATTATATATGGGCCAGTGCCCACTAATATCTGAAAATTAAGAAAAGAATGCATCATTTGGACAATAATGTATTAATCTTGCTTTACAACTTTAATACACATGAATACCCAATAACATCTCCATTTTAAAATAATTATTTGCAAAGTCTAAATCTTCTACCCACTCCCATTTAATTAATGTGCCTTTTCTCAGGAGTGTTCTTATGAAGACTGCATTATCAAAGTATGTGGAGCACAGATAGGAAATAATAATATCTGTGGCATTTCAGTTATCCTCTGACCTCTACACATGCACCATGGTATGTGTGTGCCTGTACTCACACACATGAAAGATTTTTAAAGACACACCTTAACTGCCAAACAAATGCAAGATTTATTTTACAACAGGCTCTTTCAAAGAAAATGTGAGGTACTGGGCCCACAAGGTTATATGTCTTTCCTATAAATAAAGCATATATTGTATATATATATGAATAAAGTGTCCATATTGAAAAGCTGCTCATAAAAATGTATACCTGGAATTACAAACCAAAAAATCCACATAAGACAAACAATAAATTCCAAAATTGATAATGGTCTTAAGCAAAGGTTTATAAGCAAGTTGAGAGTCACTTGGGTCTATTTTCTCACCTTACATGGAGAAATAACCATTATAATTATTTATTGAATAACTATTTAACTTAGTACTTGGTTATCTACTGAAAATACTAATGAGCAAACCAAAGAAGAGAAAACCAAACACAAGTTTGAGGTGGGAAAGCCCACTGTCTGTGGGTAGCACCACCACACCAGCTATACAGAAAGGACAAAGCTAACAGAGTGTTTAGCTTGCTTCTCTTTCTACTTCCTTGCTGCTCCTAGGAGACGATGTAACACGGCTTCCTGCTCCTGCCATGCTTTCTTCACATGATGGACAGTACCCCACGGAACTACAAACAGAATTAAGCCTTTTTTTTTTTTTTTTATTTTTTTTTTTTTTTATTTTTTTTTTTTTTTATTTTTTTTTTTTTTTAAGCGCTTGCCTGTGAAGCCTAAGGACCTGGTTCAATTCCCCAGTACCCACATAAAGCCAGATGCACAAGGTGGCACATGCATCTAAAGTTCATTTGCAGTGGTAGAGGTACTGGCATGCCATCTCCCCGCCCTCACTCTCTCTCTCTCCAATAAATAAATAAATAAATAAACAACAAAGAACAAATTCTGGGAAGTGTGCGAAGCTCCATTTCTCAGCCACATTCAGAGTACAAACAACAAAAGTCTTTGAATATCACTTTGATACTTATGCCACAGCTACGAAGCAACAAGTAAACTGACAAAATTAAAGGTTTTCGGGAAACACTTAACATTTAGTTCCATGACCCCTACTAAATAAAAGAACACACTTATTTTCAACCATCCCAGCTGAGACCCATTCTCCCAGGAGATCACTTTTACAAGGGATAAAATGGTGCATAGTGGTGCACAGACCTTTACTCCCAACACTCAGGAGGCTGAGGTAGAGCTAGAGTTATAGATCAGCCTACACTACAGTGAGACCTTACCTGGGGAGGAAGGAGGAGAGGAGAGGATGAGGAGAGGAGAGGATGAGGAGAGGAGAGGAAGAGGAGAGGGAGAGAGGGAGAGAGAGGGAGAGAGAGGGAGAGAGAGGGAGAGAGGGAGGAGAGGAGAGGAAGAGGAGAGGAGAGGGAGGGAGGGCATTACCATGGGATATTATTTATAATCGTGGAAGTTGTTAATAAAAAAATAAAAGAAGTAGGCTGCCTAAGTTTAGTCACTTAGCGATTAGGAATGGAATTACACCAAAGATACAAGATTTGCTCTAAAACGATAACTACTGTAAACAACTAAGATCACATTCAAATCACATCCTGTAGGTTTTACAGAAAGATCATGCTACCTTCCATGAAAGTGTATATTTCTATATTCTTTCATAAGTGGTTTCAAATCCTTTTGAAAAAAATGATTTAAAATCTAAATCTAAAAAGAAAAAAAAAGTCAATCCAATGGTGCAATGCCAGCTTAGAGATGCAATTTCTGAAACTAAGTTGGGAGTTTTAAATACAAGACCATAAGCTCTTGAGAGTGACACAGGCCTGAGCAGAGTGGAATGGTCTCTAATCCTGAAAGTAATAGGGAGTGTGCATTTATAATTAGAATCATAATCTGGACAATAAAGCCCAATGACAGCATGTAATACAGGGCCCTGTAATCAGGAGCACGCATGCTTCATCCAAAGGCTATTACTTAATTTAAATTAAATACAAAGATAAGCCCATATAGAAGAGTTAAGGAAATGTAAAATTCAAATGTCAAATGTCATACGAAGAGAAATTGTATCATTTAAAAGAATTATTTTCCAGTATGAGTAAAAACAGTACTGTTGGCTGGGTATGGTGGCGCACACACCTTTAATGCCAGCACTCAGGAAGCTGAGGTAGGAGGATCACTGTGAGTTCAAGAACAGCTGCAGATACAGAGTGAGTTCCAGGTCAGCCTGTGCTACAGTAAAACCCTACCTGGGGGACAGAGGGGACAGTCTTGTTCAAATATAAAATAGACTTAAATGTGTGTATTAAACATGTATGTAGGAGGCTGGAGGGATGGCTTAGTGGTTAAGGTGCTTGCCTGAAAAGCCAAAGGACCCAGGTTCGATTCCCCAGGCCCCACGTAAGCCAGATGCACAAGATGGCGCACACGTCTGGAGTTTGTTTGCAGTGGCTGGAGGCCCTGGCGTCTCCATTCATATTCATTCTCTCCCCACACCCCTTTCTCTCTGTCAAATAAATAAAATATTTTTTCTAAATAAAACATGTAAGTAGGGGCTGGAAAGATGGCTAAGAGGTTAAGGCACTTGTCTGCAAAGCCTAAGGACCTGGTTCAATTCCCCAGTACCCACATAAAGCCAGATGCACAAGGTGGTGCATGTGCCTGGAGTTCTTAAAAATAAAAATAAAAATAAGCCAGGCATGGTGGCGCACACCTTTAATCCCAGCACTCAGGAGGCAAAGGTAGGAGGATCAACCGTGAGTTCGAAGCCACCCTAAGACTACACAGTGAATTCCAGGTCAGCCTGGCCTAGAGTGAGACCCTACCTCGAAAAATCAAATAATCAAAAATAAGTAAATAAAAATATGTAAACATGTATGTAGACAGTTATCAAAAATTGAGTGTATGACTCCAAATCAAAACTTGGAAAATAGTAATACAAAAAAAAAAATAGCACTTATAGCCAGGCGTGGTGGCGCACGCCTTTAATCCCAGCACTCGGAGGCAGAGGTAGGAGGATCGCCGTGAGTTTGAGGCCACCCTGAGACTCCATAGTGAATTCCAGGTTAGCCTGGGCTAGAGTGAGACCCTACCTCAAAAAAAAAAAAAAGCACTTATTTGGTGGGGGGTAGAAGATGGGAGGGAAGGAATGAGCACACCAGAGCTCCTGCAAGCGAATTCCAGATGAGTGTTCCACTGTGCGTGTCTGGCTTTCCTTGGCTACTAGGAAATTGAACCCAGGCTGAAGGCTTTGCAAGCACATTTAACTATTGAAGACATCTCCCCAGACCCCAATTTTTTTTAAAAGGGATAGGAGTCACAAAACCTCCATCTCTGAGGGTAGTAGAAGAATTGAAATCTTAAGAGATGTATGCTGGTGGTATATTTCTACACTTTTTCTTAACCAAAAGGCCGAGAAAGCAATGGTGATACATTTCTAAGAACCAGGTTACCCTCACCCCCACCCTTAATGTAATTCAGCATGCCCATGTCCAATGTTGGACCCCAGGGCTTAGCTAAAATCCCACTGAGTAAGTGGCTCAAATGTTTCCTTTTTTGTTATACAGAAAACAACTTTCCCTTTCATAAAGCTGTTTATGATTGCAGAAACATTTAAGGAGCCATATGAAGTATGAGAAATGAATTAGTTCACTAAAAATTATGATATCAGGGCCGAGTATGTGGCACACACCTTTAATCCCAGCACTGGGAGGCGAGGTAGGAGTATCACTATCAATTCGAGACTAGCCTGAGACTACATAGTGAATTCCAGATTAACCTGGGTTATAGAACGTTCCTAGCTAGAAAAACCTAATCATCATCATACAAAGACAGGGCAACTAAGCACAATATCTTAAAGGTCTGCCAGGCAGGGGCTGGAGGAGATGCTCAGCAGTTAAGAACACTTGCTGCTTAACATGAAGGCCTCTTAGGCAGGAGCCTGCCAAGTTCAACTCCCAAGAATCCATGTAAATAGCTGGGAATGGCCACCCATGTCTATAGTAGGGCCAGTGGCTTAGGGGTGGAGACAGGACACAGAACCAGAGAATTACAGGGATCCTAACACCCTTGGTGCTCACTAACAGAAAGCAGTTCTGGGTTGAAGGAGAGACCCAGGTCCTAAGGAAATAACAGATGAGTGACAAGCGGACACTGTCTGCATGCACACAGGTGCATACATTTCATGTTACACACACTATACCACATACAAATCTACATATGCATGAAAATGTGTGCATATATATATATATATATATATACACACACACACATATATATAAGCATTCTGCTCTCTTCCAGACAGCTACATTTCTCCTTAGGGCCACATATACTCACAGTTTGAATTAGAAGGTTCGGATACTTTGCAGGCTCCACCAAATACCTGAAAGTCGATTTGGGGCAATGTAGTTTGACACGTAACAAAACAGGTGTGTAGCTGGGCGTGGTGGCGCACGCCTTTGATCCCAGTACTTGGAGGCAGAGGTAGGAGGACTGCCCTGAGTTTGAGGCCACCCTGAGACTACATAGTGAATTCCAGGTCAGCCTGGGCTAGAACAAGACCCTACCTCAAAAAAAAAAAAAAAAAAAAAAAAAACAGGTGTGGGCTGTGGAGATGGCTCAGCATTAAAGTTGCTTGCTTGAAAATAGGTATGATAGACATTTTGCTTAAGAGAGTCTTGCTTGGGTTCCTCATTAATGGTATGTCTATCTTATAGTGACTTAGAAATTAAGGAAGTGAATTAAGATATGCAGCATGGGAGCATGTCTGGAACACATTAGTGCACAATAAACTTTAGCTATGAAATTACGGCCGTTAGAAAGCACCACTGAATTTGGAAACCTCTACAAAATGAGTGTAAGAGGAACTGTCAGTGACAGCTTGGGGATTTTATGAGGTAATTCATAAAATGCCTCACATAGGACCTAGACTATATAAAAAGTTCCAATGTCAGCTTTTTCTTAAGAATAGAGGCTCAGTGGTAGAGTGCTGGCAGTATATGAGTTTGATCCCTGGCACTCTAAAAATTTTTAAATTAAATAAAATATTAAAATTTCTGATCAATAGAGTTTTACCCTTTTCCTTTTTTTTTTGTGTCTACTTTTTTAAACCAAAAGGGGCTTTGGGTTTTATTCCCCTGGGGGAAAAAACCCAACGTTGGGCCCGATGCACAAAAGGGGGGGACATTTCCCAAAAAAAACCCTTTTGATTTTTAAACAAAAAAAAAACATAAAATACAGAACCCTTCAAAGTACTTGAAAACTTTTTCTTTTCCAAATTCCCTTTATAAAAGACTTAAGGTCTTTGAAAAAATTTTAAATAGTTTCCCCCACGGGTTTTCCCAAAGCTGAAGGGTTGGTAGGATTTTCCCCCCCCCCAAAAATTTTGCTTAGAAATTACTGTTTAACTAAATTTATCATTTTTTGGGTTATTCCACCAAATATCTACGAAAATTTCTTACACCCAGGACACACCTGGGTTTTTTAAATCATTACTGAGCAAAAAAACAATGCCTTGGAGGAAGAAAAAAGAAAAATTGCCCTGGTCTTCATGAAGCTTACAGATAAAAAGAGGGGGGAAAACCTTTAAATCCAGCACTCAGGAGGCAGAGGTAGGAGGATCACTATGAATTTGAGGTCAGCCTGGGCTAGAATGAGACCCTACCATGGGGGGGTGGGGAGAGACGGGACAACTAATTAAGTGGTCATTAAATAAATATAAATGTAGAATGAGTTATACTATAAAAAAATACAGGGTATTAAAAGAGTATTACCCTGGACTATATTGTGAGTTCCCGTCAGCCTGGGCCAACGTGAAACCCTACCTCGAGAAACAAAAACAAAAAGCTGCAGAGGATTAGAAAGTGAAAGTGGTATCTAATATCAGAAAACTAAATAGCTGGTAAAAGAAAAAAAATTAAGCACATTTAAATAGAGTAAAAAATACGGGGGGGGGGGTGCATACGTGGTGCACAGACCTTTACTCCCACACTCAGGAGGCTGAGGTAGGAGCTAGAGTTATAGATCAGCCTACACTCGTGAGACCTTCCTGGGGAGGAAGGAGGAGCAAAGAAAGAAAAGAAAAGAAAAAAGAAGGGGAAGAGGGGAAAAGGGGGAAAAGGGAAGAGGGAAGGAGAGGAGAGGAGAGGAGGGAGGGAGAGGAGAGGGGGGAGGAGAGGAGGGGGAGAGGGGAGGGGAGAGGGAGAGGAGAGGAGGGAGAGGAGAGGAGAGGGGAAAGGGGAGGAGAGGAGGAAGGAAGAGAAGAGAAGAAAAAGAAGCCCGGCGTGGGGGCGCTGCCTTTAATCCCAGCACTGGGGGGCAGGGTAGAGGACTTTTGAGTTCGAAAGGCACCCTGAGACTACGATGAATTCAAGTCAGCTGGGCTACAGTGAAACCTACCTTGGAAGAAGGGGGGGGGGGAGGGGGAGAAAAGAGGGGAGAAGAGGGAGAGAAGAGGGAGAGAAGAGGGGGGAGGAAGGAGGAGGGGAGGGGAGGAGAGGAGGGGAGAGAGGGAGAGGGGAGGGGGAGGGGAGGGAGAGAGGGAGAGGGGAGAAGGGGAGAGGGAGAGAGGGGAGAGGGAGAGAGGGAGAGAGGGGAGAGGGAGAGGGGGAGAGGGGGGAGGGGGAGAGGGGGGGGGGGAGAGGGGGGAGGGGGAGGGGGGAGGGGGAGAGGGGGAGAGGGGGAGAGGGGGAGAGGGGGAGGGGGGGGAGAGGGGGAGAGGGGGAGGGGGAGGGGGGGGGGGGGGGGGGGGAGAGGGGGAGAGGGGAGGGGGAGAGGGGGAGGGGGGGAGAGGGGGGAGGGGAGAGGGGGGAGAGGGGGAGGGGGGGGAGAGGGGGAGAGGGGGAGGGGGGAGGGGGAGAGGGGGGAGGGGGGAGGGAGGGGGAGGGGGGAGGGGGGAGGGGGGGAGGGGGGGGGGAGAGGGGGAGAGGGGAGGGGGGGAGAGGGGGAGGGGGAGAGAGGGAGAGAGGGAAGGGGAGAGAGGGAGAGAGGGAGAGAGGGGAGAGGGAGAGAGGGAGGGGAAGGGAGAGAGGGGGGGAGAGGGAGAGAGGGAGGGGAGGGAGGGAGGGAAGGGGAAGAGGGAGGAGAGGGAGGGGGAAAGGGGGGAGAGGGGGAGAGAGGGAGAGAGGAGGAGGGGAGGGGAGAGGGGAGAGAGGGAGAGAGGGAGAGAGGGAGAGAGGGAGAGAGGGAGAGAGGGAGAGGGGAGAGAGGGAGGAGGGAAGAGGGAGGGGGGAGAGGGGGAGGGGGGGAAGAGGGGAGGGGGAAGAGGGAAGGAGGGGGGAGGGGAAAAGGAGAGGAGAGGAGAGGGGAGAGGAAAGGAGAGGAGGGGAAAGAGGGGGAGGAGGGAGAGGGAAGGGGGAAAGGGAGGGAAGAGGGAAGAGGGGAAGGAGGGAAGAGGGAAGGGGGGGAAGGGAGGGAGAAGGGGGGAGGGAGAGGAGAGGAGAGGGGAGGAGAGGAGAGGAGAGGGGGGGGAGAGGGAGAGGGGGAGAGGGAGAGAGGAGGGGGAAGGGGAAAAGGAGGGGAGAGGGGGGGAGAGGAGAGGAGAGGAGAGGAGGGGGAGAGGAGGGGGGAGGGAGGGGGAGGGGGAGAGGGGAGAGGGGAGGAAAGGGAGGAGAGGAGGGAGAGAGAGGGGGGGAGGGGGGAGGGAGAGGGAAGAGGGAAGAGGAGAGGAGGGGAGGAGAGGAGAGGAGGGGGAGAGGGGGGAGGGGAGAGGGAGAGGGAGGGAGAGGAGAGGGAGGAGAGGAGAGGAGAGGAGAGGAGGGGAGGAGGGGAGAGGAGGGGGAGAGGAGAGGGAGGAGGGAGAGGGGGGAAGGAGAGGGAGGGGAAAGGAGAGGAGGGAGGGAGGGAGAGGAGGGGAGAGGAGAGGGGGGGAGGGAGAGGGAGAGGGGGAGGAGAGGGGGGAGGGAGAGGAAAGGAGAGGAGGGGAGAGGAGAGGAGAGGAGAGGAGAGGAGGGGGGAGAGGAGAGGGAGGAGGGGAGAGGGAGAGGGAGAGGGAGAGGAAAGGAGAGGAGAGGAGAGGAGGGAGAGGAGAGGAGGGGAGGGGAGAGAGGGAGAGGGAGAGGGAGAGGGAGAGGAAAGGAGAGGAGAGGAGAGGAGAGGAGAGGAGAGGAGAGGAGGGAGAGGAGAGGAGAGGAGAGGAGGGAGGGGGAGGGGAGAGGGAGAGGGAGGAGAGAGGGAGAGGGAGGGGGGAGGAGAGGAGAGGAGAGGAGAGGAGAGGAGGGGAAAGAGAGAGGAGAGGAGAGGAGAGGAGAGGAGAGGAGGGGAGGGGGAGGGGGAGAGGAGGGGGGAGGGGGGAGAGGAGAGGAGGGAGAGGAGAGTGGGGAGGAGAGGAGAGGGAGGGGAGGGGAGGGGGGAAAGGAAGGGGGGAGGAGAGGGGGAAGAGGAGAGGGAGAGGAGAGGGAGAGGGAGAGAGGGAGAGGGAGAGGAGAGGAGAGGAGAGGAGAGGAGAGGAGAGGAGGAACGAGAGAGAAGGAAAGAAAAGCAAGGCTGAAGAGATGGCTCACCAACTTGGGGGTACTAGCTGGCCAGCAAATCCCAGGGATTCCCTATTTCCACCTCCCTACCTGGGGTAACAGGAGCAAGCCACCACACGTGGCTTTGACTTGGCTTCTGGGGATTTGACTTGGGTCCTCACACTTGCTCAGCAAGCACTTTCCCAGCCCCAACAAGCATACTTATACTGCTGAAACCGTGTTAGTGGCAGTAATAGAATCCCTTCTCCAGTGGCCTCATCTGAACAAAGGATGAATTATTTGGAACCCATTCTTCCTAAGATCATAAAGTAAGCCTTGCTTGTTATCATCTAAAACATTTTAAAAGCATCTTGATTTTAAAACAAAACACTCGATAAAAAGAGAAAATAGGGGGCTGGAGAGATGGCTCAGTGGTTAAGGCATTTGCCTGAAAAGCGTAACAAACCACGTTCTATTCCCCAGTACCCACATAAAGCCAGATGCACAAGTGGCCCATACATCTAGAGTTCATTTGCTGTGGTTAGAGGCCCTGGAGGGCCCATTCTGTCTCTCTAGGGGAGAGGGGCATGGCACACACCTTTATCCCAGCATTCTGGAGGGAGGCTGAGGCTAGGAGGATCACTGTGAGTTATGAGGCAACCTGAGACAAACATAGTGAATTCCAAGTCAACCTGGGCTAGGGCGAGACCCCTACCAAAAAACAAACAAAGAAATAAATAAATAAAGGCAAGTGGGGCGGGGGGGGAATCTTACTCTAAAGTTTAACAAGTATATTGCTTGTTTATGACATCAAATCACCAGAGATCATAAGTTGACCAAGCAAAAGCAAAAGCTTCTGAGCCACTCTGGAGTTGATGACACAGTATCAAGAACTGCACACTGGCCGGGCGTGGTGGCGCACGCCTTTAATCCCAGCACTTGGGAGGCAGAGGTAGGAGGATCACTGTGAGTTCGAGGCCACCCTGAGACTACATAGTGAATTCAGGTCAGCCTGAACTAGAGTTGAGACCCTACCTTGAAAAAAAAAAAGAAACGAAAAAAAAAAAAAAAGAAAACTGCACATGATGACGATGTGCCTTTGAAAAGGAACAAATGGAGCAAACTAACAAAAGAATTCTGAAAGACACTTCTAGATTTTTGTTTTGTCTTGTTTTCCAATGTAAGGTCTCCCTCAAGCCCAGGCAGACCTAGACATCACTCTGTAGTCCTAGGCTGGCCTTGAACTCACAGCAATCCTCCTAACCTCTGTCTCCCAAGTGCCAGGATTAAAGGCGTGTGCCACCATGCCTGACTCGCTTCTGGATCTTGGACATTCAACCTGAAATCTGGAAAAGCAGGCACAGGTGGCTCTGTGTGGTAATGGACAGCACACACAACCTGTATGCTTCAATCTCTGGACAAAACCACATGCTTCTGCAGAGATGGTTCATAGGTGGGTCAAAAAACCTCCAAATTTTTACAATCTATTCTCTGTGGAAATGTCACAGTCCTTTACAACCAGCCTTTTTTAGGATCTTCAACATCATAAATAAGTCAAAGGCATTTGTTAGTGAATGAGAAACCAAAATAAACATGAGTCACTGAGGACAGGTATGAAAAAGATGCCCTTTCTGAAGAGCTGCTTCCTGGTTCAGAAGAAATCATTCTTTCTGAAAATCTTGAATGAGTCATTCTTTCCCAGTCACACCACGTGTATATAATAATAGTAAAAACTTAGTAAGCAATTACTCTGCAGTCACTGTTCTAAGCAGTTTAATGTATTTAACTCCTTTAATCCTCTCCATACTGCTGTGAGATAGATATTGAGTCAGAGGTGTTTAGTAATTTAGCCATTGCCACATGGCTGGGAAGGGGGCCCTGTCGAGCTTCTGACCCAAACTGGCACATAGACACCCTACCTCTCCACCTCTGGTACAGAGCAATGCAAGTGTCTCTAGACAGTTTTGTTTGTTTTCATCTAACTAATATCTGCAGCATGCATGGGAAGACCTACAGGGAAGGCTTAATGTTTTTAATAGAGCGTGACACAGGCTGAAGCCGGGGAGCATCATATATGTCATCTGCACCAAACCAAATGCAGCAACCAGGGGTGACCAGATTCTCCAGCTCGCTGGTTACTTGCTGATTGGTTAAAGGACTCCTTCGTGTTAAGTCGCTCAAAGATAATCCCAAATCTCCTCTGCCTTCCACCACTGTCCTTGCACCTAAGCAGGCTTGCTTCAAAGACACCCACATTCTTTGTTTGGATTTGATTTACTTTCCAGGAAGTGTAAACACTTAGCTTGTCTTGTTTCACTTCGCTCTGGAACACCTGGCATTTGTCAATCCCTCCTAAGTTTTGATGAGCCTGAGTGTTCAAACCTGTGTTATCATCAGCATCGCACAAGGTCAAGACGACTTGGGTAGGCTAACCCATTCCAGCTGTGCTGGAGGTGAAGGAAAGCAAGAATAAGACAAAGAAAGATGACATTTAGACATAGCGTGGACATAAGAGTGAGTGTGTGACGGGACATATGAGCAGCGAAGGCTGAGAGTCATGGGGAACCAGAAGCACCTCCATAAAAAGAAAGCAACTGGGGCTGGAGAAATGGCTCAACGGTTAAAGTGCTTGCCTGTGAAGCCTAACGAGCCAGGTTCAATTCCCCAGTAACCACATAAGCCAGACGCACAAGTGTCTGGCTAGAGGTCATGGCATGCCCATTCTCTCTGTGTGTCTTAAATAAATAAACAGCAAGCATCTGTCCACGACGACCCTCAGAGCAAACATGGGAAATGGGTTTGAAGGGAGCCATTCAAAGGGCCTGTAATGAGCTGACAAGAACCTGAGATGCATTTAGAAGGCATGAAACAAAAAAGGTTTTTTGTTCACACTAGATATAAGTGTAGGGAAAGACTGTCAAAGATTACTAATGTTTCCACGTTGGGAGAATAATGACACTGTGGGTAAAAAAGAATTCACCAGAAAAGGAAGCCAGATTATCGAGGAAGTTCATAAATGCGATGGAGTGTGAGGTAACTCCTCAGCACCAAGGGCAGAAGAGGATCGGAAACATGGATCCAAACTGCAGAACAGATTCCAGAGCTTCCCATAGAGGTAAAAGTTGAAATAACATAAATAGACAAAGCTGAATGAGAGTGAATGGAGAACTAAGAACCAAGGTTTAAAATGGAACCAGAAACAATATAATGAAAACTCAAGAGGGAGGAAGCTCAGCATAGGATGGGACAGAATCAAGATAAAGTGTGACCAAAAAAATGAGATTTGAAAGCTAGTTTCAGTGGTAACAAGACCAATATACAAGAAGAAATTCCCCAAACAGTTCCCACAGGGCTGAGAATGGTAGTACACATCTCGGATCTCAGCATTTAGTACTCAGGAGGACGAGGAAGGAGAATCCAAAGTTTGAGGCCAGGCTGAGATATACAGTGAAGCCCTGTCTATTTTTAAAAAATAAAGAAGTCAGGGCTGGAGAGATGGCTTAGCGGTTAAGCGCTTGCCTGTGAAGCCTAAGGACCCTGGTTCGAGCCTCGATTCCCCAAGTCCCACATTAGCCAGATGCACAAGGGGGCGCACACATCTGGAGTTCGTTTGCAGTGGCTAGAGGCCCTGGAGCACCCATTCTCTCCCTCCCTCTCTCCCTCTCTCTCTGTTGCTCTCAAATGAATAAATAAAAATAAACAAAAATAAATAATTAAATAAAGAAATCAGCTGGGCATGGTGGTGCACAGGTGGGAGGATTGCCATGAGTTCCACACAACCCTGGGACTACATAGTGAGTTTCAGGTTAGCCTGGGCTAGAGTGAAACCCTACCCCTAAAGCCCCCGCCCCCTAAAAAGAAAGAAGTCTGAGAAATGTTTAATGAAATCAAAGACTTAAAGAGTGCTTTCCTAGCATGCTCAAGATGCTAGGTTCATTCCCAAGTAACACCTCCCCCACAAAGAAAAGGAAAACCTGAATAGTGTCACAGAAGCCAAAGAGGGGTATGTTTCTACAAGGAGAATGGGGAGGTGACCATGACAAGAGTAGTTTGAGGTCCTCCCTTCAATGTTATTCACCACTTCCTTGCTTCATTTTCTTGAATCTTTCAGCCTGTCATTTGACAATCCCAAATTGGAACATAACATGGGCTTTGAGTTAGATTAGTGCTTTACCAATAGGTTGGAAGGTCTTGGGTCAGGCAGCAAGCCAATTTAGTCATCTGAGACCACAGCACATGGTACCAGTGACATTCAACTGAGGAGGGCCTATGAACAACTCTTATTTAAAACAAGCCCAGCAGGGAGGATGGCTCAATGGACAAGAGCACTTGCTGTACAAGCATGAGGACCTGAATTCAATCTCTGGCACCCATATAATATGCCAGGTTTGGCTGCATACAACTGTAACCCCAGGCCTGAGGACAGCAGACCAGAGGATCACTGGCGCCCACAGGTCAGCCAGTGTAACCAAAACGTGGTGAGCTCCAAGTTAAGTGAGAGACGCTGTCTCAGAGAAGTAAGGCACAAGAGTGATAGAAGGACACCTCCTCTGGCGTCCACACACCTGTGTGAACACACACGTGCATATAGCGCACATGCTACACTGAAGATTACGTAAATAAAACAAGACCAATGCATACTTTTTCTGGTGAAATTTCAAAGATGCTTACGAATTACGATCGTTTACTGTCTCTTCACATGGGATGCTCTTTGGATCTTCTAATTGGCTTACTACAGTTATTTACAATTGACATAACACACTGAAGACAGAGACGATTTAAAGAGGAAAAATTACAATAGCAGAGAAAAATATTATAGGAATGCAATGACAATCTCTAGTACATTTGATAATTTAAAGAAATAAGCTAGCTACCTCTAAGTGGTTTTGAAAACGTTTAAGATAAAATGTTGTGAATGAAAGGGAAAAAGATGTACAGTACTATATATCCATTTCTTAGGAAAGAGAAATTTTTCCATCCAAAACATCCAGGTCCTATAAAAACCATCCAAAAGTTAAAGCAGAAATGGTAAAGATGGTTTTAACTGTAGTTTCATAAATGCAGTGCTGTTATGACCACTCATTCTGCTTTAAACACATGCATTCTTTGGTTAGTGGTCAAAAACAATTCAGTAGTACCTTCTGTTTTGTTTGTTATATATATGGCTTTTCAAGTAGGATCTCACTCCAGTCCATACTGACTTGGAATTCACTGTGTAGTCATCTCAGGCTGGCCTTGAACTCACAGAGAATCTCCTACCTTTCAAGTGCTGGGAATAAAGGTGTGTGCCATCACACCTGGCTGTTTTATTTTTTGAGACAAAGGCTCACTATATTAGCCCAGGCTGACATGGAATTCATGCTGCACCTACATCAGCTTCCTGACCTATGAGACTGATATTTACATGACATTGACTAACCTAGACAACAAAAATTAAAACCATGAGCACACAGTGAGGTCAAAAAACTCCTCAGCCAGGCATGGTGGTACATGCCTTAAATCCCAGCACTTGGGAAGCAGAAGTATGATCGCTGTGAGTTCAAAGCTAGCCTCAGACTACATAGTGAATTCCAGGACAACCTGGGCTAGAGCAAGACCCTATCCCCCAACCCCCCCCAAAAAAATCACTCAAGCCGTGTTGGCACAGGCCTTTAATCACAGCACTCGGGAGGCAGAGACAGAGTTCGAGGCCACCCTGAGACTACATAATGAATTCCAGGTCAGCCTGGTTAGAGTGAGACCCTACCTTAAAAAACCAAAAATAAATAAATAAATCACTCAAACAAACCCTTGTGTTTGAAAGTAGTACAGGGGCTAGAAATATGGCTTAGTGGTTAAAGTGCTCACCTGCAAAGCCGAAGGACCCAGGCTTGATCCCCCAGGACCCACGTAAACTAGATGCACAAGGTGGCACATGCATCTAAAGTTCATTTGCAGTGGCTAGAGGTACTGGCATGCCATCTCCCCGCCCTCACTCTCTCTCTCTCCAATAAATAAATAAAATTTAAAAAAATTAGAAAGTAGTAAAGAGCCGGGCGTGGTGGCACACGCCTTTAATCCCAACACTCGGGAGGCAGAGGTAGGAGGATCGCCGTGAGTTCGAGGCCACCCTGACACTCCATAGTGAATTCCAGGTTAGCCTGGGCTAGAGTGAGACCCTACCTCAAAAAAAAAAAAAAGCACTTATTTGGTGGGGGGTAGAAGATGGGAGGGAAGGAATGAGCACACCAGAGCTCCTGCAAGCGAATTCCAGATGAGTGTTCCACTGTGCATGTCTGGCTTTCCTTGGCTACTAGGAAATTGAACCCAGGCTGAAGGCTTTGCAAGCACATTTAACTATTGAAGACATCTCCCCAGACCCCAATTTTTTTTAAAAGGGATAGGAGTCACAAAACCTCCATCTCTGAGGGTAGTAGAAAGAATTGAAATCTTAAGAGATGTATGCTGGTGGTATATTTCTACACTTTTTCTTAACCAAAAGGCCGAGAAGCAATGGTGATACATTTCTAAGAACCAGGTTACCCTCACCCCCACCCTTAATGTAATTCAGCATGCCCATGTCCAATGTTGGACCCCAGGGCTTAGCTAAATATCCCACTGAGTAAGTGGCTCAAATGTTTCCTTTTTTGTTATACAGAAAACAACTTTCCCTTTCATAAAGCTGTTTATGATTGCAGAAACATTTAAGGAGCCATATGAAGTATGAGAAATGAATTAGTTTCACTAAAAATTATGATATCAGGGGCCGAGTATGGTGGCACACACCTTTAATCCCAGCACTGGGGAGGCCGAGGTAGGAGTATCACTATCAATTCGAGACTAGCCTGAGACTACATAGTGAATTCCAGATTAACCTGGGTTATAGAACGTTCCTAGCTAGAAAAACCTAATCATCATCATACAAAGACAGGGCAACTAAGCACAATATCTTAAAGGTCTGCCAGGCAGGGGCTGGGGAGATGCTCAGCAGTTAAGAACACTTGCTGCTTAACATGAAGGCCTCTTAGGCAGGAGCCTGCCAAGTTCAACTCCCAAGAATCCATGTAAATAGCTGGGAATGGCCACCCATGTCTATAGTGGGCCAGTGGCTTAGGGGTGGAGACAGGACACAGAACCAGAGAATTACAGGGATCCTACCACCCTTGGTGCTCACTAACAGAAAGCAGTTCTGGGTTGAAGGAGAGACCCAGGTCCTAAGGAAATAACAGATGAGTGACAAGCGGACACTGTCTGCATGCACACAGGTGCATACATTTCATGTTACACACACTATACCACATACAAAATCTACATATGCATGAAAAATGTGTGCATATATATATATATATATACACACACACACACACATATATATATAAGCATTCTGCTCTCTTCCAGACAGCTACATTTCTCCTTAGGGCCACATATACTCACAGTTTGAATTAGAAGGTTCGGATACTTTGCAGGCTCCACCAAATACCTGAAAGTCGATTTGGGGCAATGTAGTTTGACACGTAACAAAACAGGTGTGTAGCTGGGCGTGGTGGCGCACGCCTTTGATCCCAGTACTTGGAGGCAGAGGTAGGAGGATCACTGAGTTTGAGGCCACCCTGAGACTACATAGTGAATTCCAGGTCAGCCTGGGCTAGAACAAGACCCTACCTCAAAAAAAAAAAAAAAAAAAAAAAAAAAAAAAAAAAAAAAAAAAAAAAAAAACAGGTGTGGGCTGTGGAGATGGCTCAGCATTTAAAGTTGCTTGCTTGAAAATAGGTATGATAGACATTTTGCTTAAGTAAGTCTCTGCCTTGGGTTCCTCATATAATGGTATGTCTATCTTATAGTGAACTTAGAAATTAAGGAAGTGAATTAAGATATGCAGCATGGGAGCATGTCTGGAACACATTTAGTGCACAATAAACTTTAGCTATGAAATTACGGCCGTTAGAAAGCACCACTGAATTTGGAACCTCTACAAAATGAGTGTAAGAGGAACTGTCAGTGACAGCTTGGGGATTTTATGAGGTAATTCATAAAATGCCTCACATAGGACCTAGACTATATAAAAAGTTCAATGTCAGCTTTTTCTTAAGAGTAGAGCTCAGTGGTAGAGTGCTGGCATGTATATGAGTTTGATCCCTGGCACTCTAAAAAATAATAAATAAGTCAACATATTAAATTGCTGATGCATATAGAGTTTTACCCTTCCTTTTTTAATGTGTCTACTTTTTTAAGCCAAAGGACCTAGGTTGGATTCCCATAGGACCTACGTTAGCCAGATGCACAAGGGGGCGCAAGCGTCTGGAGTGTAGCTGGAGGCCCTGGCGTGCCCATTCTCTCTCTCAATCTCCCCACATCTTTCTCTGTTAAATAAATAAATAAATAAATAAATAAATAAATAGTTTTTGTTTTGTTTTGTTTTAAATCCACTGAGATTATTTGAAAGTAAGTTGTACTTTGGTTAGAGGAAAGGTGAAGTTGTTTACTCTGTGTGAAAGGAGATGGCTGTCAGGACATGCCTCAGCACTGGGTCAAATACTAGCAGGCAAAGAGTTAACATGCGGCGAAACAGCTACCCATGCACTGGAGGCAGAGCAGTGAGAACGGATGCACAGGAACCAAGATCAGACACACAGCATTCTACACAAACGTTCCTTCTCATACAATCAGGTTTATGCAAATGTGTGAAGGAAAGAAGTAAGCATTGTTTGACAGCTGTGTCCTTGACTATAAATTTTAAATTAGTATCAGTATTCAAAGATGTTAACAGTTAATACTAACCCAAAAAAGTAATAATTTATACTTAAAGAGTTATTCATAACAACACTTCCAAAACAAACCTTATTGACCTTCAAACTAAAATAACATAAAATACAGAACCACTTCAAAGTACTTTGTAAACTTTTTCTTTTCCATATACCCTATTATATAAAGACTTAAGGTCTTTGCTAAAACTTTAATAGCTTCCCACAGGATTTCAGGCCAAGCCTAGAAGGGTATGGTAGGCCATTCTAACCTCCCCAAAACAAGTATTTGCTTAGAATCTACTGTTTAACTGAATTCATCATTCATTTGGTTATTCATCACACAAATATCTACAGAACACTTCTTACATGCCAGACACACCATAGGGTTTAAATACATTACTGAGCAAAAACAATGCCTTGGAGGAAGAAAAAGAAAAATTGCCCTGGTCTTCATGAAGCTTACAGATAAAAAGAGGGGGAAAACCTTTAATCCCAGCACTCAGGAGGCAGAGGTAGGAGGATCACTATGAATTTGAGGTCAGCCTGGGCTAG